>OX393551.1:55587337-55792337 GCA_947650365.1 Chamaelirium japonicum | reverse complement strand
TGTCAATAATATATATTTGAGGTAGAATCCTCGTAAGTACAATTTATTGTTAAAAATCTTACTATTTTTTTTGAAGGGACCACCATAGTGGTCAGTATGTCACATGTTAGTGCGCCAACACAAGGATCGGAACTCACCATAGGATCGATATAAAAATTCCTTGATTTTTAATAACCCCATGGGTAGGAAAACTCCCCACCAAGACGAGAGGGAGGCCGACATTATAGAGCGGGAGGACATATGTGCAACAATTATTCGAACCCTTGACCAAGGCATATGCCTTACCAACTAAGCTTACTAGTTTGAGTGTTGATGTGCACAGTCTGAGTTCACTTTTTTATGACAATTGACACCTTCTCTTATGGTGCAAAGGTTGCACCGAAATTATTCCCAAAATGCAGTCTAACCAGAGTACACTGTATTGCAACGAAATTTGCACTACTTCGAAGCAATCAGACCACTCATGATTCACAATATGACTCGCACTATATTTCTGATCTCTTAGCAGGTCTAAAAGAAAGTTTTGTTCCATCTGGAACGAAAAGGAAGACAATTCAATTGTAGAGGAATGAATCAAATGGAGAGGAACATGGCGTTTGCATAGACACCCAATAAAATCGCCCATGCAAAAGTTGAAGGGGTTTCATAGGCAGGTAATTATGGAGGAAAATTTTCATCAGCTTACAACCAAGTGGTAAAATAGAAATATACATGAAAGCCTTTCACATTCAATATCTTATGACACAAAATAATAAATTTATCATCATGAACAACGCCTGACACTAAAATAGTATCAATTATCATCACGAGCAACACTAGCATCCACACACCAAAAAAACTAAGTCATACACCTCATAATTAGTGAAACCATAATGGCTAAAATTTATGATTTATTAACAAATCATCAATAATTCAAGAGGGTAATCCAAATGGATGAAATGTCATAATATTCTTAGCTCGAAAACTATATGAATTGATCACAACTTATTCATAAACTCGTGGAATATTCCATATATTAGAAGAAAAAAAACCATAGATTTTATGTTCTCTTAATAAATTTTCGCTATAAAAATATCCAAAATCAAGATGTTGAATAGCTAATAACGACATGTCTAATTAAATTCATCTATGTGATTAATTCTATTATAAAAATAGTGAATACACGAGTTAAATAGTCTTGCTTATATCAATGCACCGTATGTCGATCCTGACCATTATGATTCCAAACTACTCAACATCACACGGTCGATGGTCAAATCATGCCTACAAGCGCATGCATATTACCACGATCGAAAAAGTAGCTAATCATGACCGAGGTCGTATGCTCTAGGAGTTAAATATTGTCAAGGGTGAAGCATAGGTTGTGGGTCAATATCCGAACATAAATGCTCTTGTGGCCTATGAAATGACAAAAGATTAATAGAACAAATGGCTCAAGAAATATCTTTGTCTTTATCAATCACTTGGTCTATTCTTTTGTTCAATCAACTGACATTGATTTCTTTTTTCAATCACATAGTTATAGTGTTTCCTTCCCTGCCAGTCGACTTAGTCCGACGCTCTACCTTTCAAGAAATCAATACTTTTATGGGACGAATTTCAATATTAGCACGTCTTTTAATTCCTACAATCCTTTCAATTCCACGTAATTTTTTTAAAATCCTTTACAATCGTTTTATCTCTTGCACGCTCGTGCCCACAATCTATCTATATCTACTCATGATATAAACCAAATCCTCTGTTACTATAGCGCAACAATAACCATGATTTTGTTTAAAATATTTTGGACGTTTCGATCTGTTGTATCCTGTACGTCGGCGATCCTTGCGGGGGCAACCTACCCCGCTCCAACATCACCCTCCTGCCTTCTCTCCCCCTCTCTCTTTCATCCCATGCATCACTTGAGGTTGACACTAATGTAACATGTTTTGAGATGCCTTTTCCCTATATGGTGCAGCACGACGATGGCCGACACAGACAGACGAATCTTATAGGAACAATTATAAATAATTATATTATTATGAAATAATTAAAATATAATAAACCAGCTGCTGACGTGTCTCCTATCACACAGACGAATCTTATAAGATTTTACTACGAGTGAAAGTCGAAGAAGCTTTACCCTGATTGGCCGAAGACCGAAGACAATGAACGTTGGATGAATCGAAGATCTAGTTTCTTTTTGGCCGTGTCCCTTCGGCTGCTCTCAAGCATGGCTGACACGGAGGTACGGACCCATAACTGGGGAGGTCAGGAATCCGAGGCCCATCCCCCATGAGGAAAATAATTGTTGACCGGTTTACATTGACCCGTGGCATGACTACCCAATAATAACTAGCCACGTGGCAACTCTACTGTAACACCCGTTGACGGACATGTGAGTTCCACCCATGCTTAACTACATGTTTATTCCCCTAAGCCGAATGACGTGGCATCCAATCACAGCATCCCTTTGCTTGGGAAGATACTCTGTCATGAAGCATTTGTCCTGATTAGTTGACCAGAGTGACGTGTCCGGATGAAAGCCGACGTTGTATGCAGCCGCGACTAGGGCTGGCAATTTCGGACCCGACACGGCAGAGCCGACACGACCCGACACAAAGTTAGTGGATTTGGGTCAGGGATAAATGGGTTCGGGTCGTAAACGGGTCGACACGATAGGCCCATTTAATAAACGGGTCGGGTCCGGGTTTACGGTCTGGACACGGTAGACCCGGAAAGACCCGTTTAGTATTCAACGGATCGTGTCGGGTCGGGTCTACTCGCAATCTGATACTATAATATATAATACCAGCGGTCTTTCGGGTCAGGTCAAGTCGAGTCGGGTTGGGTCGGATCGGATCGGGTCAACTGAATAGACCCGGGTGGTAAACGGGTCTTATCGGGTCTACCCGTTTATTAGCGGGTCGGGTACGGGTTAGACACGATTAGTTAAAGGGGTCGGGTCCGGGAGTAGGGGTTTTGGACACGACACTAGACACGACACGAACCCGACACAACCCGACCCGAAGCATTTGTCCTGATTAGTCAACCAGAGTGACGTGTCCGGATGAAAGCCGACGTTGTATGCAGCCCCGACCCGTAAAACGCACGCAGCCAAACCAGTAGGCCAAGGGTAATGACCATATGTGATTGGATACCACATTCGGGCTAAGCATTCGGGACAAACGCTTCGGGTTTAATAGCATTGGACTTTTGTCATCTGGGATGAGTCCGACTCACCGATCAGAAGTGAGTACAACAGACGGCTAAGAACCGGACACGTCATTCCCGTTGCCTATCGGCGGTGGACACTTTGGAACAAACAGTATTTTCCTTGTTCCCCAACTAGATTCGGAAGTTAAGGCCGATGAGTCCGTTTGAAAACTCGGACTCGGATCCGGTTGGTTGACTGTCTCCACACTCGGATCCAGTCCTCTATCCCTCCATCCACATGGGATTTTGGAGAGCTGAACGTCCAGAAGAACTCTCCAACCGAACCCCATTGTGACCCCCATTTACGGGGAGGCCACAGTCAACCCCCATATTTGGGGGTACTCCAAGAATCCCCATTTCTTATTAAAAAATTTAAAAAAAAATTAAAAATTGAGTTAGCAACATGGGGATGGACGGATGGATGGGGAGACGATTGGAAACACATGATGTCAACTTCTCCCCAAAAGCTGAGTTGGCACTATATCACCCCCAAATATAAGGATGGGGTGAGGGGCCGGTTGGAGATGCTCTTAACTATCACCAAAGCATGCCCCTCTGCTTTCCGAGAATGCCGCCGCGGCCCACCACCGGTTGGCCGATCGTCAGCCATCGTCGTCAGTCACCACCCACACATGCGGTTTTCTCCTAAGATTTATTTCATAATCCATAGTTCCCACCAATCACGAGATGGCAGTTTTACTCTTCATGTGGAGTTGTCCAGAGATTGCCCCTCAAATTAGAGGTTTTTCCCATAATGGTCCCCAACTCTGTCGTATTGCTGAGAATATACTTGGTTGCTTTTTGCATTATTTTGTAGCCCTCAACACGTGCCAAATGTCACTTCCGAACAACTGTTGTATTTTTTTGATCATTTTACCCTTAAAGTCTAAACAAAATAAATAAAAAGTATGTTCAACTTCTCCGTTTGAATTTTTTCTCGCTTCAACCGTCTCTTGTCGCCAGAGATCGTTGAGATGATGTCATTTTTCGTCCTTACATAGAGTAAAGTATTTAGTGATTCATTGTCGTCGAGCCAATGACGAGCGGACGATGGCTAGTGACGGTGGTAGGCAATAAAAAATGAGAGCCTGAGGCAAGTTCGGCATGGTGTATCTTTTTCATTTTTCATCAGAATTTAGTGATTCTGGAAGCATTTGCGATCCTCGGGTCTATACGAAATCATTTAGACACGACAATAAAAAGAAGTCAGTACCTTCAGTAGTTTTTAATGGAAGATTGGATGAATGTAATGCAAAAACAGTGAAAGAAATGAAGTTCGACATGACCGACACCTCATTGGCCACCACCCCACGCATTCTACTGTGGCCCGCAATGATAGACGCCGACGTCCACCACTGCCGATGCTTATCACTGCGGGCACCGGCGCCTTTCACTGTAGGCTGCAATAGAATGCTCCGGCCCTTTTCACTACAGGACACCACTCACAGTGAAAGGTGACGACCAATGTGTGCCAAAAGCATTTCAGGGTGGTCGAGGCCCCATTGGCCACCACCCACCACCATCGCCGCTAGCCACCACTCACGTTGCTTCATCAGCCACCGTGGGTGGTGACCGATGGGCGCGGCGATGGCGGGCAACCGGTGGTCAGTGGAGGTGATGGCCGCCGACAACAACGGCGGATGGTGGCCGGTTGACAAGGTGGCGTCAACAGCGGGAGGTGCTCGCCGGTAATCGATGGCGGCGGACGGGCGATGGTGGGCGGAAGTTAGTCGTGGTACTTGCATCTTCTAGGATTAATCCCATGACTCAATCATGGCCATTGAAATGGTATGTATCATGTGTCTCTTCCTAAAACATCAGTGATAAAAAGGGGTGATAGATCATTAGTGGAGCACAGTCAAATCCTTTTGAAATTTTGAGTTAAACCTTTTATAAGCCAGGGGTTAGTTTAGTCCGAAACAAAAAAATATCAGAAAATTAATACAAAAAACAAATGGGCCTATTTCCAGCCATAGAACAAAGTTGGGGCCATTGTGGAAAAACCTCCTCAAATTATTTAAAGACAAGCATTTTGTTCAACTACAGAGGAGTAATGCTATTTGAACAATCTCCATCGACAAAATCTTTGACAAATAAGACCCTTGCATATCTTCCACAGTTCCAGTCGGTCGGCATCGGTCGGTGGACCCGGTTTGTATCACAGCCGCATGCAGTTACACGACCACGCTGGCATCATGCACGTGCCCTGGTGGCCTGGCGGGGACCAAAGCTCAGTGGTCGGCATTGGCACCGATCGGGTCCCACCACCAGGGCATGGGTCTTGTTTGTCAAAGTTTTTGTCGATGGAGATTGTTCAAATAGCATACCCAATCGTTCTCCTCGACAGTTCTCCTCCGGTGTCTGGAACACGTGTCACTAGCAGGGTGAGGGTTCACCCAACGTAGCACACGTCAGTCTGCAAGCACACCACATGCGAGCGTCCTTGTTAAACGCGTCATATTTAATAGCGATAAACTAGCCCGATCCTGATAAACACCTTCCCCATCACTGAATAAACGGAGTGCACTTTATCAAGACCCCCACCCGGCGGGGCGTTCCATCCTGAAAAAATGGGGTGTATTTATGACTCCCCTTTAAAGTAGTAACTACCACAGTGCAGGCATGCAGCGGGGAATAGAGAACTCCCGAGCGGATTCACCCACCCGTGCGGTGCACCTCGTAGTAAAAAGATTCAGCACCCGAATTTGCCACCGTAATATCTGACATCAGGGGCCCGCCAGCCGAGTAAGACCTCTGTCAGGCCTCCTCTGGTGGGGCCAATCGCTCGCGTTGCGCTTATTTTAAACGCAACAGGTGAACCAGAAACCCATATCTTTATCCTCACTGGGTACGGGTTCCAGCCCAGCAAGACAGAGCAGCAGCGAACCGAGCGTTCGTCTCCTCATCGGATCAAATCATGAAGAGATCGGCGGCGGCGGCACCCAGGGCCGTGGTGTCGTCGAGTCCGGGCCGGGCGGAGAAGCTTCCGACGGCGCCGGGGCTGGCGAGTCTCCTGCGGGGGAAGAGCGGGAGCCGTAGCAGGGGCAGGGGCTCCCTCGCCCGCTCCAGCCCCATGTTCGTATCCAGTAGCAGGAGCGTCGGGACGTCGTCGTCGTCCAGGGGATCCGTGGCGGCGGAGGGGGAACCTTCCTCCCCGAAGGTCACCTGCATCGGCCAGGTCCGCATCCGAAACAAGAAAATCAAGTCCAAACCCTCGATGTCAGATAAATCCAAGGCCGACTATCAACAGCAGAAGGAGGAGCAGCGGCGGAGCCGGCCGATGATGCGGTGCCACTGCCTCGAACGGGCGCTACTCTGTAATATTTTCCCCCGGAAGCCGTCGTCCGGACGGCCCCGGCGTCCTCTGTGGCGGAGGTGGTCCCTGAGCTTCCGATCTGAGGGGGAAAGCAGCTACCAGCCGGGGACATCCCTTAAGAGGGAAGAAGCCGTTCTCGCCTATCCGCCGCCGGGGACAGCAACAAGAGGAACCGAATCAGATGGAGAGTACGGAGAATCGGAGGAAGCCGAGGAGGAGGAGGAGGAGGAGACGAGGGTTTTCATGCCGTCGGCCACCGCGCCGCCACCCAAGAACGCCCTCTTGTTGATGAGGTGCAGATCCGCACCGCACAACCGCTCCTCCTCCCTCGCCACTCGCTTCGCGGTCTCCCCGCTCCCGGCGCCTGAAGCTTCTACCGTGGAGGACCCGGATAAGTCGGAAGCTAGTGGAGGAGGACCCGGGGACGAGGAGCGCCGGGGAAGCTCGAAGGTCGGCCGGGTGGAGTCGGAGGCGGAGTACTTCTCCTCCTCTCCCTCTCGCCCGCCGCTGGTTCTAACGAGGTGCAAATCGGAGCCCGCGAAGACGGCGGAGAAGCTGCTGGTACCGGAGGAGGCCGCCGCCTACTTTATCTGGAACAGCGACAGTGGCAACGCCGGCAAGCAGAGGCCGCTGGCGTTGGTTCAGGAGGACGAACTACCAACACCACCACTTCCCGGCTGAAACAACTTCCTTTTTTTTTTTTTTCTTTCAAATCCTGCTAATTTTGAAATTTTTTTTTTGAATTTAAAATAATTTGTTTTCAGCATTCAGTTGTACTGTGCAAATTATTATTAATTAATTAATATTATATTAAGGGAAGAGGGTGATGGTTTGGTTTTCGCTGCGTCGAGATTCAGGCCTCGTCCCGTCCAGCGGCGATGTGAACGGCCCCACCAACGAGATGGGCTCTCAAACGTCAGGTGCACGTTTGCGTTGTTGCGTCCTGTCCGCAGGCTGGACATGGGCCGCAAGGCCCCATCTGATTTGACTTGCCGATGCTAGCACGTCCCGCACCCACCATGCCTAAGCACTCGTGTGATAACAATTAGTCAGTCCCAACTTCAATTTTAAAAAATATCCAACATGTTTATATGTCATCCTTGTTTTTTGTTTGGTTTAATGTGTGAGACAGATCAATCACATGAACAAGAACTTCTAAAGTTTTATTTAGTCTGAGGTTCCTGTTTTTTTTAGTAAATTTAAAATTATTATTTTTTATTTTTCTCTCTTCTCTCTCGAGCAGCTCTGGTGGAGGCGTTTGATTCAGGGTTCAGTTTAGGACCCTAGTTCTAGGATTCATCCCACAGCCTATAGATCTTAAGGGTAGGGTAGGTTCGGTTCGGCGGCTGCGACATTCGATGCTCGGTTCGGTGGCTGCGTATAGATCCGACGTCCAATTGTTTGATGGTTGCGAGCAGCTCTGGCGGGGTTTACTGGTTCGGTGGCATGGCAAAAGAAAATTAGAACTGTTGTGGAAGATATTTTTGTCACAATATTTCAATGTCCTTCAGCTTAACTAATCTCTTTGCCAGTGACGGCTCACTAAGCCCCCCCCCCCCCCTTTTTTTTTCCATTGTTGACAACCCAAGACTACTGTGTCTGTTAGACAATTGGTAACTATGATATCAATGGTTGCACACACAATCCGGTGGTCCGCCGAGTCTAATCGAAAACGACTTGTTTAGAATTAAGAATTGGAGTCCCGCAGAGATCACGCCTAAACACGCACACATAGAATTTGATGCACCCACACACAATAGTACAAACAACAGAAATATCGGCAATCAAGGATATGGATTATTGCTTATCAAGATATTACACAAGCAGCGGTTCACCATTTGTCGGAACCCTACAACCTTCTCACGATATTTCCTCTCAGAACAAGTATGCACACGTTCACACACACACACACACACACACACACACACACACACACACACACACACACACACACACACACACACACACACACACACACACACACACACACACACACACACACACACACACTAAGAGTAGATATCAATTCCATTGTTGAGAGATACCTAGATTGTCGAAGGATTCTAGGGGATGAAGGCACCAAAGTAGAAGTTGACGTAGATGCGCCGAAGAGACCGGAGATGAACTAGAGGAAACCGACGAGAGATCCAGAGAGAAACCTCTCCTCTCACACTCTTCTTCTTCCTTCTTCTGTCCTCTTCTTCCTTCCTTCTCCTTCTCCTTCTCTCCCCTTTCCTTCCTTATCTTCTCTCACACATCCACAAGAGAAACCCTAGCACATGTTCTTTTATTACTCTCTCCGTAGATGATTTCAATGTTATCTCTCTCCTCCACCTCATCCTCCCATGACCATACATCCTGCCTATATATTGTGATACCACGGTCGCCAATAGAAGAGGATTCGTAGAGCAATAGATGTCCTAATATGGGCGATATTGACTTAGTCTTCATCCAGGCATACAGGAGATAAACTGTTGGATTTATTTTTTGAATAAAATATTCTTTTTTCTTTTCCAACGGGTTTTGACCCAGTCACTTTTCAGTTGTAAGTGGCCTGGTTTGTAGGCCACGTGCTGTTGGTTATGGAGTAAAACCAGAGAAGTGGCTTTTGAGGAAAAGGGTTGAGTTTTTGGCTTTTGGAAAAAAACCAGTGAAGAGGAAAAATTTTCAGCTTTTCTTCTTCTTCACTTATAACGTTTCTTGGATACTCTCTACTAATTGAAGGGATAAAAAG
The DNA here is from genome assembly GCA_947650365.1 of Chamaelirium japonicum. Classification (NCBI taxonomy): domain Eukaryota; kingdom Viridiplantae; phylum Streptophyta; class Magnoliopsida; order Liliales; family Melanthiaceae; genus Chamaelirium; species Chamaelirium japonicum. Next base: position 55,783,092 of record OX393551.1, on the reverse strand, counting down.
GGTGGTTCGAGTACTTGTCTTTTTGCACAAGACGATGAGTTGTGTGGTCGTCCTATCTTGGAAGGAGATCGTCGGATTTTTCTGTGCAGAAAGGGTGAATTTTCTTTACGGAAAGCGTTTCTATCGTGTTTCGATCATTGAGTAAACTCTCTCTAACTCTTCTATCTTGATATCTCTTTCTACAGTAATTCTTTTAGTAGTGGAAGAGACTGGATTGAGAAGTTTGCAAGCCGGGTATGCTTATTTTGAGAATGAGTAATGTCACGTCCCAAAAATCTGAAGACCGATCCCTAAGTTGTGAAATGAGAAAAAGATGGGATTTTGGGTCTGGTCAATTGATTACACCAATTTGGGTTCTCGCAGGGTTTCTTCTACGCTCTCTAATGTGAAAAACAAGGAGGAGGAAGAAACAAGAGGGGAATCTTTTAAATTTAATTTCTCGAAAATATTTTTATTAAAAAGCAAAGAAAAAGAATTTTCAAGAGAGAGAAGACATTATATAGTCAAGCTCAACCTTCAAAAGTCATATCCTCTCAGTATGTGTGACCTGTCGGTGCCACTACATGCTGACATGAGTTTATTTGAGGGAGCACGAGGCTCAAGCCTCCTACGGCTAGCCAAGTTGTCTCATCCACTACCTAACACTCAGGTGCACCAGTCTAGGGTTCTTATCTACAAGGTTAATCAATTTAGTCATTTATATGTATTTATATTTTCATCATGATCTATCCTAGGCTTGGGGCCTTGAGGAGAGGCCTACCCAAAAGAATTCAGCTAGAACCATTGCAACTGCAACCATAGAGTACTAACTAACTAATAAAAACTCTTATTCCAATACAATTACAATGTCTGAAGAGAAAAGACTACAAGATTAACGTACTAAGCAGAAAGGTGACATTGCAACTCTAACTCCGCCTTTGGACTCCTATTGCTACTTTTGAGCCTTCGGACCTGCAACTGAGCCTACTCGTGGGAAAGAGTAGCCCCCAATAGGAAATTGGGAGATTAGCCAAATTAATGGCTAGTGACATCCTAATAGTCTTTAATAATATGAGATAACTATTCTTAATAAATTAAGATAAGATCTATCAGTTCTAGTAGGATCAATGTTTGTAGAATGATACCTAAACCTATCAGTAGTCTATATTCACATGCAATTCCTACTGTCACTAGGTTATCTAACATAAAGTCCATTCAATGTTCTACAGCAAATTAAATAAGACATTCATCTAAAGTCACGAGGTCATCATGTAAACAGTCATACAATTCTAAATTCATATATAGATAAAACACACACTATCAAAATGTGAACCCCGAATATTTTGTTCATCCTGCCCCCGGTCGGGCATTACTATAAGGCCTTTTATTTCGATATAGAGGGCCAACTCTCTCGCCGTGCATCCACCAACACCATGCACTAGTCACCCAGATGATCATAAGGGGTTTCTCGTCTTTCACGGTGGAGCTCTACCGCCCAACTTGATTTACTATAGGGATTTCAACTCCCCGGGACAGGGTTGCTAGGTCAATCCCTACTCGAGGGCATCTCCTATTGGCTTTACCACAACCCTTGCTCGTGACCCCTAACCTACTTAACTTCGGCTGTACGCGCAGAGTGGTTCACGGCCCTTGCACGCACGGGGTCCCTACGTCCCTCTAACCAGATAGATTCACATATAACATCTTTCAACATATACAATGAAGCTACAAAAACTCTATTAAATACTTAACAATTTTCAACAATTTACCCCTGGTCTTGTACTCCTCTCGCAACCCATGCGACATAATAAATAAATAAAGTAAGGCACTCATCCCGGTGACCCGTGTGCTAGGGTTGCCATACTCCTCTCAAGAGGGTGGGCTCTAATAATTATTAGTTATTCAATTTATTATTTAATTTAAGGGAATCCTAATTACGGTGTACATACAAACAAAAGCAATCATTATCATTATTTTATTAATATTTTAAGCATGTGTCGCCGGACTCGCGACTCCGCATGCAAGGCTGGGTCCACTTGACCACATGCGACGATGCTCGGCGGGGCCCACATGTAGTGTCATGGACACCTACCCTTAGTCATTCTCATTTCCCACTATTAAAGACCACGCAAGGGTAATAGATGTCACCTGGCTGTCGATCATACACGACTCCTGCTATTTGCCTCTGATCCGTCTCCGCTGGATCACCATAATCACAGTCTGATAACATACACAACCCTTTATCACAATGCTATTAATTAAAACAGAAGAATCAACGATGAGGATTCTATGCCAAGAATAGTCGGGCACCCTCGATAGGGGACCAACAATGAGTCGACCGCACGCAAATTCGTACGATTGAAGAACTCGAACCTAAACCATACTAAGTCAATCAAGTAATTAGAAGATAAACCTACTCATCGAATCGGGCTCGAAGAACCCACTCCGATGGTTCCGGTTTTGCTGGAATCCGACTTCGGTCGGATGATTTCGGGTCGAACCACTTAGTACCGGTAAAACTGGTTATATAGCTGGGTCACTAGCGTAAAAGAGGTTCTAGGGTTATATTCTAGGTTTAAAAGGTAGGACTCAATGTTCTGAGCATGATGCCGCTGGTTTCGTCCGAATCCGAGTTCGGACGATGAAACGACGGTCAAACCACGGTACCACGATAAGATCGGGTCCAAGGATAAAAAAGGATATTAAACAGTATAATTACTATGATAAACTATGTCCAACATGTAGTATTTTCTGAGCCGGTCGAAATGGCGCTAGTTTCGTCCAATTCCGCGTTCGGACGGAGAAATGGCAGTCGAACCAAAATTGACTGGTTCAGGTGAACCAGACCGGTTCACTAAATGGGTCGGGTCAGGTCTGTGGGGTCGGGTCGGGTATGCAGTGCAAATGCGGGTCGGGTTCAGGGTTAAACAGGTCGGGTCTGGGGTTACTTAGCCTAGGAAATTACAGATTTACCCCCCCACCAACTTCATCTTCTCCATGAGAGCCAGCCGCGGGCTGGTTCCTGCGCGACGGTGGCCGACGGGAGGGGCGGCCTGGAGCGTCAGCGAGCGCTCGGCCGGCCTTTCCCGCACCACCCCCACAGAGGAGGCACGGAGGGAGGCGGCCGGAGCGACCGTCGGAGCCCGAGAGCTCGGCCGGAGGGGGGTTCGCATGGAGTAACGACGGCCGGTGATGGTGCGCCGGCGTTTACCGGGAAAGGGTTGAGGTGTGCCGGCGATCGTCGGGAGGGGCTCAGGTGTGGCAACGGTGTCTGCCCATGCGGGCCGCGGCAAGGGAGGAGGAAGGGGGTCGCAGGTTGGGTCGCGGAGGAGATGGGAGGAGGAGGGTGGCTGACCTGGGGGGTGTCGGTGCGCTCGCCGGTGCTCCGGCGAGGGGTGGGTCGGGATGCTCCGATCCTCTCCCTCGATCTCTTCTTCTTCTCTCTCTCTGCATCCCGTTCTCTCTCTCTCTCTCCGTCCTGCTCTCTTTCTTTCTCTCCCGTTCTCTCTCTCTTCCTCTTGTTCTCTCTCTATCTCGTTCTCTCCCGTTCTCTCTCTCTCTCTATATATATATATGTATATAGGTCGGTAAATAAATGGGGTGGGGGATAGGGTCGGTTAAGGCCTTCTGAATAAGGAGGAGGGGATAATTATGGAGGAAAGATTCGGCTCGATCCTCTCGAATCAAGCCCGATCCTTCCATCCGAATTTTGGATTTTTAAATCCTGGGTAGGCCGATCGAGAGGGTCTAAACCCAACTAAAGGTTTGGGAGAAAGGTCCTAGGGCTGATCGGGCTCAGTCCCGAGCCCTGAATCGGGCTCGGTTGGAATCCGGGTGCGATTCGTCCATCAACCGGGATGAAAAAAATAATAAGTTGTAACTATCAAACCGAAAGTTGGAATAGGGCCCGAGAGGATTCGTTGGAAAGGTCTCGTCAACGCGAACGCGTTAGCACTTGGTAGATACTTTTCTAACTTCTGGATCTCCCGAAAAGAAGGAAAGACTCCAAAACTCAAAATAGTAATAACTATTCACCCGGGTGTCGGATCGACCCTAACTCAGGCTCATTGGAAGGCTCTCTCAGAGCCTCATCTAACGTATCCTGTTTTGTTATGATCCGATCACCCGATCTCTTGTGGAAAACAAAACGGCTACAACTATCGACCAATTATCGCTTTTTTAGGGTTTATCTGTCGGGCTGCCAAAACTGACTGTGCATACACCTAATTGTTGCACAGAACGCACCATCGTGACATGCTCGAAGTTACGGAGAATATGAACGTAAAACATCTCATAGGTTTACGATCCATTTATTTGGAAAAAGCCCAAAGAAAATATCTGGCTGTAAAAAGTCGAAACTAGCCATTGAGGATTTCTATTATTCTCAAATCTAACACCACAGGTGTTACAACCTACACACCTTAAAGAAATTTTCGTCCCGAAAATTCAACTACAAAAACCATATATACGAGTCCACTCATCTCTACTACCAAAACAAGAATAATATAACAATGAAAAGTTAACTATAACGAGCGCAAACATCCTCACTAACATTGCCAATAAGAAAGTCAAGTCACTACACCAAATCTTACTAAAAGAAACACTGACCCTCTACTACTCACAATTCTACTCTCTACCAACCTAAACATTTTACGAATCGAGTCTCGTATTATTAGGATAGAAATAAACCTCCAAATTCTTGCATCGCGAATACGAGTTTTGGTTTCCATTTTCTATTCTAAACATTACGGACTAGACCATAATAAGGAGTTTTGATCAATAACCCTGCCTAGATAAGGGGCATCCTTCTTATTAGTACTTCCGAGGGGTGTCCCCCTTGGTAGGGTAACTACCCAAAACTCATAGATTTAGAAACTTAGAAAGCACTATATTGTCAGTACCGATACGAAAAGGTAAAATCCATGTATATGAGCGCCCATACACCCATATATAAATTTATACTTTCGGTATTGACATTAGAATCATAGGAATGTATATTCCACATATACGCCCATACACATATGCTTAAGTATACATCTCAAATGATTTGACAAAAGAGATGTCTCAACTAGTACGCCTAACGTGCATCTAATACTAAACTAATATCCTATAAGATTTCTATGAGACTAACACCTACACTAATCGAACTACCAATACTGCTCAAGGGACTAAAGAACAAATGTCCCAAAATCTATTTCTCAAGTGGGTCCAAACTAGATAGCTACGCTCTAGCAATAGATAGTCATCTCATTGGATCACTTGAAAACGAGGGGACCGATTCTAAACCAGAACTATTATGAGTTGGCTGAAGAAACTACCTACTAGAAAACTAATGGCCAACTAATATCAACTAAGCAGATCGATACCAAATACTAAATTCTACCATAAACTAATCATCGAGATAGTTAGACAGAAACCTCGCAACCATACAAAAATGAGAATAAAGGACCCGAGACAATTAGAGACAACTTAGAAAAATGACAACTGAGAAAACTATCATAATCTCAACATTCTGAGAACTAAAGGCAATCACTCAAAAGAAACTGAAGCAAACAAAAGTTACTAGAATCGAATAATAAATTAGAAATAAAGCGGGGTGAATCGGCAGAATAATGATCATTCTTAAGATTCCAACTGATGAGATATTCTCAAATTTTATAAATATAGGCAATCCTTTTGACATTGTCACTAACATCATTATAGTGCTCAATTACCTCAATCCCATTTCCAACTTAACGTCACTACCATTTGGCCAGTGCACGCCCTCCCGCAAGTCCCAACAGGAACTGCAAAACCAACCGCCAAAGCCTCGAAAGAGTCAGTACGTAGGCGCTAAAACCTCCGAAGAGTCAGTACGTAGCCGCCAAAGTTCTTATTGAGAACAGTGCGTACTCTTTCGCAAGAGCTACTATCAAGGTATCCCGTAATCTACTAACCAAGAGGATTTAAACTACCACCTGAGATTTCTATCTCTTGGTGTATTCCTTGAAACTATTATCCCCAAGAGTCATCATCATTACTAATAGGATCTATTAAAAAAAACACACAAGCTCTACACCAAACTAATTATAACCCACGATGCACCAGAGAGTTCTAACAAGAAAACTAATTTAATTATTACATCTATATCGAGATAATGGATAATCCTAAAAACACCAACTAGGTCTCTAGTACCAATGGTCAATAAGCATCAAGGAATCCTAAAACACCAACTAAGTCTCTAGTACTAAGGATCGACAAAGATCAAGGAATCTTAAAATACCGACTAGGTTTCTAGTGCTTAGGGTCAATAAAAATAACAAAAATAGCAACCTCACAACCATGCTAGATAAATCATTAAGGATATACATCCTTCCAGATATATTCAAATGCATCCATCACAAAACCAATCAACTAAATCAATAACTGGAGTTGAATCTCTAGTCCTTGATCAGCTCCTTACCACTAGAAAGTTTAAAAGAATCCATGTTAGGAGACTCCCAACCTATACTCTGATATAGACTCAAACAATATACTTCTGCCTAGAAATCAAGAAATGCCACCCTTGGTTAAGATGTTCCACTTGGCTCCTTCTTAAGAATTATTACCCGAGTTGTGATGACTAACTCTAAACCTAAATATTATAGCACCTCAGAGTTCTAATACAATCATATGTATACGACATATAGATTGATTCACGAGTCATGATCAATCAAAAACTTAATCATGGATAGTTCTTAGTTATAGATCAATTCCTCAAACAAAACAAGTTCTCCAAGTACAATTAACCCTAGGTTCTTATACTTAGAAATGCTCACTATACCATCACTGGCTACTACGAGAATCATATTGACTCAATATCTATACAATCTTTAGAAAACATTCTAACACCACTAGAGTCTAAACTTTCCGAAGAAAGAATCTCAAGACACGAACCACATCCTAACAAAACCCCTAGGACATATCCCTAAGCTCTGATACCAGCTGTCACGCCCCAGAAATTTGAAGACCGATCCCTGGGGTGTGAAATAAGAAAAAGATGGGATTTTGGGTCTGGTCAATTGATTACACCAATTTGGGTTCTCGCAGGGCTTCTTCTACGCTCTCTAATGTGAAAAACAAGGAGGAGGGAGAAACAAGAGGGGAATCTTTTAAATTTAATTTCTCGAAAATATTTTTATTAAAAAACAAAGAAAAAGAATTTTCAAGAGAGAGAAGACATTATATAGTCAAGCTCAACCTTCAAAAGTCATATCCTCTTAGTATGTGTGACATGTCGGTGCCACTACATGCTGACAGGAGTTTATTTGAGGGAGCACGAGGCTCAAGCCTCCTACGGCTAGCCAAGTTGTCTCATCCACTACCTAACACTCAGGTGCACCAGTCTAGGGTTCCTATCTACAAGGTTAATCAATTTAGTCATTTATATGCATTTATATTTTCATCATGATCTATCCTAGGCTTGGGGCCTTGAGGAGAGGCCTACCCAAAAGAATTCAGCTGGAACCATTGCAACTGCAACCATAGAGTACTAACTAACTAATAAAAACTCTTATTCCAATACAATTATAATGTCTGAAGAGAAAAGACTACAAGATTAACGTACTAAGCAGAAAGGTGACACTGCAACTCTAACTCCGCCTTTGGACTCCTACTGCTACTCTTGAGCCTCCGGACCTGCAACTGAGCCTACTCATGGGAAAGAGTAGCCCCCAATAGGAAATTGGGAGATTAGCCAAATTAATGGCTAGTGACATCCTAATAGTCTTTAATAATGTGAGATAACTATTCTTAATAAATTAGATAAGATCTATCAGTTCTAGTAGGATCAATGTTTGCAGAATGATACCTAAACCTATCAGTAGTCTATATTCACATGCAATTTCTATTGTCACTAGGTTATCTAACATAAAGTCCATTCAATGTTCTACAACAAATTAAATAAGACAGTCATCTAAAGTCACGAGGTCATCATGTAAACAGTCATACAATTCTAAATTCATATATAGATAAAACACACACTATCAAAATGTGAACCCCGGATATTTTGTTCATCCTGCCCCCGGTCGTGCATTACTATAGGGCCTTTTATTTCGATATAGAGGGCCAACTCTCTCGCCGTGCATCTACCAACACCATGCACTAGTCACCCAGATGATCATAAGGGGTTTCCCGTCTTTCACGGTGGAGCTCTACCGCCCAACTTGCTTTACTATGGGGACTTCAGCTCCCCTAGACAGGGTTGCTAGGCCAATCCCTACTCGAGGGCATCTCCTATTGGCTTTACCACAACCCTTGCCCGTGACCCCTAACCTACTTAACTTCGGATGTACACACATGGTGGTTCACGGCCCTTGCGCGCACGGGGTCCCTACCCTCTAACCATGTAGATTCACATATAACATCTTTCAACATATACAATGAAGCTACAAAAAGTCTATTTAATACTTAACAATTTTCAACAATTTATCCCTGGTCTTGTACTCCTCTCGCAACCCATGCGACATAATAAATAAATAAAGTAAGACACTCATCCCGGTGACCCGTGTGCTAGGGTTGCCATACTCCTCTCAAGAGGGTGGGCTCTAATAATTATTAGTTATTCAATTTATTATTTAATTTAAGGGAATCCTAATTACGGTGTCCATACAAACAAAAGCAATCAATATTATTATTTTATTAATATTTTAAGCATGCGTCGTCGGACTCGCGACTCCGCATGCAAGGCAGGGTCCACTTGACCACATGCGACGATGCCCGGCGGGGCCCGCATGCAGTGTCATGGACACCTACCCTTAGTCATTCTCATTTCCCACTATTAAAGACCACGCAAGGGTGGTAGATGTCACCTAGCTGTCGATCATACACGACTCCTGCTAGTTGCCTCTGATCTGTCTCCGTTGGATCGCCATAATCACAGTCTGATAACATGCACAGCTCTTTATCACAATGCTATCAATTAAAACAGAAGAATCAACGATGAGGATTTTATATATGCCAAGAATAGTCGAGCACCCTCGATAGGGGACCAACATTGAGTCGACAGCACGCAAATTCGTACGACTGAAGAACTCGAACCTAAACCATACTAAGTCAATCAAGTAATTAGAAGATAAATCTACTCATCGAATCGGGCTCGCAGAACCCTCTCCGATGGTTCCGGTTTTGCTGGAATCCGACTTCGGTCGGATGATTTCAGGTCGAACCACTTAGTACCGGTAAAACTGGTTATATAGCTGGGTCACTAGGGTAGAAGAGGTTCCAGGGTTATATTCTAGGTTTAAAAGGTAGGACTCAATGTTTTGAGCACGATGCCGCTAGTTTCGTCCGAATCCGAGTTTGGACGATGAAACGGCGGTCAAACCACGGTACCACGATAAGATCAGGTCCAAGGATAAAAAAGGATATTAAACAGTATAATTACTATGATAAACTATGTCCAACAGGTAGTATTTTCCGAGCCGGTCGAAATGGCACTAGTTTCGTCCAATTCCGAGTTCGGACGAAGAAATGCCAGTCGAACCAAAATTGACTGGTTCATGGGTCTGGTTCAGGTGAACCAGACCGGTTCACTAAGTGGGTCGGGTCAGGTCTGTGGGGTCGGGTCGGGTATGCAGTGCAAATGCGGGTCGGGTTCAGGGTTAAACAGGTCGGGTCTGGGGTTACTTAGCCTAGGAAATTACAGATTTACCCCCCCCACCAACTTCATCTTCTCCATGAGAGCCAACCGCGGGCTGGTTCCTGCGCGACGGCGGCCGACGGGAGGGGTGGCCTGGAGCGTCGGTGAGCGCTCGGCTGGCCTCTCCCGCACCACCCCCACAAAGGAGGCACGGAGGGAGGCGGCCGGAGCGGCCGTCGGAGCCCGAGAGCTCGGCCGGAGGGGGGTTCGCATGGAGTAACGGCGGCCGGTAGTGGTGCGCCGGCGATCACCGGGAAAGGGTTCAGGTGTGCCGGCGATCGTCGGGAGGGGCTCAGGTGTGGCAACGGTGTCCGCCCATGCGGGCCGCGGCAAGGGAGGAGGAAGGGGGTCGCAGGTTGGGTCGCGGAGGAGATGGGAGGAGGAGGGTGGCTGATCTGGGGGGTATCGGTGCGCTCGTCGGTGCTCCGGCGAGGGGTGGGTCGGGATGCTCCGATCCTCTCCCTCGATCTCTTCTCCTTCTCTCTCTCTGCGTCCCGTTCTCTCTCTCTCTCTCCGTCCTGCTCTCTCTCTCTCTCTCTCTTTCTCTCCCGTTCTCTCTCTCTTCCTCTCGTTCTCTCTCTATCTCATTCTCTCTCGTTCTCTCTCTATATATATATATGTATATAGGTCGGTAAAGAGATGGGGTGGGGGATAGGGTCGGTTAAGGTCTTCTGAATAAGGGGGAGGGGATAATTATGGAGGAAAGATTAGGCTCGATCCTCTCGAATCAAGCCCGATCTTTCTATCCGAATTTTGGATTTTTAAATCCTGGGTAGGCCGATCGAGAGGGTCTAAACCCAACTAAAGGTTTGGGAGAAAGGTCCTAGGGCTGATCGAGCTCGGTCCCAAGCCCTGAATCTGGCTCGGTTGGAATCCGGGTGCGATTCGTTCATCAACCGGGCTGAAAAGAATAATAAGTCGTAACTATCAAACCGGAACTCGGAATAGGGCCCGAGAGGATTCGTTGGAAAGGTCTCGTCAACGCGAATGCGTTAATACTTGGTACATAATTTTCTAACTTCTGAATCTCCCGAAAAGAAGGAAAGACTCCAAAACTCAAAATAGCAATAACTATTCACCCGGGTGTCGGATCGACCCTAACTCAGGCTCATTGGAAGGCTCTCTCAGAGTCTCATCTAACGTATCCTATTTCATTATTATCCGATCACCCGACCTCTTGTGAAAAACAAAACGGCTACAACTATCGACCAATTATCGCTATTTTAGGGTTTATCTGTCGGGCTGCCAGAACTGACTGCGCATACACCTAATCGTTGCACAGAATGCACTATCATGACATGCTCGAAGTTACGGAGAATGTGAACGTAAAACATCTCATAGGTTTACGATCCATTTATTTGGAAAAAGCCCAAAGAAAATATCTGGCTGTAAAAAGACAAAACTAGCCATTGAGGATTTCTATTATTCTCAAATCTAACACCACAGGTGTTACAAGTAAAATCTGAATATTTTATTAGATCCCTTACCATTGTTCTTATTGATATTTGCAACACTTATCATACTCATCTATAATTTTGTTAGCAACAATCATAAAGGAAATTCCTTTGTGAATATGATTAGGTTAATTTTAATCTTGAATATCATAATATGCTTATTTTTTCGGAATAAGTATATGTATCGGTTAGCAATTGACATGTTTCAATTTATATTGAATGCTCTCATATCTACCGTCTACTCGATTTTACTATATGCAATGAAAATCGAGTTTGGATGATTCATGCCGTAGCTTATTTATTCATTATCTGCTTTTAGCATTTTTACTTGAAAATGGTCATTGAGGAATATGTTGTTCATTCCTCGAATTAGCCCTTGAATGTTTCGGTGGGCAGAATTTCAAACGCTGGCAAGCGCGGATGAAATTCTGGCTTACCACGTTGGGCCTTTTCTTGATAATCGATGATTTCCCTGTTCCTAATTCTGAGGAAGAACCTGGTCGCACTGCTGCTCTTGAACTTAGGAAGGAGAGGGATTTCCTCTATCACGGTCGCATCTGTAGCCATTTGAAAGACCAACTTTTTGACATCTACCATCCAATTCCTTCTGCCCATGACCTATGGTATGCCTTGGATAAGAAGTACAGCACCGAAGATGCTGGACTTGAAAAGTATCATGTGGGCAAATACCTCGATTTCAAAATAGTAGAAGACAAATCCGTAGTTGACCAAACCTATGAACTCCAACTTTTAGTCCATGAGCTTAACCAGACAGGTATCCCTATTCATGAAAAATTTGTTGTAGCCCCTATTATTGAAAAACTACCTAAATCTTAGAAAATTTTTGGCATTTCCCTGAAACACAAGAAATAACCTATTTCTCTATATGACATTCTTGTGTCTCTCCAGATAAAAGAAAAATCCCGAGAAAGAGACCAGGTCTCTAAGGGGTAGACTTCTGAGTTTTATGCCAAAGCCAATGTAGTGGTAGGTCAAAAGCTCAAATTCAATAAAAAAATCTTCCAGAATAAATCGGTCATTCTTAAACCCTATCCTAAGATCAAGAAGGACAAAAGCAAAATTAAGTACTATGTGTGCCATAAAATTGGCTACTATGCTAGAAGTGCTTCCAGAACAAGATTAGGAAGGAGAAATCAGTTATCGATGGCCAGGTGAATGTGGTGACTAGAGGTGATTCCACTTCAAGAGGAGGGTACGTTTCTTGTCATTCTCAAGTTTATATTATCTACCAACCAGAGGAGTTGTGGATGGATACTGGTACAAATGTACATGTTTGTGCTGATCGGTCTGCATTCTTATCGTATCAGTAATCTGATGGCTGCGTGACCATGCGGAATGCTACCGCTGCACGAGTGATTGGACAAGGACGAGTAGACCTAAAGTTGACTTCAGGGAAGGTCCTCCAGCTACATCATGTGCAACATATGCCAGAGCTTTACAAGAACCTGATTAGTGGGTCCTGTCTAGTACAGGACGACTACAAGTTGATGTTTGAATCTAATAAAATAGTATTGTCTAAATTCAACTTTTGTATTGGCTTAGGATATGTCTGTGATGGCCTTTTCAAACTATCTGTTTTATTGAATTTGAATTTGAATAATAGTACATTATCCGTTTTATCAAATATTAATAATTCTACTATCTGGTATGCTAGATTAGGACATGTTAATATTGGCACTTTGAAACTTATGATGAATGCTTGTCTAATTCCTTATTCAAGCATAGATTATAAAGATAAATATCAGATTTGTGTACGGGCTAAGCAAGCTCGTAAATCTATTTCTTCTGTTGAGCGTGATTCTAGCTTGCTAGAGTTAATCCATAGTGATCTCTGTAAGTTCAATAATGTTCTTACTTGTGGAGGGAAAAGGTATTTTATTTCTTTTATCGATGACTTTTTAAAATTCTATTATGTGTATCTTAATAAGACCAAGGATGAGGCTTTGGATAGGTTTACTGTCTATAAAGCCGAGATTGAAAATCAACAAGAGAAAAAGATTAAAATCCTTAGATCGGATCGTAGGGGGGAATATATCGATCACTGCTTGTATGTCACAATTTATTGAACAACATGAGATTATCTATGAAGTCACAGCTCCTTTTTCACCCGAGTTCAATGGGGCAGCTGAAAGGAAGAATAGAACTTTTAAGGACATGGTAAATTCCATGTTGAGCAGTTTGAGTGTACCCTATAACTTATGGGGGGAGGCGTTGTTATCATCATGTCATATCCTTAACCAGATTTTATTTAAGGGTAATGACAACACTCCCTATGAGTTATGGAAAGATAGGAAGCCTAGCCTCAAATACTTTAAATTATTGGGGTGCTTGGCTATTGTGGCTGTGCCATTGAATAAGAAGCAAAAATTAGGTCCCCAGTCCGTTGACTATGTCTTTTTAGGATATGAACATAGTAGTGCAGCTTTTAGGTTTCTGGTCGTGAGATCCAACGTGAGTGACATTGCTGAAAACTCTATTATGGAGTCTAGGGATGCTACATTCTTTGAGAATGTATTTCCATTCAGTAATAGGCCTAGTAGATCGATTGTTGATTCTTCTGATATTCCTTCTTCTAGTGGGTCTGTACCAGTGGAAGTAGAATCGATTGAACCTAGGAGAAGTATCAGAACCATATGTAGTTGAAAAGAACTTTGCTAATGACTTCCTTACCTTTTTGTCATAGGAAGATCCGTTGACTTTTCAAGCTGCTATGATCTCAGTCGATGCTCCTTTTTGGGAAGAGGCAATTAATAGCGAGATAGAGTCAATCCAATCCAATAATACCTGGGTATTAACTGATCTACCTTATGGCATCAAGACCAAAGGATCTAAGTGGATCTTTAAGAAGAAGATTAGGCCAGATAGTACTATAGAGAAGTTTAAGGCTCGCCTTGTTGCCAAGGGGTACAGATAACGAGAGGGGATAGATTTCTTTGATAGCTACTCCCATGTGACCAGGATCACTACTATCCAAGTGCTGATAACTATGGCTGCTATCCATAATCTCGAGATCCATCAAATGGATGTCAAGACCGCCTTCTTGAATGGTGATCTTAAATAGGAGATTTATATGGATCAGCTAGAGGGATTTGTGATTATAGGTCAAGAGCATAAGGTCTGTAGATTAGTTAAGTCTCTTTATGGGCTTAAACAAGCTCTTAAGCAGTGACATGCAAAATTCGACCAGATCCTATTATCTGTTGGTTTTTCTATTAATGATTCAGATAAATGTGTTTATAGTAGAGTAGAGGATAATAATATTATCATTCTTTGTCTTTATGCAGATGACATATTATTATTTGGATCTTGTTTAGATATTATCTTGAACACTAAGACATTTCTTTTAAATCATTTTAAAATAACTAACATTGGTGTTGCTCGTGTTATGTTAGGTCTCAAGCTAGATAAGACTTCAGATGGGTATTCTCTTTCTCACTCTCATTATGTTGAGAAGATTCTCAAAAAATTTGAGAAGTTCTATTGTAAACCTGTTCATACTCCGTTTGATTCTAGTATCAAACTTAGAAAGAATAAAGGAGAGACTGTCTATAAGTTAAGATACTCTCAAATCATTGGGTGTTTGATGTATCTCACGAACTGTTCTAGGCCAGACGTAGCTTATGCTATGAATAAGTTGAGCAGGTTTACTAGCTGTCCAGATGTGCACCACTGGGATGCTTTAGACAGAGTTCTTAGGTACTTAAGAGGTACCATGAATCTGGGGCTTAATTACTCTAGGTTTCCAGCAGTACTAGAGGGATTTAGTGATGCTAACTGGATCTCTGAGTTTGGTGAGACTAAGGCCACTAGTGGCTATGTTTTTCTCTTAGAAGGTGCTGCTGTGTCTTGGAAGTCTGTTACGCAGACTTTGTTGTCTCGGTCCACGATGTAGGCCGAGTTGATAGCTCTAGACTTGACTGGAGCTGAGGGTGAGTGGGTTAGGAATCTGTTAGTAGATTTTTCGTTGGGAGATAAACCTATTCCACCGGTGTCTCTGCACTGTGACAACCAAGCAACTATTGCTTTAGTTAAGAGTACATTGTATAATGGAATGAGATGACATATTCGTTTGAGACATAATTCCATTAGATATCTTTTGACTCATGGAGTAGTTTCACTCGATTATGTAAGATCAACAAAGTATCTTGATGATCCATTCACAAAGGGGCTTGCTAGAAAGCAAGTTGAGGATACATTGAGGGGGATGGGACTGAAGCCTATTTCTTGATAGTTATCGTCAGTGGCTACCCAACTTATTTAACTGGAGATCCCAGAAAGAAAGCTCAATGGGAAACGAGCTGATCGAGTAACTAATACGAGCACTAATTTGGAGTTTAACTCCAAGTCCCTCCCTATGATATAAGTGCTCATTAACTGTAAAACTATAGGAAGAGTTTAATACTCTGAATGAGTTCAAGGCCTATGTGGTAGGGTAGTAGTTACAGTTTACCCTTGGAGAACTCAACTATGTGAGTGTGGTAGTGGGGCCGCTATCTATGGAATTTGGGCTAATTTCTAGAGCACTCATAAAACAGGATACTGCGCATGGTTGGAAAGCGCAACCCCGTGAGAACTTGCCCTAATAGCCCATTCAGTGCGTGTTTCTAGTCAATATATTTACATAAGGGTTCAGGTTCAAACCTTAGTTCACCTCGGACTTGTACTTATAAAGATTAGTCTCACTAGGTAAAGGTTCAAGTCAGCCAAACACCTCTTACCGAAAACACTTGTATATGATTGATGTGAGATATCCAAAATAATTTTTTTGATTTATGAGTTTAAATATTTTATTCGTATAGGGGATTGTTGGATTTATTTTTTGAATAAAATATTCTTTTTGCTTTTCCAACAGGTTTTGACCTAGTCCTTTTTTCAGTTGTGAGTGGCCTGGTTTGTAGGCCATGTGCTGTTGGTTACCAGAGAAGTAGTTTTTGAGGAAAAGGGTTGAGTTTTTGGCTTTTGGAAAAAAACCAATGAAGAGGAAAAATTTTCACCTTTTCTTCTTCTTCATTTTTTAACTTTTCTTGGATACTCTCCATCAATTGAAGGGATAAAAATAGTGGTTCGAGAACTCGTCTTTATGCACAAGACGACGAGTTATGTGGTCGTCGTATTTTGGAAGGAGATCGTCAGATTTTTCTGTGCAGAGGGGGCAAATTTCCTTTACGGAAAGCGTTTCTAACGTGCTTCGACCGTAGATTGAACTTTCTCTAACTCTTCTATATTGATATCTCTTTCTACAGTAATTCTTTTAGTAGTGGAAGAGACTGGATTGAGAAGTTGCAAGCCGGGTATGCTTATTTTGAGAATGAGTAAAATCTGAATATTTTATTAGATCTCTTACCATTGTTCTTATTGATATTTGTAACATTAATCATATTCATCTATAATTTTGTTAGCAATATAAACATGGGTTTTCTAAACTCATATGGGACTCAATCTAGCAAGCCCTGGCGGCTGCTCCCGTACCTAAGACACCTAGGAGAAACCGGAGCCTTAGATCTCTCCCTTGTCGCACCACCGACTACCCCTGCCGGATCCAAATCCGGCCTCAGGCTGAGCCACATCCCTATCCAACCGTGCCCGACCACCACTCCCATGATCTGCATAGACTACACCAGCCCTAAATTAGCATATCGCGTCGCCCACATGACGTGGAGACCACTCCGACCGGCATAACGTGCCCTGAAACCCAAGTCCAGATATCGACCCCTCAACCCCAAACCAATGCAGACAAAACTTTGGCCGGAGCACTCAAGCTCCCATGGCCCATCTGATGCCTACTTTCTGCACCTCCACCACGATGGTGGTGTGGGGGACACCATCCGAGCACCTGCATGCGCTCCCGGGCCCAAAACCCGTTTGCTTCTAGGTTTTACAGAAAACCTAAAAACAAAGTCTGATCGATCGTCTACTTCAATGGTACCAAATACAAATTTGAACTCCTTTAAGGATATTTTGGTACTTAGAGTTAGTATTACATATAGATTTGTGTTGCTCTTAGAAATAGTATATACTGATATTCATTGTGCTCTCATAAATTTACTCTCAGTAATTTAGATATGGTGACTTTATCAATTCCTTTTCTATTGTTGGTTTTCAAACCCAACTACACACTCGACCCAACATATGCATTCCCATACCCAACCCATCAGCCATTTTTATAGCTAACCCGACCCTTCTAGCTTTATATGCATTCACATATATTCAATCGTCTGATTTAAGCTAGGCCGTCAGTTTTTATTTTGTGATTGTGAACTTGATCTTGGCCCGATTTGATAGATCCAAGTATTGATCTTAACTATTTGAACCCTTCCGGATGCAATGGCGGCATCGAATTTTCTTAATTTTATTATTATCTACTAGAGCCTGAAGTTCTATTAGTTATAAGGACCTGAAGTCCTATGAAAACACAAAAAATCCGAAGTTCTCAAGATATGAACCTGATGTTATATCTTTAACTATTTCATTATCTTTATTTAAATTATATATATATATATATATATATATATATATATATATATATATATTAATGAACAGATGTTCGATCTTGCTAAACTTGAGTTCAAGGCTCTTGAATTATCTGGAGATAATTATCTCTCTTGAACCTTGAATACTGAAATACACCTTCAAGCCAAGGATCTTGGAAAAACCATAACAGCATGCAACACTATGTCCCAGTAGAACAAAGCGAAAACTTTTATCTTCCTACGACATCATATCCATGATGACCTAAAAAATAAGTATTTGACCGTGAAGGATCCTCTGAATCTATGGAACCCCCTGAAGGAGCGTTATGACTATTAAAGGACCGTCATACTTCCAAGTGCACGTCATGAATGCCTGAACTTGAGGTTCCAAGACTTTAAGTCTATAACAGCTTATAATTCTACCATGTTCATAATAACATCTAAGCTGAAGCTATATAGAGAAAATATAGAAGATGCAGATATACTGAAAAATATATTTTCACCTTTCAAGCATCAAATATGCTCCTGCAGCAGCAATATTAAGAACGTCATTTAAAAAATACTCAGAACTTATCTCTTTTCTCCTGGTCGCTGAGCAAAACAATGAACTTTTAATAAAGAATTATACCTCCAGACCTACTGTGTCTGCAACATTCTCAAAAGTGAATGCAAATTTTACTCCGAATCATAGAAGAAGTCGAGGTAGAGGCCGTGGATGCCATGCCAACTCTAAAAGAGGTGGCTATCAAAATCTAGGTCCACAAAGAGGTAAAATTTTAAAAAACCATCAGAAATAGAATATGAACTACCAAAAGTGGAATGCAAACCACCAGAAGTGAAATACAAATACCAGAAGAGGAATGCCTCTTCTACCAGACATGACAAAGAGCCAGCTCCATCGAATAAATCAAATCCCACTGATATTTGTTATAGATGCGATCGGAGTGGACACTGGTCATGCATATGTCGTTCATCCAAGAAATTGGTGAAGCAATATCAAGCCTCGCTGAAAAGAGTTGAAGCCAACATTAATGAAGGTCCAGTAGACCATTGGATGGATGATGTCACTCACCTAAATGTCAATGACTTCTTTGAGGACCAGAATGGAAACCCTATTGATGGAGATGCTTTCACTGCCATGCTTGGAGAGATTCCAGAATTGGTCCAGACGACCTGAGCTATTCTTTTTATTATTATTGCACTTATCTGGGTTATTTATGTAACTTCGGATTAACGAAATACTTAAATAGTTTAACTTCTTATTGCACTTATCTGGGTTATTTATGTAATGTCGAAGCACTTAAGCATTTTAAGTTGTTATTACACTTATTTATTGTCTTAATATAATTTTGGGTTAAAATTTTCCTTTTATTCGTCTCTGTTAAAGTATGGATCAAAGAGTTGAACCAAATGAAGATAGTATCTGCCTGGTGGATAGCGCAACAACCCATACTATTTTAAAAAATCAATTTTTTTTTCCAGAATTGATACATAATCCATCCAACTATGGTCTCAACCATAGCTGGACCTATATATGCAATTAATTGAAGCCTCCGAAAGAGCTTATATGATACTACCCAATGGTACCCATCTACTCATTCAAAATGCACTATACTCAATCAAATTCAGAAGAAATTTGCTTAGTTTTAAAGATATAAGAATGAATGGATAGCACATTAAAACCATTAATGAAGATAACACAGAGTTACTTTACATTATTTCTACTGTTGGGAGCCAGAAGCTCACACTAAAAAAATTTAATGCATTCTCCTTGGGGTTGTATCACACAACAATTAGTGTTGTAGAAACACATTCTGTTATGAGCCAGAAGCTCAATGATCCAAATATCCTGATTCTCTGGCATGATCGTTTGGGTCACCCTGTATCCAACATGCTACGTAGAATCATAAAACCTCTCATTGACACACTCTAGCAAACCATCATCTTACCCTACCTAGTGACTATTTTTGTTCTCTATGCTTTCAAGGAAAGTTAATTACTAGGCCCTCATTTTTTAAAATTGCATCTGAATTACCATCTTTCCTACAAAGAATCAAAGGTGATATTTATGGCCCAATTCACCATTCTAGTGGACCCTTTAGATACTTCATAGTACTTATCGATGCATCTATCCGTTGGTCGCATGTTTGCTTACTATCTACCCGTAACTTGGCTTTCGCTAAATTACTTGCTCAGATTATCAAACTTCGAACACATTTTTCTGACCATCATATCAGGTCTATTCACCTAGATAATGTAGGTGAGTTTACTTCTCAAGTCTTTAATTACTTTTGTTTTTCGGTAGGAATCGATGTTGAATATTTAGTACCGTATGTCTATACCCAAAATGGATTAGCTGAATCTCTAATTAAATGTTTATAACTTATAGCAAAATCTTAACCATGTAATCCAAATTACATATTTCTGTTTGGGGACATGTCATTTTTTATGCTGCTAATTTAATTAGATTCCGGCCTACTGCTTATCATCCATGTTCACCTTCACAACTTGTGACGGGCTATCCACCCAATATTTCCTATCTATGAAGGTTTGGTTGTGCAGTGTTAGTACCTATACCTATACCACAACGCACCAAAATGGATCCCCAACGTTGTTTGGGAATATATGCGGGTTTTGACTTGCCCTCTATAACCCGGTTCATCGAACCATTAACCGGTGATTTGTTTACCTCTAGATTTGCTGATTGTAAATTTGTTGAGACAATATTCTCATCGTTAGAGGAAGAAACAAACGTTCCTGAAAAACGTCCCACCTTTATAGAACGTCGGAAATTATCATGGCATACCTCCACTCTGTCTCATCTTGACCTCCATACTAATCAATGTGAAAATGAGGTACGGAGAATATTACACATTCAGGAGATTGCAAATAAAATGCATGATGCATTTAATGACGCGACCAAAGTAACTGAATCATATATACCAACCGCAAATACGCCAGCTCAAATTAATATCCCGGCAGGACAAAATTTGAATACAGCGGCAAATGAATCTACTTTACGCCTAAAGCATGGTAGACCTATAGGTTTTAAAGACTTAGCTCCTTGAAAACAGAAGCTAAAAGATGTATTATGCCCTAATAACACTCCAGAAGAGGTTATGAACAAATGATCTACTTTCTCAAAAACCCAAGAGGAGGTTATTATCCCTGAAGTGACTATAGAAACCCCTTAAGAGGAAAATGTACCTAATAATAATGAGATATTTATGTTTTATACATATTCAAGAAAAATGTGGGATCGTAAAGAGATGATCATCGATGAGAAATTCTTATTCGTAATAGCTACTGAAATCTCTAATGACAAAGATGATACTAAACCACATAGCATCAAAGTATGTCAACAAAGAGATGATTGACCAAAGTGGAAAGATGTCATTCAATCAGAACTAGATTCTCTTGAAAAACGTTGTGTATTCGGACCTATAATACAAACACCAAAGAATGTTAACCATGTAGGTTACAGATGGGTGTTCATAGGAAAACGAAATGAAAATAATGAAATTGTTAGATACAAGGCACAACTAGTGGCACAAGGTTTCCTGCAGAAACCCGAGATTGATTACGAAGAGACATACTCTTCCGTTATGGATGCAATAATGTTTCGCTATCTATTAAGTCTTGTAGTTTCTGAAAAACTCGACAGGAGACTTATGGACGTTGTAACTGCATACTTATACGAAAATTTAGATAATGACATTTATATGAAAATCCCTGAAGGATATAAAATGCCAGTAGCAAAATCAAAGGGTATGTACTCGATAAAACTAAGGTGATCATTGTATTGTTTGAAACAATCCGGAATGATGTGGTATAACTGTCTTAGCAAATACTTAGCTAAAGAAAGCTATAAAAATAATCTGATTTGCCCATGTGTCTTTATCAAGAAATTCGAGAAAGGGTTTGCTATTTTAGCAATTTATATCGATGGCATATATTTAATCGAGACTCCTGAAGAGCTAAATAAAACATCTGAATACTTAAAGAAAGAATTTGAAATGAAAGACATTGGGGAAACAAAATACTGCCTTGTCCTGCAGATCGAGCACAATAATAGTGGAATATTAGTCCATCAGTCAAAATACACTGAAAAAGTCCTGAAGCACTTTAATATGGATAAATCATATCCACTTAGTACGCCCATGGTCGTCCGATCCCTTGATGTCAAAAAGGACCCATACTGTCCTAAAGAGAAAAATAAGAAAATTCTAGGTCCGGAAGTACCATATCTAAGTGTTATTGATGCACTGCTATATTTAGCACAATGCACAATATCAGATATTGCCTTTTCAGTCAATCTTTTGGCCAGATATAGCTCCGCGCCAACCCAAAGGCATTGGAATGGTATCAAGTATATTATGAGATATCTTCAAGGTACAAGTAATATGGGTTTATTTTATACTGTATCTAACAAATCATATTTAGCAGGTTATGCAGATGCATGCTATCTCTCTGATCCTCATAAAAGGCGTTCACAGATAGGTTATGTCTTTATGAGCAGTAATTCAGCCATCTCATGGCGTTCCACTAAGCAAACACTGGTAGCCACTTCCTCAAATCATTCAGAAATATTAGCATTTCATGAAGCAAGCCGAGAAAGTGTATTGTAACGCCCCGGTATTTTATGGATTAATTCAACCCGTATAACACTGGGGTGGTAGGAATAAAACTTGATATATATTAAATTCCATCAAACATGGAAATTAACTGAGCCTCTTATTCAATAATATAAGTGTTTGATATATTTCTTGAAAAATAAAAGCCTAAGGTTTAATTTCAACATCAACGACTCAAATCTCTGCTCCCGCATCCTCGTAGTATGGTATGTAGAGTGGATCTTCAACTCCCTCCGGTTCATTCTCCATTAGCTCCTCACCTTCTTCTTGTCCTGTAGGATCAATCTCTGTAGGGTTCATAACACCTATAGGGGGGTGAGTCTAATCCACTGACTCACCTAATAACTTAGTTTTATTCATGCTAAGACATATGTACTGAAGAAGCAGTGAACATGACTATGAATAGTAAATAAAAAAAACATTGATCACCCGATTCCCTTTTTGGCCTCAGTCAGGATAGGAATCTCAAGCCTTACCCGGGTACTTTTTGTCCGCAACAAGGCTAGCCCCACACCTAGGTTCTTTTAGTCCTCGGACCAGGCTAGCCCCACACCTAGGTTACTTTTTGGCCTCAGCCAGGGCTAGACCCATACCCATGTTACTTTTTGGCCTCGGCCAGAGCTAGACCCACACCCAGGTTACTTTTTGGCCTCAACCAGGGCTAGACCCATACCCAAATAAGTGATCACATATCTCAAAATTTATAAGTCCATAGCAATCTACCGTTATTCGATATCATACACTTAGCATGAATAACTCAGTTTAGTCCCCTACCTGAAGTGTTGAGGAATCTTTCTTCTGATGAGGAAGCCTTAGGAAGCTCACAACCTGAAATATATTACTATATTTTATTAGTTTTTACCATAATTTTTACAAGGATTTGCCGGAAGCGAATTCCGATGAGAACTACTTTATTTAATAGGTTTTATTCTTTAGGAGTATTTTGGTTATTTTTAAAATATTTTGAATTTATACTCAGTTTGTAGAGTTTTTCATTCTGAAATCGTGGCCGCAGACAGAACTCAATTCGGAGTTCGTTTGCTCCCGGTATGATCAAAATAGTCAGCATTGGTGGAATTTAAATGGGTGATCTGCCTTTAGTAAAAAGGTCAGGTTGCTTTCAATAATAATGGTTCAGTTAACGAAGACAAAGTCGTTTTATCGCAGTTTATTTGTGCTTATTGGGCTTCGGCCCACGATGTTTAATGGGATTAATGGGTTTCGGCCCACACTAATTTAATGAACTTAATGGGCTTCGGCCCATAGAATTTGATGAGCTTAATGGGCTTCGGCCCACAGATTTTTAATGAGCTTAATGGGCTTCGGCCCACAGAATTTGATGGGCTTAATGGGTTTCGGCCCACAGATTTTTAATGAGCTTAATGGGCTTCGGCCCACATATTTTAATGAGCTTAATGGGCTTCGGCCCACAGAATTTAAATATATAATAAAAAAACTTACTGGGCTATAGGCTGATCGGTGACGGGCGGCGACCGGCGGCGGCGGACGGCGGGGACCCGGCGACGGCGGACGACGGGGACCCGGCGGCGGACGGCGGCGCCGGCGGTGGTTGGTGACGGGGGATGGGTTTTCAGGTGGTGGTTTGGGTGGGTACGGATATCGAGGTGGGGCTTGGGTGAAGAACTCTGTTGTAGGGGGGATTATATAGACCTTTCAGAAATACCAAAAGTCCCAGGGCTTTAAATGCAAAACAGCCCCTTTACTGTTTCAGCTGCGCTACTGTTTCCGTCCGATCGGAAATGAAAGGTCGACGGTTGAGATGTCTTTTGGTCTCCCCTCCTTACTATAATAATTATTTTCTTGATGTTTAGATAGAAAAGTGTTAAGGGTTTTCTGGTTAAAGGGAAAAAGTTAAAAGTTATGCTGATAGGTCCTTGGTTCGAAACCTTCCATTGGATATATATATATATATATATATATATATATATATATATATATATATATATATATATATATATATATATATATATATATATATATATATATATATATATATATATGAGGAATGGGATGCTGCCTATCAAAACAGCATTTTTGCTGCTTTGAGACATTGTTTGACCATCCTAGAAGTTTTGGAATTTAATGAAATTTGGTGAGGGTGTTGTCTAGGGTAAGATGATCATCCTCACAAATTTTTATCAAATTCCAAAACTTCTAAGAGGGTCAAATGGTCGAAGCAAAATGCTGCAGATTTTAACGGTGACTGCAGACGACTGATTTTGCTTCGACCATTTGAACCCCCTAGAAGTTTTGGAATTTGATGAAAATTTGTGAGGATGATCATCTTACCCTAGACAACACCCTCACCAAATTTCATCAAATTCCAAAACTTCTAGGATGGTCAAACAATGTCTCAAAGCAGCAAAAAATGCTGTTTTGATAGGCAGCATCCCATTCCTCTATATATATAGATATATATATATGCTCTAGATGTGTTCAAAACGTAAAAGTTTGTATAGATTTTTTGATCGTTTCGACGAGACGGACGCAATGGCGCAGTCCGATTTTTATTTTTAATTTTTTTTATCAAAAATTCTTATTATGTAGATTTAAATTATTAACTATTTTGGGATGTTACATGTATGGCTAAGATCATTGATCAGTCACATTCGAGATAGCTGTCAGCTCCCCCTACTACAAATGAACCTACGGTGATATATGATGACAATGCCGCTTGCATCGCACAACTTCAGAAAGGGTTCATCAAAGGAGATTGAACCAAGAATATTTCACCAAAATTCTTCTTCACGCATAAACTCCAAGAGCAAAAGAAGATCGAAGTAAAACAAATAAGATCCAGTGACAACCTTGCAGATCTGTTCACCAAAGCATTACTAAAGTCAACATTCCAGAAATTGGTGCACGGGATTGGACTTTGGAGACTTCATCAAAATTGATTAAAATAATGTAATTGATGGGGAGTTTCTCTTTATAAATAATGTAATCAGGAGGATGGTAGTTCTAGGTTCGACATCCTGAAGTATGTCAACATCCTAAAGTATGTTAGCAATCCAAAGTATGTTAAAGAGCGATATACTTTTTTTCTCTTGGTCAGGTTTTGTCTCATATGGTTTTCCTATCAAAAGGTTTTAATAAGGCAGCATGATGTGCGTTCACCAATGTTCCTGAAGAATATTGATTGGTGGACATCCAATGGGGAGTGTTATGAGATCTTCTGATCAGATGGCTGTCCACCGTTGGATCTCCTCATAGATTAGGGTTTACCAAGGATTACTTGGACCCTAAGTTTATACACCCTATAAATAATATATGATCCCTTAGATTAGGGGTACACTCCAGCATATCTTCCTTCTCATCTCTCTCTCTCATCCAAACATTATTCAAACATTTTCCAAAACAATGCCAATCATCATATAGGGTTTGAAGCGGAGAAAATAACCTAAGATCAAACGAAATATTGCATAAATCTGACGTTTCAGAGTGGGTCAGACCGGGCCCAATCTGACGTGTTACTGGATCAATAAACGGGCCCGACCGTGTTGAACCCAAGGTAACCACGACTCTGGGCCGGGAAAATTTTCAACACACGCGTACCATCCAACCGCGGGGCCCACTGCGATTTAACAGGCATGGGGTAGCACGACCCTTTGGATCTCCTCCAGTCGGTCGGCCCCTGCGATCATCACAGCCGCATGCAGTCGGCTGGAGTAGGATTGTGCGGGTCGCCTGTTATTGTACGGCTGTGATGCTCGAGGGCCCACCGACCGGTGCCGAACCGACCTAAACTCCAGCACATGGGGTAGTGGCTCCCAGCACTCATATAGTCATATAGCGTGCTGATAGGTTAGGAGGCAGTGGGCCCCGCGGTTGTATGGTACGCAGGATGTGGAGAAAATTTTCCCGGCCTCTGGTCCATACAACTGTATTTAAGTTGAATAGCATTTCCTCTAATCTCTCTCTCTCTCTTTCTCTCTCTCTTCTCTTCTACGCGTTTCCTTTGCCTGCAAGTCGTCCGACTCCGATGGCGGATCCGGAAGAGGGGAGCCCCTTTCTGAAGCAGCAGCAGCACGACGGAGAGGCCGGAGCACCGGTGAAAGGCTCCGCCGGCTGGACCGCCGACTGGACGGCGGAAGGGCTGCCGGTAGGTCACGGGAGCGTCCTCGGCGAGCCTGCGGCCCGCTCCCAGTGGAACTCGAGCCTCTTCGCCTGCCTAGGCCGCAACGACGAATTCTGCAGCAGCGATCTCGAAGTCTGTACGTTCTCAGTCTCCCCACTCGCCGCTCTCTTAAATTCGATCTTCTACTAGGTTTCTGAATTAGGTTCAAAGAGGAGTCTTTCGATATCAAAACCATATGAATTTTGAGTGAATTGAATCCGTATGTTACTCGATCGATGCATCAGAGAGTTGAAATCCATTCACTAGTTTCAGATTTGGTGAGAATTTGATTTTTCCTGCTGTCTGTTCTAAATATGTCTACCGCGGCGGCGATGATTTAGGCCTTCTTGGAAGTTTTGCTCCCTGCGTGCTGTATGGCGGCAACGCGGAGAGGCTCGGATCCGGCCCGGGGTCATTTGCGAATAGTTGCTTGGCTTACACCGGTCTCTATGTGCTCGGGAATTCTCTCTCTGGTTGGAATTGGCTTGCACCGTGGTTTTCATATCCTAGCCGCACGGCGATTCGCCGCAAATTCAATCTCGAAGTAAGTTTTTCACATTTATAAATCATGGATGTTTCATTTTGCACAGCACTTTTTTTTTTAAATTTTCGTAAATTTATCAGTGGTGTTTACATGGAATAATAATGGGCATATATTCTGCACAAATGATTGCTATGTCTTTGTATTCTATTCTCACTTATTACTCCCAATTGTTATAATTCATACATCCCACATACATGGGCCTTTGCATGAGAGTGCATGACATGGGTTGATTCACTAACCTGAATATAAAGAATGGGCCTCATACCGTAATCACTGGACTTCATCACTGATGGGCAATTCTCTACAGCTATCATGGATTCATGGCATGTTATAAATGTCCAAAATAGGGCCTTATCCCATAAATTACAGATAATTTTAACTCGGGGATTGTCGGAAGGGGTGATACTATACGATTTATTTTTGTTAGGACTGATTTTTTTTTTAAAAAAAGTTTTGGTTTGAGTTTGATGACAAACCTGGTATTCAGTTTGTGTGAGCAATTTGACATTGTTATGTGGGACCCATGCTATTATGGAAAGAGGTGAGAAGGGAGGGGAAGAGACGGTTGCGCTCTGCAAGTATATCATTTTTTTGTCAATCCAAAGTGGGTCATCTTTTTTGTATCACATACTCCAGCAGAAATTTATAAGGTCCATCAACCTGCTTTATTTGCCTTTTCATGAGCGTGTTTGTTGAGTGGAAGTACTTCCAATAGCATGATTTCTGAGACATTGTGAGTGGGTGTCTGGGTTGTAAGCCAATTTAGGCTATATGTTCAGTGGATTTGCTTTACATTACAGTTTGATACTCATGCATTGTGGGTCGAGTTGTACCTACACTAGGTTGCAATAGGATTCTATGAATATCTTGCCACAACTTCGGTCTCATGATTCAATACTCGAATATAAAGAGATGCTTTTAGATGATTTGAAAGTGTGTTATAATTATATATAATGAAGCAAGTAAGTTGCAAGTTATTGATGGTATTTTTCATGATGTTAATATGCACTATGTTGGTGCATAAGCCATAAATGGTGGATTTACTGCAAGGAAATGTGGAAAATTTCTTGCACTGCCTACGGAGATGTTGTGATGGTGCTCTACCAAGTCTATGTTCCAACAACACTCCTGTATAATTGGACTTCCACCCTTGATCATTAACGCTGACTAATTTGGGCCCCTTGGTTTTCAAATCATCTATCTTGCCAGGCGTTTTATTGCCCCATTCTTATTCTGTAAATACTTGGAAGCTGTCCTATTTGGTTGTCACCCAATTTGTGAAGTTGCACCCTTGGTGTATGTCCATGGTCTAATTCCTTATATAATCCTTGTTTGTGTGCTTTGGGCTTATCTGCCAGATGATTGTTATACTAGCAACTAAAGCGAATAAACTAGAATTTATGTTTTGAATGCTTGTGTGCTAAGGACAAATGGTTAACAAAAGAATCTTGCGCAATTTTAAGACCAACAATCAACTAGTTGTGAATCCTATCGAGAAGTATAGTGCCAATATCCTTGGCTTTTACACCAGTTGGCATGTAGGAGATGGGAGCCACCCTAAGAATAAATAGAGGAAAAAGGGAAAGAAGAGAACTTAATCACAACATGTGAAGGGCAATGTATCATGCCTGAAGTTAGGTCTACTTCATCCTATATTTGTATTTTATAACTTGCCTTATATTTGTACTTGACTAACTAATCCCCAAAATATCTAACCGCAACTACTTGTGGACAAGTCTTAAAAACACTTATTTGGATTGGCATTTCTGTTAGATCGATGGCAAGCCTCTTTCTATCCTTCTGCACGACCATTGTCCATGTGATATTTGGCCCTCCTCTTCTCCTTGTTCTCTCTACCATACTTGCAACTTCATTCTTACAGGGGCTTCCCTGAAGTTTTGTTGTATATGTCCAGATCATCTTAAACCGCACTTTGAAACCTTGCCTTATACTGGTGTAACTGTTAGGCTTCTTTTAATTCTGTCATTTTAGTGTAGATTTTTCATAATTTTAAAATGCATCCACGCTATCA
The DNA here is from genome assembly GCA_947650365.1 of Chamaelirium japonicum. Lineage (NCBI taxonomy): Eukaryota > Viridiplantae > Streptophyta > Magnoliopsida > Liliales > Melanthiaceae > Chamaelirium > Chamaelirium japonicum. Next base: position 55,754,162 of record OX393551.1, on the reverse strand, counting down.
TCTTCATTTTGTCAAATTGATTCTTGTATCTCCATTTTATATCCTTTTTGAAGATGAATCTATTTCTTATTGGGATTCGCTAAGAAGTTTGAAGGGCCAGTGACCAGATCAAGAATTATTCGTCGTTGGTACATGGGGATTGTGATGGGTGGTCTTGGAACTTTATGGCCTTTTTTATATCGTTTCTGTGGAATGTTTCTGGGTATGTTTTTGTTTATTCAAAATAATTTTGTTCAGGAATGTGTTTGGTGTTGTTCCCAAATGGTACATGTTCCGTGTTTTCTCATAACACTTTCTCCAGTACTAGAATTTAGAAACACAAAATGATATTTCTACCAACACTTTCTGTTTCAAACCTTAAGAAAATACTGTTAACAGAATGTTGTAAATATAATATGAGAATGTTGTAGAGAGGTTGAGTGAGAATCAATGTTTTAAAAAACGAAAGGTAGAAGGCGGGCGTTTGGCGCTTTCAGATTTTTTTTTCTTTTAATACAGTGGTGCCCGGTCCAACCGCAAATAAGGCAAGGCTGGCTGCCGATAAACCACAACTATATGCGGCGGCCCGGCCGTATATATCTTTTTCAACGGACCCATTTACGGCTACCATTAGCGGCGGCCAAGCAATCGATTATGACTTTTAATGGCCAGTATTAGTCGTCGAAAAACACAGATATGTTGTAGTGGTCCCACTACACTAGTCACGAATCTACCAAAGATTTTTTCGTCTGTGTGGGAGAGTACAAAGAAGAAAATAGGAGTACACAACCTTAGACCATGACATGTCAAGTTGTTTCAAGGCGGAAGGCGGACGACTAGGCAGGTGCCCACCTATATAAAATATATGTATGTATATATATAAATTCATAATTCTATATAAAAAAACAATAATACAAAGTTTTACATATGCAAATATCAAAACAACCGATCTGAATATAAAGTTTTATGAAAAGGAAGGAGGGGATTGGGTGGGTAGGGGTATTTCGGTATGGTTACATCAATATCTATACCCAATTGTCCCACTAACTTGAGTGTACTAGTTAATACAATTGTACTAACTTTATTGTGATGTACCCAAATTCCAACCAATCATATATTGTTATCCAAATTCTATCCAAACTCATACCATACAAGAACCAATATAGTAAGAAATCGTAAGAGTTTCTTAAACATTTCATCACAATACATTGAAAAAAAAAATTTCCTCAAGCAATTACATATGGTGAATAAAGAGAAAATTTCAACCCAATTCATTACTGAAACCCGAGCCAAAACCCAAAACCCAAATGGGTATGGATCCGATATGGACCCTATATACCCGAATTGGTATGGATCGGGTATGGACCATGCCATACCCGAATGGGTATAAATATGGATTGGGGTAGGATCCGACCTGAACCCGACCCATTGCCAGCCCTAACCACAAGTAAAATGTAATGATAAATATCCATCATGAAGAATGATGTAACTCCGCATAGCATTGACATGTATGAACTTCTAAAAATTTGACTATAATATAGTTTCTCTATCTTGAAGTATCATATTGTTTCTTGTATACACTATTAATCTTAGAAATTTCCTTGATTAGTAGATAAGGTGATGACGAGTGAGACCCGCCTAGGCGCCCGCTTTTTACCCACCTAGGCGGGTCGGATCCCGCCTAGGCGCCGACTTTATTCAACCCGTCTGCAATGCTGCTTAATGCTGAAGCGGAGCGGCCAACCCCCTACAACACCTAGGCGGCCGCCCGGACCGCCTTTTAGAACAGTGGTGAGAATAAATGTTACATTGATACTGTTGAGAGAGAATATAATTTTAGAGAGACTGTTATTGAGAGAAGCATTGTAGAGAGAGATTGTTGTGGAGAGAGTATGTGGTAAGAGAATGTTGTAGGTAGAGAAATTGTAGTGAACATAATATATGTTGTAGAGGAGAATACTTTAGAGAGGATATGCATATCAAGAAAAACATATGTTTTTTAGAGAATCCCTCTTGATTGGAGGCAGGGTTTGGCATAGATCCCTACCAGAAAATACAATATTTGTTACATTATGCCAAACATTGTTTTTGTGTTTCTGTTTCTGTTTCTTAGAAACAGTTTCTATAGCCACAAGCCAGAAGTTGTTCTTAGCCCAAAATAATTCCGAAGCCTCTTTCTAAAAAACATATTTCTGGTAAGAAACAAAAAATTAGAACATTCCATATTCCAAAAAAGCTCCTAAACTCCCATTTGGCTCTTATGAACTCATCATAAAATAAAGGTTGCTTAATCCCAGCGGTCGCCCTTGTTAATCTGGAATAGTGAAGAATCCCAGGTATTTTTAAACTCATAATTAAGGTTGCATGAAGACATCGTCGCCTCAAATAGTGATTTGACTGTTCACGTATCTACATTTATCATTATTTAGTGTAGCCGATTTTTACGAATACTCCCTATTTTTTTTGCATTATGTAGATAATATTATAGCAGTAGTCATAATAGCGCATTGCACCTTCTATGTTACATGTTTGCTCTAACATAATCTATAAGTCAGTTGGATTAGGATTGTCATCACTAGATAAAAGGAATTGTCAACCCTAAGCCGATGTTATCTATGAGTTCTTACTCAATATTTTCTCACATTCCAAAATCCAATTTCTTATAAAAAAAGAAGAGGGCAGTTAAATGAATTCTGAAGTTCAAAAACACTCGCCGTTGATCATGGCAGGAATTGTTTATAAACTTAAATGTGTCCAACTTGCTGATTTAGTTGAAGGAAAATGTGATTTAATATAAAGCTTTGGCAATAAAGTCTTCTATTACCTTTTATATATATTTTGTATGTGGTATCTACAAACCGATCTTAAAATCTTGTTTATTTACAAGTAAACCCTTGTTTTACATATAAAACCTCAAATTATCCTATTTTGCATATCAACCCCTCCGTTAATAGTGGGTTAACATTCATTGGTGAATGACAAATTTAAACTAAATTGTAGTCTGCTGTTAACCCAAATAGGGAAAGAACCCTAACTTTAACTACTTAAACAGTTAAACCTGATCCATCTTTGTTCAACATGTATGTATAGTTTGGTATTTGGATCCACAAACCCGAATCTTACTTTGACCTATCCCGAGCTAATCTCTGTCAAATACAACCATCATAAATATTTAAAGGTAAGGGTAGAAAAGGAAATAAAAAATTAACTATTCAAAACTTTCAAGAATATTCCTTCATTTTGGACATTAGTTAATTCCGGAGGTGGATATGTATAGGTTAGGATAATTTCTGGAGTTGATCTATAAATACCAATTTTATAGGGTTTATATGTGAGTGAAGATTTCAGGAGTTGATTTGTGAACATCCCTTTTTTATATGTATCAAATGTTACTCTGTAGGTACATATTTGAGTTTTAGTTTCAAGACCGGTTGCCAATTTGACGTCAACTCTTTGAGACTGGTACCAAAAATCTGACTAAGGGTTACTGGTGTGATGCCTACTACGATATATCTCTCTTTAATTACTTTGGAAGCAAATAATGAATTGATGAAGGTGTTTAAACTAGCAAGCAACAAATATTATCAACTTCAGTCAAGCAACAACTTGCAAATATCAAGTAGAACTATAATAAAATAAAGATTTCAAGAACGATGTATCCTCCAATCACAATATGTAAATCAGTTCCAAAACAGAAATTACATGTAATATTTTTAATAAAGAAACAAGTAGAAGAGCATACTAAATATACTAAAGCACCACCATTATATGATTCCAATGAGTTATGGACAAGGTTTTAAATTTTGGTTTCGTGTTGGGTTTCGGTCCAAACTAAAACCGAAGTTTCGACCGAAATTGAAATTTTATATTCCCAATTTTCAAATCGAAATTGAGACCGAAATTGAGACCGAAATTGATGGAAATTTTTAGTATTAGTTCCGATTCCGATAGCCAAAACCGAAAACGAAACCAAAATTGACCGAAATTTGATCGAAATGACCAAAATTGGGTTTCACACCTACCTTTCGTTTCGGTATCGACCGAAACCGAAATATTTGACCGAAATATTGGTATTTCGGTAAAAATTTCAATATGTGGCTATGGACCAAAAATATGATGTTTCGGGGCCAAATAAGAAGGCAAAAGCTGAAAATTCTGCCACACATGAATTTCAGGACATCAAGTAAAAAGAGAGGAATATGATCTCGAAAAGTGATATTGATCAATAAAAACTGGAGAAGATAGATACTACCCCTGGGATGCAATAGATGACGATTCTATGCCTTCGAATCTTGATTGATGCCTGAATCCATGCCGAATTTCCTGGAAGACCCGATGAAGTTGCGGATAGAGGGGAGTAGTGACCGAGAAGAACAATATAAGAAGCCTTGACGAGATCCGGAGGGAAGATGGCTATTCCTAGTGCCGAAATCTGTACTAGCGGAAGAGGATGCTATGGCAAAGAAGACTCAAACCCGTGGTCGGAAGAAGTAGATGAAGAAGATGATGGTGGAGGGTAGATGAGTTTCCGATAGACGTACTCTCCAAAAATGGGATTCAATATTCATCAATCAACTCTCCTTTTAAGGGTTTCATAGAAGGCTTTTTACAAGAGAGGAGAAAGAGAGGGGAGAAAGCCACGTAAAAAGGGGAGAGAAAGAGAGTCGCGACCAAGGGAGGACGCGCGGCTCCTGAGGCATCGTTCTAGAAGAAACAAGAGGGAAAAAGTCAACTTGTTTGCCCTGCGTGAATTCTTACTGTCATGCAACAAGGGAGGAGAGAGAGAGAGAGAGAGAGAGAGAGAGAGAGAGAGAGAGATATGGAATGGGAGGTGGCGGCACAACGGTCTGCAGTTTCGAACGACGGCAGTGGTGGGAGACAGCGATGGGGGCACTGACCAAAGGCGACCACTTTCAGACTGTGGCAGGCTGGCAGCGGCAGCTGCTGACAAATATGTTGAAATGCATACTAAGTCATCACCTAAATAGCAAGGCAAAGCATATTGTATACAAATATCCTTTGCTGTTGAACAAATCTGGCCATAAAGGTACATGACTGTTCCAACATCCAATTTCACTTCTGAAGCCCAGAAATCTAATAAGCTTTAGGCAAACATTTCATGACTTGAGATAATTGACTTGGAAAGTTTGATTTTCTGATTATCTGAATGATAATTGACTTAATGCAGAGAAAGTACTAGTTCAGATTGGGGTAATATCCCTTTACTGGGACGACGGCTTTTAATTGGGTTTTCTTGATTGTGGCGGATGCCTACTGTTTTTCATTTCCTCGTAATTATTGTTGTGGCAAGATGATGCAATCGAACTGTTGGGTTTGCATATTGGTGGTTATCCATGGTTGCTAATATGATGAAAATGGTCTCTCCCAATTCCTGTGAGAAACAGGGTAGCTGCGAGGCGCTTTCCAGATCCTGTGGGTGCTGCCGTGGTGCCATAGAGGACGAAGCGCAGCGCGAGCATCTGGAAGCATCGTGCGATGCTGCAACACATTTCTTCTGCCACCCGTGCTCCCTCTGCCAGGAAGGGCGCGAGCTCCGCCGCAGGCTGCCCCACCCTGGGTTCAGCGGGAGACCCGTTGTGCATCTGATGCCTCCCACAGACCAAACCATGGGCCGCGGCGGTGCTTAGAGATATGCTCACCGTCGCTTCCACCTGATGCGCTCGATCCCGTTCTTTGCTTGGTTTGTTGTATGTGTTTGTACTGAAACCCTAAAACATATTACTGGGTATGTATTCAATGAAAGCCCTTGTGTGTCCTAGGGCTAGTAACGCTACCGGTGTTCGTAATAAAATTGATGTGAGATGCTTGATATGTTGATTTTAAACGTATTACTCCTTTTGTTTTCATAGGCAGGGTGTGATCACTAACCTGAGAGACAGAATTTCTGTTGGGAGTCCAGTTGAATGGAATATATCACTAGTGCACCAAGAAGAAACAAGAACTGTTCAGGGAGTCAATCCAAGGAGAAGTAACTACTCCAGATGCTACCTCACGGCGAAAGTGGGGTGCCCTATCAAATTGAGGGTTTTGGGTCTTTTGGCGGGGAGAGGCGGTGATCGTATGTGGGGTGCCCTATCAAAATGAGATCCCTAGTAAATAGGGGAATGCAGAACATCAGTCATGACAGGTCGTCGACGGAACAAGGAACACAAACATCCACAGCATGCATGACAGGACAAAGCAAGCAATGCATAATTTTTCAGAACCTGACACCAAAAATCTTAAATAGGCAGTCAGTATTTACACCAATTAATCCCAATTACAAGTATAATGATAGCCTTTCCCAGTAATTCTGTTTACACCTTGGGATCGGGGTTCTATTCCTCGGTCTACCGATCGAGACCCTATTGTACAACTTGATGCAGACCCCCACAATTGGGCCAGCAAAAATCAGGTCAGATCTGTAGTGTGACCTGGTCAAGATGGAGAGCCAGAGACTGTCCAGCAAGCATCAAAGGTTTTCAGCTCACCATCAGACAGATGCACTTCAAACATCCTTGATGCATTCTTGGTCTGCAGGAAGGAAGCCCAACTCAATCCACTCCTTTGGTGATAGGATCGGGCCGCTGCCACTTTTCTCCCTTTTTCTTCCCTCCTCTCAATAGATATATGTAAGAAAGGGAGAAGGCATGATCACCAAAATCATCGTAAAGGTTAACCTCTTTAGTATTCATAAAAAAAAAAGTCGGCTCTTCCAAAATTTCCAAGTTCAGTGACTACTCTGAATCTGTGTCAATAGATAGATACAACCGGGGCCTAACCGACCGTGGGGGGCACGGGAGTGAGAAACCACTATCAGGCCTCTGGCTATTCGAGGTTGATTTCTTTGATCGGTCATCATTCATACTCAGAAGCAAGGAAGCTGCAAGAATACAAAGAACAATTTGCATGAGAATCCATCATCGAAACCCAAGACGAAACTAAGCCAAAGCAGATGAAATTTTTGGAGATCAAGATGTTTGCAAAGGAATTAAGGTACATATATTATAAGCCATAACCTACAAAAAAGGACTACAGGAAGAAATACAAACCAGTATCGGCTAACGAATTCATCCGATTCTCCTTCTGTGTGAACTGCTGCTTCAAATTCAGCCCATTCGGTGGGGGCGGATCACTGTGACCTCCACCAGCAGCAAGGGTCAGAGAGATCCAATCATCAGAATGGTCCCCGTTGGGCATCATCTCATTATGGCCACCCGAATCAGCCTGCAGAGTTGCACCGGCCGATCGACTAGGGAGGAATATTTGCAAAGAGGGGTCATCCCCGCTAAATGCTAGAGGATTATCAACCAGGCTCTCATCGATTTCGTCACTAGAACGAAAAGTAGAATGATCTTGGGCTTGCAAACCATCCCCTATACCACCATCCGAAGCCAAACCATATCCCCCAATCGGTGCAACTAAAGCATCCGCGTTGTCGGCATCTGTCCCAAATAGTTGGAAACCAGGACCGGTCTGTGTGCCCGTCTGCATTGGCCAGAGTGGCATCCCATAATCATCGACATTGCTGTTAAACAGAGGGAGGCCTGAAGTACCGCTTGTTCCAAGACCGAGGTCCTCCGAGAATCTCTCGGAAACCACAGGATAGTTGGCCACAAAAGGAACCTCAGTGCCACCGGTGTCATAGATGGTTTCTCGAGAAATCATAGTTGCATTCTCGTCGTCAGAATCGCTGAGAACGATGAGGTCCGCATCCTTTAACAACGCAGGAGGAATTTGGTCCTCAACATTGTAAGTTGGGTCAAAGCTAAGAGGAACGGAATCGAATTCAGCGCCGTTGTTGACAGAGAAATCAAAATGCCCCCCGTCTTGATTAACGCTCGGATCTTCCCCGTCTTTGAAACTTCCAGTGGCGCTGCTGCTCATAGGCAACACGTTCTGATGTTCAAATTTTTGGACCACATGGTTTCCGGAAGATCGAGGCTGCACATCTTCAGGTTTACTGACCTCCCAGATTCCATTGTGATTCCTCTTGATTCCCAACCTCAAAGTCCCCAGATCGGGTTTGACGTCTGCATCGTTGACGGGACAAAGGGAACCGCCAGGTGAGTGCCACTGAGCAAGCTCCCTACATTCAACTTCATTCTTTGCACGCCAACAACCATCGGGTTTAACGTCAATCTCAGTCACGTCCTCTCCACAGTTCCGCATCTGAGTCAACGAGTATGGAAACATAAGATGTTCCGACTTATTCGTTGATGAATCAAGTGAAGCAGTGAAGCACTGATGCTAAAGACATTCCGGTGGTGAAGCCTTACCAAAGAAGTTATGCGATTGAAATATGGATCGATGATGATGTGTTCCAGAGAGTAGTTCTTAAGGCAAACTGGACATTGCCACTGCATCAAAAGCATAAGAGTTACTTCCTCAGAGTGGGAAAGGTCCAAAAATAAAATAATATGGAGCAACTGGGGTTTATGAAATAATATTTCCACCTTTCGAGATCGCTGGTTGAGTTCCACAAAAGCTTCTAGATCAAAACAACCCATGTGGATACAAGGCTTGAACCTGCCGGCAACCCTCATTCTAGAACCACTCATCTGCAAAATAAAAAGGACAAGGCAATAAAAACCAACAAATTATCTACCAAATGTCGACTTCTCAAAACCGGTTGGACTCCAGCAAGATATGGTTGGTCCACCCAATGATAAAATCTTACCGTTGAAGAATGGACTAGTTTCTCTACCATGAAAGTACAAGGAACATATTGATCTTTCATTTCTTTACAAAAGCCATGCTGATGTTGAAAAAATATTGTTTGACTTCGATGAGATGTGGGAATGCATGTAAAGTTGTTGAAAGCTTCTATGTTATGTTGTGTTCATTTGATTAAATATACATTCTTTTGGACAGATATAATCAAAATGATTTAACCTTTAAGACTTCCATTTGTTGAACTGGTGGTGAATCGTCGATGCGGAGATAGAACACCACCGAATGAAGGTTTTACTTGGGAGCATAACCACGCATTATTATACATAACTACACATTCTGCAACTAATGTTCCTACATGGCTACATATTGTACAATGGTGAGATTGTGATTGCACAACCCTAGGCATGCCATGTAACCGAAGGATTATTCACATAGCAGGCTCAGCGGGTATCAAACATGATCAAATAAATCCTGCCTCGTAAATCAATTATTATAATTATTTTTCAATCACTAAATGCAGAAATCTGACTGCAGCAGGCCAGCAAAGAACATGATGAATTAAAGCACTATTAGATGAACAAAAACAAACAATAACAGAGCAGGTGCTGCTGCCAGAGAGAAAAAAAAAAAACTAGGTTTACATCAGAAAGAAACTTGAACAATGATGTATACTACCACTTACTGGGCATCGGAGATTGACGGTGATAGAGTCAGCTACAACTTCTAAGTCACTGTCACTTTCCGCATTCTCCGTGGCTGTCCCACCACCGATGCAACGGCGTACACGTGATAAAGCATCATCAAAATGCTCGCCATCCGCCTCCTTTGGCACTAAGCTGATGACCTGGCCATTAGAAAAAAAAATCAAATCAGTAAATCACCACACATGATTAAACATTCCCTTTTTTCTATCAAGACCAAGCAAAATCGAGTTCTTCCAGAATTCATTCCAGTGTTCAAAAACTCGAAACTCGGACTCAACTCGAAAACCAGCCGAGTCGAGTAAACTCAGTCCGACTCGGACAAGTTTTATCCCAACTTCTCTTGCAATACTATACAACCATATAGGTATTTTTTGTTACTAATATAATATTTAAATATATCATCTAAACATTAGCACCAAATACTTGTTTAACTAGTTATATACATATTTGTCGAATTCCTATAAGTCTTACCCTAAGAATTGTAACCAATTCAGTAATATATCCTAGCCATAAAACAAGCCATCTTCCATAGTGGACTGCCATTCTTTTTCTTTTCTTTTTTTCCCCAAGGGTGTCTTCAACTCTTAAGCTACGATGTAGTCGAGACACAAGAGGTATCCAATAGGAACTTTCAGCAAACTCAAGTTTAAAAAGACCAGTCTCTGGGCAGATAAACTGAAGGCTAAATGGTGATGCTTATCATATGGAATTGCTGTACTATGATATCGCACATCTTGAACGCAACATCTCTCTATTATTACACCATGGAGACATGTCTGTTCAAAGTGTCTCACAGTTGCCCACCAGGCTGAATCACGTCATACATATTTTGCAGGGCTATGATTAATGAAGAGAGTGCATCTTATGGCCAGGTGAAAGATCCATAAAAGTCAGTAGTCCAACTGATTCAATTTTTTGGTTGATGCATTACAAGGGGCTCCGCCGGAGCAAGGTTTGACAATTTGGGTTCGGGTTCGGGTTCGGGTTCAAGTTTTGGTTGCAAACCGGACAAAAAAATAAAGACCGGTTCGGGTTAGCGTTTGCTGTTTCAGCCATAATATTAAAAAATTGGGAAAAGAAATCACACATCAGGATTTGATTGGCCTGATTCGGGCTTGAATCGATCGTTTCAGACCCAAATTCAATGATATATGAATCACGGAGGCACAATCAATCGGTCGTTTTAGACCAAAGTCTGGTGATATATGAATCACAAAAGTATATATATCATTCAAACTAGTAGAACAATGGTATTAACCAAATCTGAGTCGGACATAATTCAGGGGCATAATGCAGGTTCAGAGTATTTAATTTTATTATATTGTGGAATTTTCTTAGCTTTAATCCGCCAACCTCAGGCAACATAAGAGGCTGGCGGCAATATGGAACAGAAAAGACAATGCCTCTTTTTCTTGGGGAAAGATCCATGGAATGTGGCTCCACGACTATCTTCTCCACTCGAGCACAATCCCATCCCGTTTGGTATTGAGGGAGTTCAGATTCATCTACCAAGAAGACAAAAAGTCCGACCCCCTTATCCGACCTTTCTCTAAGAGATGTGTGTGTGTGTGTGTGTGTGGGGGGGGGGGAAGGATAAGTTTGCAGCCCGATTTTATAAAAAAAATTCCCTTTATGATGTTACAAAAACACCGCTCACCGTGGTTCAAACTTTTCATAAAATTCCGCAAATAATTTATTTTTTTCTGGCATTCAAAAAAAATCGTGAGTATGAAATACTCCGAATTACCCAAAATTTTAAACCCTAAATCTTCAAATACTAAAATCATAAACCATCTGAGCAGCCTATTTGACATCTCCAACGTGATTTTTCTTCGAAAATAATTTTGGGGAGTTAAATCTGCCATAACACCAATTTGGAGAGATCAAATCAACAAAAAATGCATCAAAACATTCGTTCGATTGGTTCAAAGCATTATTCTCCAAGAAATATGAAAACATTAAATCTTAAATTGCTTTCCATAAATTCATTTCTAGTTGTTTGATTGATAATACGATGGTGTAAAAACATTAAATCTATCATGATTTAATATTCTTAAACCAGATTTGATGATCAATCACTGAATTTGTCAGATTTATCTTTAAAATATTTGGAGGTTTTTGAAAATCCAGAAAAATCAGATTTAATATTTGATGGACGACTTGGATTTTGGACACGTTGTAGATCTTGGATTGTTATGTACCTGTCCAATATGCACTAAAACACATGCTGTATGGAACCCCACACCCATAGATAGTGTAGAAATGTAACTTAAAGGGTCTAAAGTATGTATTTATGCTTGATTTATGATTGTCCAGAGTTTTATTAAAATGTTTCATTATCAAATCAATATTACTATCATTTCCATAAAACTGCAATATTTCCACACCATCGGAAAAATTCCACATAATATTTCTATATCCTCCAATGTCGAAATATTGGCTTTAATCAAAATTTTGAACCTTCCACCTCACCTTTTAATATTTTTTAAAGTAAGTCCCACCAATGGGAAATATCATAATAATAAAAATATTAAAATAATGCATTCCTAATTATGAAGAGCAATAGGTCACATTTGTAAGGTAACTAGGCATACCGATGCCACACAAGTGATGCAACTACATCACATCCAATGTTACCAAAATCGCGGACTTTTAAAAAAGTCATGTTTTAATCGCGACTTATTCCCCAAACGTTTGATATGGGAATAAGTAGCGATTTTTTTCAAAAAATCAGAAATTTTTGAATAAATCGCGAATTACGCGTTTTTTTCCCGTCTTTTTCCCTAATGATAAATACATGATATATTGCTAAAAAAAATGTTAGAATACATATCAAATTATCAAATAATTTATCATTTTTTCCCGGTTCTTTCCCGATTCCGTTTTTTCCCGACTTCCGACTTGGTAACATTGATCACATCTATCAACAACACACGGAAAACCTCAATGGCATTTTCGACTTAAGATCTTGTTGTGTAGCACATGAAAGTAACACAAAATCTGAGTTACCTGTTGAAATGTTCGCCTCTTTGCAATTCTGATCCCGAAACAAAATATACGAGCATCACACCTTGATAAACAAATCTTGTTAACTCCTTCCCGGCTGCTTGTGGTGATCTGGATAGAGAACTCTAGAAATAAGGAATAAGTTGAAACGGAAATGAACTGGCAAAAAAGTATGAAAGTGATACACAAAAGAGAGGCAGGCATCTTGCATTAGAAATGCTCTAATGCCGCAAATTGTTGAAACACACATGGGACACATAATTGAATCACCACAGGAGACTGCTTGCTGAACCAGATCATAGCCTTACTATTCATAAAGTTACCAATCTGATTTCTTTTTCCATTTGTTTCCTGAGGGACATCTTAACCATGGGACACACTGAAATTATGCTTAATTATATGAACAAGCTTTTCTTGGTAGATTTTTAAATTGCATAAGGTCTACCAAACTACAATTTTCAAAAATACATGTACGAGGTACATAAAATACACTGTAACCAATACGGCATTAATAGTGAATGCTAAGAAAAGTTACTGCACAAGAATAACACGCTACTCACTACTGGGCCGTCATCCCGGCCATTGATTCCTAACAGCTGGGAGCCTTGCCTATTAGTTGTGCGAACTGGGACACCTGTTGGCAAATGCAAAACAGAGAAAAAGATATTTGTAATTGCCTTGAACACATGAAAATCATCCATTCTGTTTATGAAGGAAGATATTAGACTTTCATAACATGGATGATCCACATACGAAATCAACTTGGATTAAAAAAAACATCAAACTACATCCAACACTTTCTAAATACACCTGATTCATGGGTAATATGCATCAGATAAGAACCCAGTAAATAGTTGCACACAAGAAATAATTACTTTAATAGTTACTATGGGGGATTTTCCCGAAAAAATACTACGGAACAGATCGTCAAGAGGATTTCCTTCTTTTTTTGGTAAGGATTACAACTTACATCATCTAGAGGGAAGCAATGGCAATGGGTGATCCACCTTCCGTGGAAACTTCAACAGACAACAAAGAAATTCCTTTGTAATCATTTTTTATTTCCAGCAGCTTTGTGGCCGGTTTCCTCATAACCTCTTTTTATTGTTTTAAATGAATTCGTAGGGGTCAAGGCCAAACCCACCTCACACGTCACATCATCTAGAGGGATTTCCAACAAAAAAACACCAGGAGAAAAAAAAAAAAAAAAACTGTATTCCTTGAGTACCAAGAAATTAGAGAACTCCATCCGTGTCAGAAAAGTTACTAACGCACAACTTGTGGAGACCCACATGTAGAAGGGTGCATCATGTTAAGGTAACATAATTCCCAAGGAGATTGATAAATGAGGAAGATTTTGGTTTTCTGATGTCTCTTTGGGTAAAAGAAAAAATGACTGATATAGAGATAAATCAAGGATTATGGGGGCACCTCTATGCTAGTAACTGGTTTACAGATAATCAAGGTTTTCTGCTGACTCTTTGAGTAAAGAAACGATGAATGATTTACAAATAAATCAAGGATAAAGGAAGATGACAGATTTACATACTGCACCTTCTTGAAGTATGGAAATAAGAGATTTGTAAAAGGATAAACTAAAGAGCAAGGATTAACACAATGCTGGGATATTGAAGCAATTTAGGAAGGGAATTTTAGAAGGACATAGTGAGTGAAAACCATGAGTAATCACCACTGTCAGACCTTGAGCATAACCACCCAAGTTCCTTATGGAGTTATCACAAAGGGGGCAAGCAAGAATTAAAACTTTTAAAACACAAAAATGAGAACATCTTTGAACTTGTGATCAAATCTGAAGTAAATTGGCCAGTAAATGAAGTATATGAAGAACTCAAACTCAATCTCTTCTTTGAAGAGTTTTTTTTCGTAAGCTAATATACAAAAAAAAAGGGCTCCTCTTGTTTCTGCGGAAAATAGGATCATTTATCTCACACAGACTAAGGAGCTCATAACTAGTTAAAAAGTCGTATGATTGGTCCATCCTAAAAATAGCCGAAAAAATCAACCAGAAATTACAAAGAAAATAAGAGGATTACCTAAAAGACACTTCACTAGTACAGTTTTTGAAGTATATGAGTAATGTTTTATTATATTTGTGAATCCATCTACCAAAAAGAGTCACTTTTAAAATCCTACAAAAAGTGGGGTCTAGCAAAATTCCATAAAAATCCCAAAAAAATCGGGGTATGGACAAAACAGTTAAAGTTTTCTGTTCATATCGACGAGTGTCCCGAAACCTTTCGGGCAATGGCCCACTTAGAGCTCGGACTAATCCCACTGGGAGTGAAGCCAGACCCACTCGGTTAATGTTAATGCCTCACTGGGAGAGACCCACTCGGTTAATGTTAATGGACCACTTAACGAGTGTCACTTTTTGAGGTTAATGCCTCACTTTTTACTTAAAATAGTTTTACTTCAAAACAAAAGACATTTAAAAAAATAATATGATTATGCAAAAAGTGATAGCGTAAGGACATTTTTGTATCGTCCAATATGAATATAATAAAACCCTCTAAGTTTTGTGCTCTCTCTCTCTCTCTCTCTCACATACACACACACCTTCCCCCCTTCTTACTTCTCGATGCTATTTCGTAATGTTTTGGAATCTTAGCAAAGATGAAAAGAACGATCATTATCTTAAAGCTCTTCCGAAATTTTTAAATGAAAAACTTAGGCCAGCTGATGAACTTTCAGGTAATAGAAATGATGCACACAAGCTTGCTATGCTAATGAATGTATGCAAAGACGACTTTAAAAAAATGCTCAACAATTGATTTTAAGCAATGATACTTGAGAACAAATGATCATCTCTTAACTACACATGTGATATAACTTTAAAATAAACAAGATAAACAATTTCAGATAGAACTAAAGCAATAGCACATGCAAGAAAGACACATTCATATCAGATTTTAATGACAATAGACCTCCAATCCACACAATTTAAGCATAAGCATACGCACCTAATATCATATGAACTTCCCCCACAAGATGGATCAAAGAAATGACTAAATAGGATCAAGTTCGATCAAAATAGGGGTGCTGAAAATTTATGACAACAAATCAGATTTTCTATGAAAAAGGTGTTATATGCCATGAAGAGCACACGAAAAAGGATAGTTAAGATGGGTACTACCTTTTAGAGGAAGTTACATGTGAATCTGTAGCCTGGAAAGTACCACGGTGTGACCAGAAGCTCTCCAAATCACGCTCCGAATATAGATGAAGTGGCGATAGAGAAGGTGTGGATGAGAAGACCGAGGTTCGATGCCGGACGATTTGTCACTAGTTTGAGACGAATTCGATGGTGGACATGGTAGAAACTTGAGGTGAGGATGATGGGGATGAAGAAGACTAGTCAAACGATCGAGGGAAGATCGAGATTCACGCTCCGAGGCGCTCACCACAAGGGTTTCTTCAAAACAATTCAGATTTGATTTCTTCTCTCAAAACTCCCCTTTTATAATATTAGGGTTTCCTTGGAGGCTCAATACTAGCTGTAGGATTAACCAAAGGAACCCGGATGCAAGACGCCCAAAGGAGAGAGAGAGAGAGAGAGAGCGAGAGAGAGAGAGAGAGAGAGAGAGAGAGAGAGAGAGAGAGAGAGACCTGGCTATTTCAAAGAGACTCTTGAAGGCCATGTAGCATCGACTGGCGATCTAAAGAATCTTGAATAGAAGAAGTGTCCTCTGCTTTCGGGGGTTCCTTAGGGACCGATTCACTCTGCGTAGATTGACTGAGCATAGAAGGTTTGGCAGCATAAGCTTCATTCGCTAGTCGAAAAGGAGAGGAACCACTATCCTCTTGTGGACGCAGACTCACCGAGGGATCCATCCATACGGTTATGGTCAAAAGAGAGAAAAGGGGGAGCACATATAAATTAGGGGTTACCCCCTTGTGATCTGATCCATCCACTCATAAGTAGCATAATCTCGCCCCTTGATTGCTACTTAAATCCCTTTTAATCTCACCCATTGGATGAAGCCATCTAACAGTGCCTATTTAATTCATTAATGAACCAAGTAGATAAGTTGGTGAGAACAAAACTCTCGCACATGAGATACTATAATAAAAAACGACTATAACTAGGGCTGTTAATGGGCCTAGTTTGGGCATAGTTAGCTTGGGCTTTGGGTTGGGCTGGGCTTGAACATTCAAGCCTGACTATGTTATGGGCTGGGTATGGACAACCACTAACCCGACCCGAAGCCCAAAATATTTTATTTTTATTTTTTATATACAATGAATAGAATAAAAAAATATTTAGGAATATATCATAGATATGCGATCTTAATTCAGGCCGGGTTTGAGCTTGGCCTTCATAAAAAAGTTTTGGGCAGGGTTTGGGCCAAGCCCAAAATTTTTAATTTGGTCTGAGTTGGGTATGGGCACACACTCATAAGTTTGGGCCGGGCCATGGGGTGGCCCTACCCGAACCCGGCCTTTTAGAAGCCCTAACTATAAAAAATGAAGCGTCAGATCAACGTGAAACAAAAACCAGAATTAAAAGAGCAACATTAAAGGATAATAACATTTTATTTATGATGCATCAAAATCCGTGCACGACTGAAAACAGTGATCAATTGTTCTAGTTGCTTCAAGAAGTTGTGAGATCTAAGAAATATATATCTCTTTCACAACATTAGTATGTAATTATATGCTGAAGTAAACAAATCCGATGGGTTGTTAACAGCTGAAACTCCCATGAAACCAAAGTAAAGCTCGATATAGACGAAGGTAATATGCAAGATTATCCAAGAAGTATAAAAGGCTAGTGGGGAAGTTGGTATACTTAAATTTGACACGCTCAAATATTGCTTTTGTCGTGGGTGTTGTAATATTCTAGATGAGCTAGAAAGATATAGAAACCTAGCGAGGAAGTTGCTATACCAAAATGTAACAAGCTCATACGTCGCTTTTGTCGTATTCTGCAATATTTAAGGGGGCTCCTCAAAAAGCACTTCCTTTTCAACCATCTAATCATCTTGAAAGTATAATTTTCAGATACAGATTGGCTAGAGATCATTTAGATAGAAGATAAATTTCAAGATGTTAGGTTAGAAGGAAGAGTGAAAAGGAGAATGTTGAAGCTAGATTAACTCCGATCTAAGTATGGGGGAATGATCTATAACGCTTGTGGAATAATGCGGGCAGTCTCTTTTGTAAGAAATGGGATTTATCACCAATGACGCTATGAAGATGCCCTGTCGTAAATAAGCAGCTATGTATTACACATGGCCCAGTATTCCACGGAAGAAAACACACACTGAAGTGGACTATCACTACATGCGGGATATCATGATGGGGAAACATATTTCTTCTGATGCCAATCTGAAGAGCAACTAGGGAATGTTTAACAACATTAGATAAAAGTCATTTCTCTTATTTATGTAACGAGCTGAGTATAATTGATATATATTCTCCATCTTAAGGAGTGCTAGCAATAAGGGTAATTTTGTACTTTCACTCATTATAATAACTATATAGGCACCAAAGCCCCTAGGGTTTGTAAGCCATTTGTTCTCCCTTTGAGACCCCCCCCCCCCCCCCCCAAAAAAAAAAAAAAAAGAATAACTCAAACTGCAATTAAAGTTTACATTGTATTGCAACCCTGTGATCAAGATAGGCTTGGAAAAGGTAAAACAAAGTGTGCAACGATGTATGCCTGTAACTTTGAGGGTGCTCGACATGTATATCTTTTCGAATGACCATTCTTACCATTTTACCAACACCAACGCTGATATGAGTGTTCTTAATCAGGTCTATTTGAAGAGAAACAACCCCTATGCGAATAGGTATTATAGACAACATAGGACATGACAGCGGTAGGTGCAAGTATGGAATTTTCAATTTACGCTTACAATTCACTTGCAACTCTGTATGTTGTGGCCATTGCATCCTAAATGGAACTTTATCATTTAGAAGAATACACCAAACCTGCAAAACAGCACGGGATTATAGGACGAATGTATTATTCGAGTTCAACAGCATAACTATGATGGGAAGAACCCCACAAAGATATTACAGAATATATCGCTACATTTGAATGTTAATCAGTACCAGGTGGATTGAAGATGCTAACAATAGCGGCCAAAAAACTAAACAATTAATCAGCACAAACAAGAAGCTTATGTTGACAGCATGTATCACACATCAAACTACTATCCAAGATGATGAAGGCCATGGAAAAAATAAAAATACAACAGGATTCCTTCTCATATGTGGAGATCTAAGTCTTAAAATAAATGCATCAGACACAATATTCCCAGGCGGTTGCAATAACCAAGAGATTTAAGGGGTAACTGATGGAAGAATAAGAGCAGTACTTCTTGCAGACAAATTATAACAATCACAATCGAGATTAAGACATAGGCAGTAACCGACTGGCGATTTAGAGGGGTGTGGTCAAAAGATTAACAAGAGAGAAGAATAAGAAACAAATGGCAAAAACGGATGCATATCTCTAATCAGAAAGAGGAGTCACACTTCATTTCAGCCAACAAACAATTAGAAGCTTTAATAAATGCACATAGCTAATGTCTTGCGTATGCAACTAGTCTCTAGAATTTCCTATCTTAGAATTAGCAACGTTTTCCACCCATGGTCAGATGGAGAAAAAGTTGAGGTCTATTTACTATGAAGATATGTAGGACACTCAGCTTTATTTCATTTCTTAATCCTTGATTCCTTGTTATAGAATAAACTCCAAAAAGTCTAAATTTCCAAAAAAGAATAAAAAATGTCACACTTCAAAAGAAAAGAAATCAAATGTGGTCATTTTAAGAGGCAGCAGCTAAAACTGTAAATGAATTTGATGAAGCAACCTATAGATAGAGTACTGTCCCCATCATATAGCTCAATCATTTTTAAATAAAAAGGTAAAAACAATGAATTAGAAGCCAATCTGTATTTACTACAGGTGGTTAATTATGTTATAGGCCAATGAAATAAAGACAGTAATCAAGAAACTAGAATCCAACCTGAAGATCATATTCAGTTCTCTGTAACATTTCTCTGTCTGCCTTTGACAATGGAAATGTTCTGTCCATATTTTGTATTGTGGGTGTTCTGGAAATCAATGCAAGTACATTTGATCATATATACGAAACAATAAAAATGAACACATAATAGAATGAAGATGAACAATATATATATATATATATATATATATATATATATATATATATATATATATATATATATATATATATATATATATAATGTCAGTTTGCAGAGCCCTTGTAATCACATAACAGAATGTATTGTCTCCAGTAGTTTTTAGAAGAAACAGGTGCCCGCCAGTCCGGGCCATTAACAGTTTTATGTTCTACAGTATAATATATTGACACAACTGACTACAAGCATAAACATAGGTATCATAACTTTAAGAATAACGCGACCAAAAATACAAAACATCTTCATAAGCGAAGAACGACGATCAGAGACCAGTAGATGGTGGCCCGTGCGGCACTCCCCATATCAGGATCATCTTCATGACCCAATCATCCGCATGTGGAGAATTATACATAAGTTGACATGACGAGCCAATCTTTCAAACATCCTCTAGAACACCTTGGTTCTCAACCTAAACAAAGAAGCAACATGCACATAACTTACACTAGAGATCTGAGAGGTAAATAAGCCATTATCTTAGAGGAGGAAATATGCAAGGCCTCACAGGTTAAACATGACAAATTCATGCACAAGGTATTAATGGATAGAAGCGCAAAATGGTAGAACGTTTTTTTAGTTTCATGGACCAAAGCTTCCGATTCATACCTCTAGAAACATAAAGCCCAGAAGGGGATTACTTCCATGCTTATACAAGTAGCAGTCCTCAATAATGGTAATTCAAACCTTTTTTCTTTTTGGAAATTTCTCAAGGTAAGGGGGTCTGGCTTGGACCCAAACCAGTTCGAACTGACGGAATGAAAAATACAGCAAGGATAAGATAGCAATTCCATTGTCCTAGACTTCCAGCAAAAGAGGAAGACCAAATAGTACCAAATAGTTTGAACCTCGGACTGACGGACAGCCTTCTAATAAAGTTCTAAAGGAGTGACACCTCTGATTGAAGATTCTTTTGGTCCCTTCCAATCAGACATTTGAAGATGTTGCAATTGGGAAGCTACCCCAGATCTTCCTTTTATCAGTCAGAACTGTCATCTTCCTCCAAGCAGACCAAAGAGAAAACAAAGAGGCTGGAGAACTCTTGTAGAACATCCATCTCTCTCAAGAAAAGGAGCAATGAATAACAAGATGGTTGAGCCCATCTCTCTCTAGAAAAGGAATAGTGAATACCAACATAGTTGATCCTTTCCTCAGTTGAATTGCAAAAAGGGCATTGCAGATCCAATAAGCTAGGATGTCCCCTATTATGAAGATTTGGCTTTGTCAAAACTTTACCAAGGATGGAAAGCCACATAAATCAGAGGTGTCTTTGCTTTCCAAAGGCTCTTAGTTGCTGAGCAAGAAGAACCCCGAGGTTCAGAAGTTCATAAAAAGAATTTATCGAACACCAAGAAATTGAATTATGACATGACAACTGAGATGAAGTTCAACTTGGTCATTGGGTCCTTCGATTGCTGAACAAGATGGGTGGAAATTCTTCTACAGAAGGTGGGCTTCCAGCCGGTTTTTGATCCAATGACGATCGCCTAGGACTGAACGCCAGCGCTTCTATTACAACTTAAAGAATACAAATCTGGGAAATGTGAGCTGAAAGCCGAGTCTCCCACTGAGTGATTCTCCAAAAATTTAATATTCTTCCCATCTCCAAAAACAAACTTCTACCCACATATATATGTACTCTCAACCGTTATAATCACTTTCCTAAAGGGAAAAAAGCTTCTCTGACACTTTACTTCTAACTCAAATAGGAGAAAAACTCTAAAAGTACCCATGCTTGATGAGTTCTTTTCACTTGTCACCATTGGCATTCTGAATTCTTCATCACAGGGCTTTGCTGAAATTCCTCAGGTTTGCAACTCCTATACTTCCAACAGCTTTTTGATTGACGTACTTTATTTGACTTCATATGATGATAGGATGACGTCCTCATATCTGTTCCTTTAAAGAGAATTTTCTTCTAAGCTTGTCTATCCTCTGAATAACCCATGAAGATAATAGAATGCCAAGACATAGGCAGGAATAGTTGAGAGAAATAACATAGAATCAGGTCAACCTACCTCCCAATACTATTTCCCTTTCCAGTATGCTAATCTTCTTTTGATCTTTTCCATAATATAAATCTAGTCACTCTCTTGAGCTTTCTCCCATTAAATGAGAGACATATGTTTTTTATAGGAAGAGAATTTGCCTGCTTTCTCCCATTAAATGGGATACATGTGATTTTTATAGGAAGCGAATTTGCCTTGCAGCAAAACAAAGTTTCTTACCTTTCACATTGTAATTGTCAATACAGTATACACCTATACAGAACTTGCAAACCTAGATAAATTTCAAACGAGTATATAGTGATCTTAATGATAAACAGTTGTACTACGTAAAAGAGCAACATGCATTTGCCAAGTTCAAAATTGGAACTCTCAAAGCATTCTCTCCACTTTTATTGAGATTAAGAGAGGCACTCCTTTGGTTGACTGAATCGAACATATCCACGACCAAAATAGAAAGGTAACTACAAAGAGGGCAGCCTTCCATAAACTCATCTAGTCATCTTCCCATTTTAAAATGATTAGCTTTGTAATTGACAGTGTAGTCAAGAAGTCAAAGCAACGCTTAGGCGCTAGGGCCTACCTAGGCAAGGTGGTTCATAGGGGGGAGATCTAGGCGATAAAAATAATAAATTGGAAATATATGTAAAATATATATAACTAATATGTGGTTTTACACCTACCAAATTTCAAATGTATCTTACTTCTAAATACTGAAATTGGTTGAAATAACATAATATCCACTACTATGAATAACGCATATGTTATAGTGACAATGTAGTTAGCAAGTTGCAATTATTGCATGCTATTAAGAAACTAAATACAAAGATGTCTTTATGCCATTTGTCTTATTATAGAGTTCCAATTTAATTTTTTCCATCAGTTTAAGCTACTTCCTGAAATTGTGCCTCGGAGCCGTGTCCACCCGTGTCGACTAGGCATGATACCATAGCTCCATGTTATTAAATTGAATGTTGTGAGACTCTCCATTCTTCAATCGGGTGAACAGAGGGAAATAAAATAGCATATAGCATGTCCGGCTTTATAAGAGCACTCACCCATCTGCAGCGGTACCGGAAGATGTCAACCTAAGAGGAAGTAAAGGATGTGTGATTGTCACCCAAAATCTGCATGTCACAAAGATGATATTACAATCAGAATTTCTCAAATTTCCAAATTAGAGGGAAATGAAGTCAACAAGACTGCGTAAGAAACAAAATATGTCAAGAAAACATCAGGAACAAATCAAAAGAAGGCAACAGAGAAGAAGAGAACACTAATGATTAGTAAGAGATGAGAAAGGACCCATTAGGCCCATGATCAGATACCATACAGAAATAAAAACAAATGAAAATTCTTGCAAAGACTACCTCTGTAGGTTACTTCTTTATCGGGCTTAGATCACAAAAGAAAAGATGCATAAACCGAAGGGTACTAGGCATAACACTGATAAATTTGACAAACCAGACCTCAATAACATTCATACTACTACTAGTCTACTACAACCATAAAAAATAAATGCTTAACATATTAAAATATAAAGAAGGCACTTTTCCCCTACAAGGTTATTTAATACCATAGCCGTATGCCCAAGAATTATGCCATCTATCCATAACTGCCTTTAGACCACTACAACTCATTTTCTACAAAAATCCTAAATCAATATATCTTTTCTAAAATCCTTTCCCAGCAGATTTCCATTCTGATACCTCTTGGCCATAAATTTCCACTTGGCTCATTTTTATTCGTCAAAACTTTTAGGCAATCATTAAAAGTTAGAAACCAAATAAAGTTGTTGTGCATCTGGTGTGATTACAATGTAACAAAGGATTATGGGCGCACAAGCTACAATTTTCAAATTACAAATAAAATGAGCAACAAAGTCCAGATTGTAGAAGGGTGGGGGAAATGAAAGCTCAAAGCGATAAACCATTATTCTGTTAGAATTTTTTTTTTTTTTTTTGCCCCCTTGGCACTCGAGGTTGTCCACTGACAATCAAGGGAGTTCCCATTAACTAGTACCAAGTTAATTAAAGGCTTTTGCAATTTATTTCACTATGTTAGCGATACGATATGACAGGGGAGAGTTTTGTCTTTATATCTTTCTAGTAATCCTAAGTTATACCTATTCAATAAAGAATTAATCATTCTCCATAGATTGGACTCCAAGTGGTAGTAACAACTTTGACAAAATAAATCGCTGTTTTGTTTGATCCGTTCGACCAACCGGAAAAAAGCGAGTTCGAACAATGATTTCTTGTCGGAAACAAGGTTTTAAATGTCGTTTTCGGTGTCCATGTCGGTCAGCCCAAAAAATAAAAAAATTTGTTTTTCGGTAATTTGTCGATGGAAAAATTGTAAAATGAAAAGACAAATTTCGATGGAAATATTTCGTTTTTCGGTCAATTTCGATGTTTTCGATGAAAATTTATCGTTTTTCGGTCAGATTTCGATTTTGTTCGTTTGATATGAAAAAGACAGCATATTTTAGCAATACTTCAGGATAAAGATGACAGTAAAATATTGTCTATTATGAAAAAGAATCGAAATTGAGGAAAAATATAATTTCTTACTGATAAAGATGAGCTTTGTTTTGTTAAAAAAGATAAAAATTTTCAATGAAATTGTCTGGAAAAAAGACTGTCGGATTTCGATCAAATGTCGATCATTTTGGCCGACATTTCGTTATGTCGGAAGGAAATTTAGTATTATTAAAAATTCGATCAATTTCTATGTCGGACCCTTGAAAAAAAGGCATTTCGGTGATTTCATAGAAAATTTGTCGACATTTAATCCCATGGTCCGTCCAGATTGTCCGGTTAAATCCAGCTCCAAGTTCGGGTTGCCATTCGGACAAGTTGGCCTGGCTTGTCCGAATACATAATATAACTAGTACAAATCCAGTGTAATATATATATTAAAATATAAGCTATTAAATAAAATATATATATAGTATTTTTTTGAAAATATATAATTAATATAAATAGTTATAACAGATTATAAATTTAATACAATTTATTATACATTCGGACAATCCGGGACTATTTAAGGCTCAGGTCAGTTTCGGACAAGGCTGATCAAAATCAGGATAATGAATTGACCCGAGTTTCGGGCCAATGGTATGATTGGTCAAAGTTTTCTTACCAGGGGAATAGTTGCCATTTGGTCCAAAACTCGCGTCAAATCCTCTATCCCAAGGCAAAATGTGGAACCCCCTGGTGCCACTGTGGCGATGATTTCGGGCACTTGTAGAGATGTATAGAGGAGAGCATCCTTTCCTCCCTATAGAAGTCTCGAGACACTTCGTATGCGACCTCGGGAAAGAAACTATGGGATGCCAGCTATTACAAATAGCTCATTATGGATGTGAAGCCATCACCTTTTTGGGCACGACAATGCTATAGTTGTCCCATTACTAGCCGACACAACCAGGCAAAGCATAGTATTAACCGCCAACCCTAGCTTAGGCTAGGCAAGGTAATAAATCATAACTATGCATGCTGACCGTAACTACACCTAAGCCCGAGGACACCTAGAGTGGAAGTTGAATCGAACCCCCGAGCCTAAACCCTTGTTTAACTACCTTCGGCGGTCAAACACTTTCGATGGGGGCGTTAAAATTTGTTCGGTGACGCCTGCATTCGGCGGGGGCGCCCACAAGTATTCTGCAGTCGCTAGATGTGTAGCAAAGGCGGATCTCCAGTCATAAGACCACTTCCTATAGGTCCAGTAGAAGTTCATTTGAGTATTCACTAGTAGAGATATGTAGAGGCAAGCATCCCTATGTTCTTGTGCTTAAGGCCGACCAGTAGACTTTTTTTTATTATTGGTTGATATTCATGATCATGTCAAGCTGTATTGTGCATTGCACCCACACTTCTGAGATGAAAACCTCGTCTCTCCACCTTTTTACTGAATTGGGAACATACTGCATTTGAATCTACCCAACTACATCTTTTGAGTCATGTGGGATGTTGTTGCTTCTACTTCTACCAACGAGATGCAATCTTTTGGCATCATCGTCTCTCGGATTCTTCGTCATTTCATGTACCCCCTCTTGTTAGTGTTCCTGCCGCTTCACAGACCATGTTCGCAAGAGGATTTCACGAGACCATGTTCGCAAGAGGATTTCACGGATCCAGGTAGCAGCTCGATGAGGCGCAGCAGAGTCGATGGCACGTCGTGGCATAGGTGGATGACTTGCAACAATTGAGCAGGGGATCACGAGCCTCGGTACTCAGATAGACCACCACGACATGCATTTCGACATGCTAGAGCAAATGATGGCTTCGGGATTTGGTATCAAATTACAAACTTCCTTGTTCCAGAGCCAGTTCTACAAGACCCGAACGCAACTGAGTCTTTTGACGACAACAATAAGGACTCGCAGTAGTTTTTTTTTTTTTTGCCTTGGTATGAAATTACTTTTTATTTCGAGTTTGAGTATGCTATTTTCTTTTCCAGTCTATGTACTTGAAACTCTGTTTTAGTTATTAATGCATAACCTTTATCGATCTCTGTGTTTCTTTGTACAAATATTTTTGGATGGATAATGGTGAAATCTTTGTGAATTGTCAATACTTCTACCTTTGTCAATTTGTGATAAAAATCGGGAGAAAATTTTATGGATATCCTAGTGTTTTATTGATGCTTACATCATTTTTTTTACACTTATAAACAACCTTATCCTCTCTTTTTTTTGGTATGCATATTGATAGGGGAGAAAATTGTGTTTACTATCTTTCTATTATTTTTTGCCACACATGCGTTTGATGTATCTATTTGAGTGTGCAGCAAACATGTTTACAGAAGAAAAAGAAATGGTTACCGATCAATGTGGTTTTTTTTTTTTTTGGATGTATTGTAAAAATCAATGTATAACTCTATGGTTTTTTATTTTTGTCACGAAATTTGCCAAAGGAGGAGTTTGTGGAGAACTTGTATTGACAAATTACATAGTAGAGTTTATTTGTGTGTGTATATATTGTCACATGACTTGGCTTGTTGATGAAGACGATGCATCAAAGATAAAGACAAAGCGGCAACAAGCGTAGCAATATAATTTCTCTAGGAACAGGTAAAATTACATTAGTTACCAAGTTAACCTATAGAGCACACACACACATTGCATATCGATTTCCGTGATCGCCTATTTGTTTTGAAAAATCTTTTTTATCATAATTTTCAAATACTTTATGTTTCTTTGAAAAACAAAAAAAAAGCATTTTTATTGGATTTCTGTTGATTTTCTTAATATACAAGGATTGGGTAAACCGACCGTCAGACTATCCATGGCCAACCGATCGGAAATTCTAAATATGGTCAATTTATGAATCTAAGCAGTCTGATCATGACCCTATCAAGTCAAATACGATTTCTGCTGGGATTCGAGAAACTGGTCAACCGAACGGTTGGATTGGCTTTGTAGACCGATCAGTACAGGGTGATTTGAGCTCTCAAAACATTCTTCTGGAAGACTGATCGGGCTCCTTATCGACCGATCAAATGGAAAATTTATTTCCTCATTTTTACCAGTTTTCTCTTTTCTCAAACGTACCACTTTTGAAAACTAACTTATTAAATCAGGTCACGACTCAGCGTCCGACCGATCGGTGCTTCCAAATGATCGGATTTGTCGCCTTGCGGACAAGTCGGTTTTTTGCATATTCTACCGAATGGATATGTTCCATCAATAGATCGGTTCCACGGTTTTGGTAAATCTGTCTGATTCATGTGGGAGTCCTTTAGTGTGTATGTTTGTAATTTGATTAAATTGTTGAGCCTATATATAGTCTTGCATATCTGCTTGAATTTATGATGCAACCTCTAGAGCATTAAGATTTTATTTAGCCAAGGTTTATAGGGAAATTCTCTCTGAGCTTCTAGTTTAATCCATTAGAAAAGAAGGGTTCTTTCTCATTGTTCTTAGTGAAGAAAGACAGAACTCAGGACTAGTTCCACCTCATATTTACATATCACATAGGAAGACTAGATACCTTTATCCCTTTTTCATCTGAGATAGTATTTCATCCTTCTAATAAATTATTCCAAGTTCGTGTGTCAACTTTGAGGCACTACTTCGGGGTGTTTACCCAGTACATCTTTCAAATAAGACAATAGTCGTGTGTCGACATCGTGTGCACAAGGATCGAGGACGTATAGTAAAGGTGTTTCCTGTGTGGATTGCAAATTAAAGAAACCAAGAACATCAACGGAGACAGAGCCGATAATATCGAACCATCTGATGGTATAGTGTATGATTTCCACTAATTTATCTTGATTTGGTGCATAGAGTTGGATATGGTCCCGTGGATGTAGGACCCTGTGTGGATTCGAACCACGTTAAAAATATCATGAATCATCTCTGATATTGGTATTTTTATTTTCTTGGTTATTTTCTCTAATGAAGGTAGAATATATCCGATCAACTTTTAATTGGGTAGCAATCTATTCACCTCCGCTCTAGCTTCCTTTTGGGTCGACACATCCGTCATCACCAGGCTGTGTTTAATTACCCACAAAGCCAACCCACAAATATTAAAACCACCCGGTTTTGGTGGGCCCCTAGATTTCAACCGAAATCTCACCGACATTCACTCAAAATGCAGAAACCCAACCAAAATGGCCACGCCCCCTAGTTTCGATCCTGCATTTAGTTCCAGTCCCGATCAAAACCGAAATATTTCGCCAAAATTATGCAGTTTCGACCGAATTTTGAAACCATGCAAAAGTCATGGACCCATACGTGACCACTTATTTTCGGTTTATAGATGCCTCATCCCATACGCAACCAAAAACCCACATAAGCTTACCCAACCTACGGTAAAGTGGATGGGTCAGTTAGTAGGTCGGGTCAATGTTTGCTACCCAACCTAACCTTCACCATAACACTTCGAAAATCAAAGTGAAAGAAGACACTCCTTACAACAAAGACTGGGAATGACTAAATACCTTGGCCAAAAAATTGAACAATTCAAAGCATTGCACTAAACTTTGAAGTGATCCAAACAAGAGGATCATATTGAAATCTGAACCTTGCTCAGGACACTTGAAATCACATATTCGTATGATACTTGCACCCAAGTGCCTCCAACTCAAGAAATCCATAATAAGGGACCCAAAAAGATTTGTTCTCCACCTCCAAAGCATTTTATTTCATCGTTTTATACCATGAAACTATTCTCAAATCTCAATAGAGGTGGGATGTTTCCCTATAGAGGTAATCTTCAAAAGGTATCGACTGAAGGTAGAAATTAAGTTAGATCCTCCGAAAGTGGTACCTTTGAGTGTAATAAATTATACATAGCCATATCATGGTGTCTAATTGTAATCTAGATATTTGCCATGAAGCCCTAACGAGGTGTGGGTTCACAGTCGAACATTTCCCCCAAAATTATTATGGTACAATAGCATCGTCCCACCACCATCCCTACCTGCAACCCTTCAAAGCCAACACAGCAATTCAACCACTTCTAGGATGATTATGTCATGGTGCTCCACAACATTTTTCTTTGGGAAGAATCTTTCATGCACCAGCATCTGACTAGTATGTGAAGATGATTTTTCCAATAACTAGTGCTTTTTGAATTCCTAAAAATCGTGTGCTTTTGAAGTCATTGACAAAAGCATTCATGACCCAAGGTCCTGTCATCGAGTCTCTATCGGGGTCTCAATTAGCACTCTGTCTGCTTCCTTGGGTCTGAATATTCACACCGTTGCCTCCGAGTATTCCCCCAGTAAGTTTTTCAGTGTTTGAAGGCTCAATACAGTACCACAGAGTGTTTTCCTTTTTACCAGCTTCATCTTCTAAACACAAATGACTCGGCTCAATACAAGTAAGGGAGATTGATAACATATTAACATGTCTACTCCTTTCACAAAGGGAACAATCAATAACATCAATATAGAGATACAAGTAAATACATAAACAATAACAAGATGATGCATTGCTGACCAAATAAGTGCAAAAGAAAGAAAAAAAAAAGAAAATGATAATAGAGATGTGGATTAGACGTACGGGTCTGCCCTATTTATTCGGCATATATCACAAAAAAACTGAGATGGAAGTTCAGGTGGAACACCCTCCATAGGATTCTCTGGGATAATAACACAACCAATATGTTGCCAAACTCGGCAACGCGGATCTTCACACTGCAGTTAAAACATCACACTGAGAATACAAAGAATATAACTGTAAAATAAATCGATTAAAGTTCTAATTTAATAAGACTCACAAACAGCTGCAACCATGAGAATTGCATTTGAATTTGCAATGCAAAAATATAGTTTACAGAAGAAAAAAAATGAACAATAAATGCCATATGGCAATCCTCGTACATGGGCACTCAAAAATTGGGAACAATAAAGGTAAAAACAGGTTACACTAGTTAGTATATGATAGTTTACCAACCATGTGTGTATTTTATTCCTAACATTAGGAGTACAGGATTTGAAAAGTGAGCAATACCACCTACTATTTTGTCACAATAAATGAACATCACGAACAGGCATGAACAGAGCAATTCTACACCTATTATTACGTGGCAATAAATGAAAAGCGATAACTATGAACAGACTGGTTATCAAACTTGGGCAGGATACTCAACGTCAACTGCGAATCCGTCCAGGAACAGACCACATTTCACAGTAAAAAAAAAGGATCTAAGATTCTACGCCCATTCAACAGTCATGTTAAGGAGCTGTGTCCAGCATATGCCCATAATTGGTTAAATATTCTCTAGCTAAAGAGAAACAACTGCACCATACAGAAACAACCCGAACAACTTAAACCAATATCATATAAGATTCACTCAACACAATAATATTCAGAAGTATGAAATATATATATGGACATCTTCCTCATCCAGCTTGTAAACAGCAATCATAGTACAGTATATGATTGCTATGATTACTTAAAGTAAAAATAATGTTTAGTGCATAAAACCTGGTACATTGAAGAAATCAAAAACTCAAAAAACAAAACAAATAAAAAACAAATAAAGGATAAACGGAAAGGAGACAACTCAATGACAATAAATAAGAAACAAAAAACAAAAAGAAAGCAAAAAACAATAGTAAAGCAAAGGCAGCTTAATAACAAAGAAGTATGTAGCACATATGATTCGAAATTTCTCGAAATATGTCCATTTTTCAAGACCTCGAAACAAAATTGGGGGGTTGAAATATACGAGGAGAAAATTGGGGTAAAGCCCCTTAAATTTTTAATTTTCAAAACTTGGTCCAAGTTTCAAAGTGCCCCTAAATTCTAAACCTTAACCCTAAACCATCTAAGTATCACTGTTTGACTTTTCTGGCATAATTCTTCCATAAAAAATTGTTTTGGGTACTAAATTTACCATCTGACACCAATTTGGGGAAGTCAAATCAATGAAAACAGATCGGGCCATTCATTCAACTAGATAGAAATGTTCTTCCCAATAATATATGAAACCAGTAGATCTTAAACTTCTTCCAACTAATTCTTTTCTATTTGCTTATTTGATAACATGATAGTATACAAACAAATATATCATCCTATTTGGGGATTACTCATGGAGTCTATCAGATCTACGTTTCAAAAATTTAGGAGTTGTGAAAAAAAAACCGAAAATTCAGTCTTAGGGTTGATCAAGTCACTTGATTTTTTGATATGTTGTTACTCTTAGATTTTTATGTATTTGCACAACATGCATAAAAAGCATACTATATAGTGTTCAAAACTAGTAGATAGTATAAAAATTTTATTTAACTATTCCAAAGTGTGCATTTGTTTTTTATTTACGATTGCCTATAGTTTCGTTACAAAATTGCATCAATTTTAGGCTATCATGTATCTACACATCAAGAACGGAGTACATGCTATGCGGAGTTCACCCCCCTTAATACTGTAGAAATGTGATTTAAGTGTTCCAAATTGTGTAATTATGCTTGATTTATGATTGCCTAGAGTTTTGTTGAAAAATTACATCATTTGACCAAATTTCCATCATTTATAAAAATGCAATATATCCACACTATCGAAATGTTTTCATACAATATTTATATACCTTGCAGTTTTGAAATATTGGTCGAAATCAAAATTTCAAACATTGCACATATCCCTCATTGAGGTCCTCCCTTGTAGAAATATTAATTAATTTAAATCCTACAAGCCACCAAATCTTCATAGGCAAATGTGGCTTGACCATTCATTTACAATTTAAATCTTAAACCCTAAAACATTACTAAATGTAGGTCTTTCAGCCCCCCCGCACAATCAGTAAGTAACATCTATAGCAATATCCATGATGTAGTACACGATTTCATAGTAATGATTCAAATCAATGCATCCTCAAGCTTTCTCTGGATTACAGGATGAAGTAGCTCAAATTTATTCCATTCCATGTTTTTTTATCATGACGATTGACGATCACAATTGGATAAAATTGTAAATGGAGCAACATGATCATTGATTGCTTCATGAAAATGATTCGTATAGAGCTTGAAGAGTTGTAGGCTGATTATAAATAGTTTGCCAATACTATAATAGTCCAAAACATTTAAGGATTCCCTTAAAGCACATAAATCAGGTTTTCAATAAACAAGCCCTTCGAACCCAAACACCCCTTGAACCTGAACCGGTTCAGATTTTGACCGATTTCAATTGAAATACCATGTCGAATATAAGTCTTAGTTCGGATCCAGTTCGGCCAAATTGGTTGGATTGGATCTCAAATAGACTGAATCAAATCCGATTTGGTCAAATCAAACCTGATTTGGAATCGCATGCGAATAGCAGAATCCGGTCCGAACATGAATTATTCGAATCCAATCTGAATTAACCGAAACAAACAAAATTTTCTGAATATTTTTTGTCATTCAATTTTTTCAACCAATCGAACTCTAACAGCTTGAACTAGTCCGCTTTTTGCTGGGTCCGAAGACTCCTAACACAAACCCAAACATGAATTCTCAAAACCAGTCCAATCCCCACTTCCAAGTTGCTGCCTCAAATAGAAATGCTACACAAATTTATTCTCATTCAGGTGCACAGAAACTATAGGCCAAGTGCCCCAATTCTCCACAATGAGAGCATGTAAGTTCCATGAATTTTCGCTTTTTTGTCAAATCCTTAATCATTCCATTGGTTTGTATCGATCAACAATATGACGCTACTGAACTCATGCCTTTGAGTGATGGATTTATTTATTGTATACTATTATTAAGGCTAAGTGCTTCGCATGCAAAACAAAGGATTAAAGGTTTTTCTTTTTCTTTTTTTTATGCAACTGTTCATCGAATATAATATATGGGGGCAACAAATTCTGGACGAGAGAAAAACCTGGGTTGTGGAAGGTAGGAAATTACATCACTGTCATCACGAGGTCTACAACATCCACAATGCTACCCAACAAATTGACTTGTGTGGTATAAGTCACCTAGGCAAAGACTACCAAGTACAAATTGCATATGTGCTTATAAAGGGTGTATGTCGTATTTTCAAAACAATATATAAACATGACATTATAATCATTCAAATTCCATACTTCAATGGTGGCTTTAAAACATGAGTGATGTGTTGTCAAGGTCACAGATTGTTAATAAATGAATAAACTTAAAAGCAAGCCATATACTGTTACATTAGCAAATTTTCATTAATGAGTTTTATAAAAATATCGATTTTTCTTCTAGCCTCTTCTTCCAATTTATTAATATTTGTTACAGTGATAGGCTCAACAAATAACCCAAATAAATCCCGAATTCAATCTCACCCACTCTTGGTGACATTTTCAGTCGAACTCTTCATGTATTCAATTGCTTTCCTTTTAAGGTTGAAAAAAAAAATGTACATGACATTCCTAGTTGATCAAGCCCCCGAGCATGTCGATTAGTCAAAAAATGATTTCATTGCCTTGCATTCCCTAACAATAGAAGGTGTTCAACAATTGACCCTATGTCCTAGTGCTGGTAAAATTTGATTAAGGTTTAAAATTTACTTTCCTTTCACATAAAAGCTAGCTGCAATACAAAACGGTCAACAGCACCTTCCAAACATGGACAGAGCCCTCAAATAAGAAACTAAATCGACTAAAACCCATAAACTAAGGTGAGTATATTATATGGGAGGAAAAAGAGTGGGTGAAAGTGAAAGTGAAAATCTGTCAAACTCAGGTGCTCAGCTTCGTTCAAAAAATTTGAAACTTGTAGATTTTGGAGGAAACTTCCAAAACTACCCTTACAAAAGCTAATACCGGCTTAAGAGTTATTTCAATTTATCTATTGGGATATTGAAAGTCATTGAATGCAGTATGCATAGGTTTCACAGAAACTACAGAGCGAGAGCAGCACGACAAGAAAAGCCCACTGCAATACATAAATTGGATGTAGTCATATTGAATACTTGTTATTGTCTGAACACTTAGTGGTGTTATTCATACAAAATTTACTTAGGCTTTAAGAGAAGGAGAGCTGCACGACAAGTAAAACCCACTGCAATACAGACAAATATGCATATTAGTGGTATTACGTCAACTAATACATTAAACTACTATGCACGATCTCGTAAACATCTAATAGTAAATTATAGTAATCATATGCAGCAAAATATAGATAACACAGTGTCGTAGTCATCCATGAAACTTCACACAACCAACTGCAAAGAAACTAGGTTATAAATGATAACCTATCAAGAGTTTAGCATCAATCCATTGATGGATTACAAATTGCAAAATACTTGGACTTCAAAACCCCTTATCCGTACAATATTTCTTTTCACTTTCTTAAAATGTCACCAATTCTGCAGTTCCTAAACTTTAACCATACATGACATTAAACCCCTATCCTAAGGCGTAGTACCACTATCAAATACAAAAAACTAATTTTGTGATAAAGATAAACTTGAATTGCTCCAATAACATATCAGGCAGATTCAATCCTAAGAAATGATTTACTGCACCAAATCATATACTTGACAAAGTGAGGGAGAACAGAACCTTGCTGGTAGAAAGAACCAGAAGACACAAATCAACTGATATAAAGAGGCATGCAAAAAATAGGAGACATCCATATAGCTAAAAATATAGGACTACAAGCCCTACATAGACTTGCAATGAAGTAATACGCCATCCATGGATTTTCACAAACCAGCATGACATAGAAGTGTGTCGGGATTGTGCCTTAAAAAGCCAATTCACTTGTCAATATTAAAATTTCTAATAATTGAAATCCATCTAATTCCATATAGTGAGTGATTATTATATAGTTGATCCATGAGATGCTTAAGCTATATATGACTCATGAAATAAGTCAGGGTTCACAAGTTACATTATAGGTCGTAGGGTACACTGAATGAGAACACAGGAGATATACATCACCAGTGCTTGCAATTTTGTATTGTTCACAGTCGAGGATGAAGCTAAGCACTTCATCAGAATGGACGTAACGTACTTGAACTCAATGTCATAGGATAATCTTTCTCGATCATCTGAGAGTGTGTTAGTGGATTATTGATACCATGAACGGGATCGCATTGAGAATGAATCATGAAAATATTGGCAGTCTGCCAGTCATCTATTAGCACCATTGCTAAAGGCAAAAGGCACTTAATCTTGAAGGAATATTGAACATAGTTCTTGATGTTAGTTGCTTTGAGTAACCAATTGGTGAGATCCTTAGATGGTGGAAGATTTGTATCGTGGGTATTCAGCATCAGAGTTATAACAACATTTATCTCTATGGAGTCCACACTCTCCTTAAAAAGGGTAAATATCCCCTTGATTTCAAAGGAAAAAGTTTTTCATCGGTGATTATATTGGCAGATTAGATATTCAAGGAATTCAAGATGTAAATAAGTGATTGGTAGCCTAGCACATGTGCTACTTACGAATATCAGTCAATAGAGGGGCATATATTCGCAGTGATGCAGCAAGATAGGGATCGATTACAACATTCACAATCTTGGAGTGCAGGACCATCTAATTAGTTAAATTAGATGTGAATAACCAATAACCCAGTTGTACCAAGAGTTGCTAGGAAATTAGGAGGTAGTTAGACCAACTGAATGTTCACATATAACCTCTAGACCATAAAAAACCCTATAGACCCTAGATGAACCCATATTTTCACATATCGGGTCTGGATGAGCCACCCAGCCACCCTCACACTCGCTCACATTTCTCAGTTGGGGACGACCAGTTGATGAAATGAATGGCAAAGAAGGAATCATAAAGTCCACCACAAGTAGATAGGACATGGATTGATGGTGATGGTGATGGTGATAGTGATGGACGACCAGTTGATAGGAGACTAATGGGGATTTGAATACACTTGTAGCACAGACACGGATTTTTCACCATTGGCGCCCAGATCGTATGTTTCCACCGTTGGATCTTCCCAAAGACACTATCTACCATCAGATTATCGGATGAAGATTTTACATTGAAGGAGTCCTCGGATCTAAATCTAAGGGCGCCAAGAGATTTAGAGCAATGGATTTACTTAAAAAATGCCCCTTTTATTTTTATTAGTATTTATTTCTAATTATTTGGGTATTTATTTAGTATTTCCATCATTTTTATTAATTTAATTTTGCCAAGTGTCAAAACCCGACTTATAAGAGTCGTATGAGTGTTCTAATCCTTTACTTTGTCAAAACCCAACATATAGGGGTGGTAGTAGTAGTTTTAGGAGTCCTAGTCCTTTCATTTGCTGGACTACAACTCCTATGCGTTTATGTAATGCTTGAGGCCTATAAAAGGAACCCCAATTCTCTCCTTTATTCTCAATGAATAATAATTACTATCTATTTGTTTCCTATGAGAGGATTCGAAAGCGTGAGGCTCACTGGTGAGAGATCGGCTTGATCACTGCGAGAGATCGGGGATCATTACCGTTTCATCTCTTTCTTTGTTTTGATTACCACCCTCTTAGAATAATAACCACTATCATCACCTCACAACCACCATCAACATCGTCATCATCATCTTCATCTTCCTCGCCAACATTACCAAGAACCACCGCCATCACCTCCATCGTCATCCACTTACATCGAAAACCTTAAAAATACCTCTAGTTGAACCTTAAATCCATCCAAAACCATATTGTTCAAAATCCTTCAAACTTGATCCTAAAGAAATCCCTCTAAACCCTAGACATTCCCATATAAAAAGCCCCTATTTGTAGGATCGAATTGAACCCTAATTCAAAGAATACCCAAATCTGGAAACACAGTCCAGATCAGGTAATTCATTGATCTTTTCACATCCAACGATCCGATTAAACTAAAACTTATACACAATCTTCCTAACATACATGCCTATGTAACCACCAAGTTTCAATGTAATCCAAAAAACTAAACCTATTGAAAAAACCAAAATACCCCTCCACTGTCTCGAATTTCTGCACCTTCCCAAACCAAAAATTTCCACCTAGAGCGAGAATTCATACTTTTGTTGGACCCCCTAGTCCGTTCTGCAACAAACTTGGTATCACACCACGAAATTGATTACAAAAAGGAATTGAATAGGTTAGGCAATGTTTTTTATTATTAAACCCACTCCACGGCAACCAATAATGCAGTCTTATAATGGATGACCAATGAGAAATCAGTCAGTAGAAAAGTACGCGCTTAACCAGTGTAGTTAAGGCGACCCAAGGCGCCCGCCTGAGGCGAGGTGAGGCTAGACTAGAGCGCCTCGCCTGAATCAAGGCGGCAACAGGAATATTAGGCGGAGCAAGGCACCCGCCTGATGCGAGAGGCGCTCCAGGCGTGAGGCGATAGAGGAGCCCACCTTATTTAAATAATGGTTTAAATTGAAGCCAAACCTGAATCACACCCGTTCTTTTGCATGCTAAGTGTGATTCACCGATCAGACAGTTGTGATTCAGTTTTGCCTCTAATCTATTGACCATATAAGGTTATAGGAAAAAATTGAAATGCTAGGTAGCTAACTAGTTTGCCAACTTTTGGGTTGCCAACTTTACGTGGCATCCTCCTAGGGATCAGGGTTCATCCCATTTGAGTTCAGATCTTCTCCAGTTGGTCGGCCTCGATTGGTGGACCTGTGCGCATCAAAACCACACGATGGCAGGCGACTCGAAAGTGAAAGCGTACTCCAGCCAACTGTATGCGGCTGTGATGTGCATTGAGCCCACCGACTGAGGCTACCGAGTGGAGGAGATCCGAACTCATCCTATGGCCCCTAGTAAAATAACCCCAGCATGAGGAGCTGTCAGCACTTGTTTCAACCAGTTATTTTATAATATATATATATATATATATATATATTATATTTTTTGCACGCCCTATTTCAATCAGGCGCTCGCCTCGCCTCTCGCGCCAGTAAGGTTGAGCACCTTGAGTCCGCCTTAACGCCTTGATTACACTGTTCTTAACTATGTAAGCAACAGGTAACTGACCAAAAGAACAGGACAGTGCTCCCATCTCTGCCATGCAAATGAACCAACAGACTTGGGATGGATCACTGATCCATAAAAATATAGAAAATGAAATGCACGCAGATGTATAAACGAAAAGATAACCATAGTCAATGAGGATTTTGGATCGACAAGTCCTACTATGCCATTCATCGCTACTAAAATCCATTATCACAACTTCCATGGATTCTACCGTCAATTTTCAAATGCTAAACTAACATGAAATAGTGTGACATACAGTCAAAATATTTGTCTTCAAATGCAAAATATAGAATAGGTAACCAAGAATAGTATGAAGTGCAAGTGTGTTTCACATTCACCAAGCTCTAGACATCCAATAATGTACACAACGATGCTTAACACTCATTTAAAGCCCTTGAAAAATAACATAAGCAGCATTACCTTAATCATTGACTCTGTAATCAATGAGCTACCACAGGGACAGCGAACCTTCATATCCAACTGATAAGAATTATCCGCTTCCTCTTTTGGTTTCACAAGATTGAATTCTGAACCACTATGGCTTTTTGATGCCAAGTCCATAGCCCCAGGAACTTGCATTTTTCTGAAGAGACATTAGAATACATTAAGTCATAAATGTAAGCTAGCACTTTATGAAACAATGAACATATACTACTATAGCCAGGCATCAATAAGTTATAGTTAAGCACATGCTCCTCAATGAAAAAAATTGGAAGAAAAAATATAACTAAGATGTTAGGATGACAAAAGTAGAGGTCACCTATAAGTGTCATCAATTATTTTTGCAACTCCGTCTTTTCCTATAGAATTTTTCTTTCCCCAACCATGTGATTTGGAAACTGCAAATAGAAGAAAATAGAAAGACTCAAAATACTTGATAAGGGATTTGGTGGGCTAAAAATATCCATAGCATACGAACATTGTCAATATAATGAAAAAGTTGATGGAAAAACATACGAATATTGTAAATATAATGGATAAGTTGATGGGAAAAAACTCAGGAAGGTTATGGAACTGTGATACAACATATCTAGGGAACACTGCAATAGCTGAAAGCCTAAAAAAATCAGCAACAATTATACATAAAAATACAGGTATGGACAAGTACAACACATTATTGTGGATGCCATCATGGACAAGTACAACAAACTACTGGGATACCATCATATAGGAACATGTGAAAGCAGGCATATGTGGAACATCTATGTCTGCATACATATTTCAGTACTATAATTATGAAAATAAGCATGAATAATGAAACACAAAATTATATTAAGGAGATGTTCCATGAGACTTGCATAGATGGTGTACGACATGAGACTTGCATAGATGGTGTACGACCCAAATCAATTACAACTCCATGATGAATAACTTGTCACAACTCACAAGAAGGGACAATGAAGCATAAAAACAGAAGTTCATGTTACAAAAAAGAAATGCAACACAAAGTAGCAGATGCTAATAGAATGCTCAATACATATACACAGCCATTTGACACTATCCCAACAAAACAAACAAAATTAAAGGATGTCGAAAAATAAACAGAGAAGAATTGACTAGAATAGAAATTTTATATATTAAAAATGTTAGCTCAAAACAAAATGTTGCAAAGAAATGATACCTTAAGTTTCAAAGTAAAATCTCTGTATCAAGAAGTAAACTCATTATTAGCACATATACATAAGAGTGCTTCCAATGCACTTATAATTTATCGTAAATAAATTTATCAGAATAGAACCTCAAATATACGAAGTATAAAGATCAGTCCTAGAGTACAAAATTCAAACCACATAATCACCTAGGTCAGGGCCGTCAGGCATAGTCCAGGACAAAATAAATAATAAAAGTTGGAAGCATACATTCCTGGAGTATGTCAATTATGTATTATACATTTA
Source organism: Chamaelirium japonicum (assembly GCA_947650365.1). Lineage (NCBI taxonomy): Eukaryota > Viridiplantae > Streptophyta > Magnoliopsida > Liliales > Melanthiaceae > Chamaelirium > Chamaelirium japonicum. The sequence continues at coordinate 55,714,313 of OX393551.1, read as the reverse complement.
TACTCGTCACACAACATTAAACCGAGATAAGGGATATGCATCTTAAAAAAACAAATAAAATCAGTCATCCAAGATGATAAATATGACGACAATAATAGAGCCAAAATAGTACCTTGTTCATCTGAAAGCAGCGCTAAAATCCTGTCCAAAAGATCCTGCATAACTTCCAGTCAAAGCAATTAGGCTTAAAGATAAAGCAAACGAAGTATAATAAATTAATAAGCCAAATCATAACTGGTTTAAAGGGACACATAAGGACAATTGAAAAATTATGAATTGAAATGTTGGACTCTCAACTCTCGAGAAAGGCTTCTGATTCCTCAGGAAAGCACAAAGTATCATGACACCTCTAATATGTTTTGAAAAATCACTTCTCTTATTAATGAAAGTTTACTGATATAACTACTACTAGGGAGAGGTGTAATATAACTGCCATAGCACATGGTGCAAAACCATCATCAAGGTACAAATTTATCAGAAACAATCTTAAATTTAATAATTGCAAAGACAAATTCTGAGGACTTAAAACTATACAAGTCACCAATTACAAATAATTTATTTGATCACTTCTAAGTTCTAATTGTATCATATAAATTATTTCAAAATGAATTCTTTTTAATTACAACTTTTAGCATGCCGATATCAACTCATTTATCGAAAACAAAAACTAAGAAAGTAACAAAAGACAACGATAGACTTAGTTTTCCCACATCCACCTTCCTCACTACTTTTGATGGCATTTGAATCATCTTGATTCTTGACTGCAAGGATAAACTCAGTTATGGCACTTTTTATACAACCATAAAAAAGACACTTCGTAGGCTCATAAAAGACGAACAACAATTAGCAGAAGACCCATGACACAGCAAAGAGAGACTAGTATGTCAAGCAAAAAATTCACCAACTTCCAGAAATGGAGCCACAACGGTAATTTGCATAAGTAAATCTGCTAGATAGAGATGGAGAAAAAATAAAAACTAGGGATAATTCCAGAGATCATAAAGCTTGAGAATGAGTAAACCCTAAGCCTTAACGATTTGGCGAATATACAACAACACTTTGAAATATCAAAGGAACATAGGGATCGGTTTTCTAGTGAAGGTATTGGTCAAAAAGCTTAAGCCTGCAAAATCTCTTGGTTTTTTATATAATAATTGATTTTGCAGTAAGAAGGAAGGAAACGTTTAAAATGTAATAGCAGGGTTATGGTTCTATCTATCTTGCTCCAAAAACTGCACTGCTCACTCCCTCGCTGATGACACTTTGAACAACGAACTATATACATAACTTTGATTGCCTCTAGTAATCGCTTCAAATTTTAAATGCATATTCCATAAATATGAATTGATTTGACTTATAATTAACTATCATTGAGCACGTTTGATGATAGTGTCCCTAAATATTGTTATGCAATTGGATTTCATGTATAGTTCTTTTGGTATTTAGTATTTACATGTCTCTATGATAATATCTTCCGATTCTTCCCCAGTGATGGCTTCCACTAGTGTATAGAAGGAAAGGGATGTATTGGGTGCATGAGTTTCCTAAATGAGCAGTGAGCACTAAGCCTAAGTTTGTGTTAAAATTACTATTTCTTTAAGTATACACCTAGTTATTTATCTAGCGAAGAGACTAAGACCTTTTTTGGAATAACTCTTGTCTTTGACTTCTAACTTCCACAGAAGCACTCCTTCAAGAAGTGACTTTTGTGGAAGTTTCTTCCGACAATAGAGTTGTTTGCCAAATTTTATGAAAACCCCCAAATTTTTGATAGAAACCCTCGCATTTAGACGAATAAGAAAATTATAGTAGCTAGTTGGTAATGGTTGCCTTAGGAGAAACGATATCGGCAAAAGGAAGGATGAAGATAGAAGTTGGTTAGGGCGGCGGAGATCATCAGTGGAGGAGCTTGCACAGATTGGGGTGACAGCAACCAGGTAGCTGGAGATAGAGAAGGCTTAAGTATCCAGAGATCGGTGGCCCTAGGTCGGTAATGATGAAAATGGCCATGGCTGATGCGAGCAGTGAGGAGTAGCAATTTCAGAAGCCACTCCCAGAAAAGAAAGGACCCAATTGCTTCTCTAGGAAGTGGTTTTTAAGCTTTTGACTTTGATGAAAGTCAAAAGTCGACAAAGTGAACTCTTAGGTAGAAAAAGCTTTGCCAAACAAACCCTAGTTTATAAAAGGGTTCGATTATTTTAAAGAGGATAAGTATCGAACTCATAAGAGAGTGGAGACTGTTAGTGGAGACCAGTCGCGACAGAAACACAAGTGTTCACAGTATAATTATAGACATGGATCTTCTTCGAGAACAAGTGCGTAGTTTGCTCGCATACTTACAATCCAAGGTAGCATGTAGCCAGTGAATGTGATAGGAATCATTTCTTTAAAGCATCTGGGTGGAAGGTTACAATTACAGTTTTTAGGTAACTCTTCTAATATGAATGATCACCAAATCCGTTTGGAGTAGAGCAAAAACAAATGAAAAAGAACTGCATATAATGGGATGCAATCTACATCAGAATAATCAAGCAATATCAATACAATATTGATAGTTTCCACCTGGATGGGTGCTAATTGACATAATTTTCACCCTTCTTTAGGTTGTTTCAAGTTGATCCATGTTGCCCTAAGCTAGTGATGCAGGAATCAATACATGATCTGTCAATAGGACCAAAACGACAGTATCAATTTGGAGCTGATCGTGCAAGTCAACGCAACTTTAGGCTGATCCAAGCTAGCCCTAAGCTAAATGAGTGATGCATGAATAATAATGATTGATATTACTTCAATGTGTCGTGATAACGGAGAAGAGTGTGTGTGTGGGTGTGTGGGTGTGTGACAGTGTGTGTGATAGACAGAACAAAGCTTCACAAAGCCCTTTTAATAAAATTAGCAGTGGTTGAAATCAAAAATACATTGATAACAAAATTGGATACAAAAGAAACCCCTCCTTAGACGAGAACAATTTTGTTCCAACCTCCTTAAACAGGTTGGAGCATTCCCTTCCCTCTCATTGGTCCATTTAGTGGGCTTTTGGTCATTTCACCATGATGAATAGCATAAAATGATATACATTCCCTTGAAATGGACCAACGAGAGAGAGGAAAATGCTCCAACCTCTTTAAGGAGGTTGGAACCAAATCGTTCTCCTTGGACTCATCTAGGACCATATTTTAAAACATCTATAACTCAAAAAACTAATACCACAGCCAGATCTTTAAGATAATCAGACTACTAATCTTTTTAAGCTGATTTTACTATCTTATTACATTTTCTGATTAATTTTTGGGCATTTTTTTGTTACTTTTCCGCACAGGAAAAAAAAATAAAGAAGAAAAAAAAATAAAGATTCACACATGTATTCCCCAAACCACTAGACAATTCTAAGTTTCTAACTCAATGGAAACTTGGGGGTAGTAGTTTTCACAAAAGAAAATTTGAGGAAGCTCTCCCCGAGAGATAATTTTTTGCTTCCCACTCCGGCAGGTAGGGCCCACTATCATCAAAAGCATTTTCCAGAAACAGAAATGGGCATGAAAGTCTACTACTAGTATTCAAATCTAAGCCACACCCCCCTTTTGAAGTTGTAAGGTGTTTTAACTGGGCCTGATACTTAAACAGGAGATAATGTCCAACTGGATTAATGTTGTTGTCATCATATATATAATAGGATTTGAAGAAGATATGAATTAGATAAGGGGGAACAATCGTTGTAACCCTACCTCAAGCCATAAAGATCAAATCACACCAAATTTTGATCAAAATTACATAAAGTTATAAATTGCTTCAAAAGTTATGGACTCCCAAAAAAATCAAAAATTAGCAAACATATCAAGACTAAAAAATTATAAAACGACTCAAAATTCAATGCCTAATTATGGCTAATGATACCTAATGCAGCCTCCAATTGACTAATTGAAATAAAAATTAAGCAGTTTAAGTGCACTATAGATGCTTCTGCATCATATTCCCTGGGTGGTAAAATTCCAGATTTCGTTAAAGATGTACTGAATGTTCAAAGGTGAAAGCAGTTCGGACTATGTTTCACAGACATTGAAAGATATACCATCGTCTTCAGATGCTCACAATTGTACTTGTTAAAATATGTGCCTTTCTTTCCCACGAGTAGGTCCCACAGGTAAAGAGAGACAACTTCTCATTCCCATGGGTTAGAGAATTGGTTCCCTTTTATCCCTTTCCTATTTTATTTCAAATCCTATTTTATCTAATGATTAAATTCTTTAATCGAGATGAACAGTATCTCCTATTTATAAATTATAGCTAAATAAAACAAAAACAAAAGAAAATACCCCCATTTGACCCAAAATACGCTAAGTTTAAAAATCCCAAATTATTTTCCAAAAACAAATATTTCATCTCAGACATGATACATCAGCAAGTATCACATAATAGCTAATAGAAATCGAAATTCAAGCCAAAGTTAGAAAAGAAGAATAGTAGACGTAGTTGAGCGTGATCATCGTATGGTAGAAGCAATTCTAAAAGAAAAATAAAAACAGAGTCACTGACCTGCTTCTTCCCCTGCTTTGCTAGACCAAGTTGAGATAGAACATCTTTAAGCTCTTTTATTCTAAAATAAGCCAATTTATCCTGATGTAAAAAGATGGAGCTCTAATTAGATAAGAGACAAAAAAAATATCAATGAGGGAGATTAAGAATTGAAAATGAATAAACCATGACTTGTTCCAATAATACAACATCTGCATTCATATGAAACCCCATCAGATCCATAAAAATAAGCAGCTCGTAGTAACAAAGAATATCCCGCTCTATGGGAACAAGTATCGCATGAATTCTAGAAGATATATGCATTTTCAGGTGTCAGAGGATAGATAGAAGTCCAACATATCTAAAATTTTAAATACAGGTACTTGTTATGCAGAAGTATTGCCCACCTGAAAATAGCCCGCCCTCATTAACTCGTGAAAAGCACTGATGGAAATAGAAAGAAGTCGTCGAGACAATAGTGACTGGCTACAAGAGGTATTGCTTAGCATACACTATACTGGTCCACAGTTGTTACAACTTACCACCATATTAAATTAGTATGTGGAATAGAGGTTTTAATTTCAAAATCTAAAACGACAATGGAAACTTTCCAAGTCATATACGTTTGCTACAATTTGTACACTTCAAAATACTAGAGTAAGACCCAAACTGGACTTGGTCTACCTAATTTCCACTTCACGTTGATTTCTAATTTTCTATATTTTTTTATTGTTTTCTAATTTTCTGTACTTGTGACCATACCCATGCCATACCGACGCCGTACCCAAATCAGGGTACCCGTACGCATACCGTACCGGTGTCATACCGGCGCCGTACCCAAATCGAGGTACTCGTACCCGATTCAAAACGGCATACCGGGTACAGAAATTGTCGTACCCGTACCCGGTGCAAACCCGGTACTCGTACGATAGTCCTTTTGAAGTACTCATGCTTCACCGATGAACGAGAGAGAGAGAGACACCTCCAGCAACCACCCCCTTGCACCCCCATTGCGAGGACCGACCGTAGTGAATAATGGTGGAGTCCTAAAGCCCCAAAAATTAGAGAGAGAACAAATGGGTGTATGCAACATTAAAAACAAATTGGAGGGAAGAGAACAAATCATGACCCTTCATATCCCATCTCCAAATCAATGCAATGCACAGGATGAAATTCACAAGAATATACCTATAAAAAAAGAGTGATGCTATTCAGCCACCCAGTTGTCCATCCAGATTGGACCATCCTGATGTGCCACCTGCTCACAGCCATCAATCAGTTAAAACTACTTGGCCCCTTTCCAAAAGGTTCGCCCAATCATTATCCGAAAATCTTAAACCCATTTCTCTCCACCTCCCAATTTGCTCCCGAAAAATCCTATTGACACTCCCATTACCAATCCAATGACCGACCCCTATAGGGAGCGCACAGAGATTTCAATGCTGGGTTAGTACATTTCAAGCACTCGCTTCAGCAATGAGCTCGCAAAAGCAGCTAGTCAGTATCGTAACCACCGGAAAGAGACATCTAGAGCACGCAAAAGCAAAAACCCTGAATCCCCATATATCTGTATCTAAATAATACCGAGGCATACATCAGCTCACAAATTAAACCACTAAAATAAGACTAGATAGTGAAAAATCGCTTCTTTTCACAATAAAACAAGAAACCCAACACTATCCAATGTACCAAACATTCAGCAAACGACAATTCTAACTGGGAATTACATGAACTGGATGAGAATCACAAAAAACACACAAAAATCAGGAAGAACATTTCAGGATGATATAGACGAAGGGCGTATTACCTTCGTACCAAATCAGGAAGAACATTTCAGCTCACAAATTAAACCACTAAAATAAGACTAGATAGTGAAAAATCGCTTCTTTTCACAATAAAACAAGAAACCCAACACTATCCAATGTACCAAACATTCAGCAGACGACAATTCTAACTGGGAATTACATGAACTGGATGAGAATCACAAAAAACACACAAAAATCAGGAAGAACATTTCAGGATGATATAGACGAAGGGCGTATTACCTTGCAAGTAGACACCAAATCCATCGCGGAGAGATGAATCACGGATTACCCACCACCAATCTCCGCCGCCGCGGGGGCTGGCAACGATCCGATCGAATCCAATCCAATCTGAATTACGAAGGATGGAGCCGAACGGACAGATCTCAAACCGGACTCAGAAGAACGGACCCCGCGGTGCAGAGTTGCACGGAACAGGAGCGAATTGCACGACGAACCCTAGGGGGGAGGGGCGGTGATGGCGGGGCGACAGTAGGGATTGCGGCCGTGGAAGGAGAGGGGAAGGGGGAATCGGAATCGGGGGAGGAGGTAAAATACACCAGCCAATCGTTTTCGGCAGTGACGCCGTGACCCGGATCCACGACCCTGTGCCCACCATTACGAGGCGTGCGGACCTATGCCCCAGAATTCAAATCTGGTTTATTCAGCCCGCAGGAATCCGCGCCATCGCCTCTCCGACGCTGTCGGTTGGTGGATTTAGGTTGGGCCTGATTTCATTCGCACCCTGTGAATCCGTGATTAAGGAAATCTTCTGCTCCGGCTACCGTTTGTTGAAGAGTAGGGAGCCATCCGATCTAAATTTTTGACGGATCAGATCAGAATCAAAAATTACTGAATTCGGGAAATAATTTTTTGTTCAAAATTCGGATTCAGACATTTGGGGTTCTACGCTTTTCAATCCGGATCTGGGTTGACCAGTTCGGACAAGTCGACACGGTTTGTCCGAATATATATAACATGGCATATTAAGATAAGTTATCAAATATAATATAACTAGTGCATGCCCGTGCCTGTCGGCACTGCAGCGGACCGCCTTCGGCGGCAACACACCTATCAGCAATGCAGCGGGCCGCCTTCGGCGACAAAACACCCCATGGGCATCACCACCCTCACCCCCACTGTCGTATGCGGCGACAGCACAGCTGACCACCTTCGGCAACAAAAAACTTTTGGCTGCAACACCGGCCTGCCCCAACGGACGGACAACCGCTAAGACTTGATTAGATCCGTTTAAATATTTATTCTTTATTTTTAAATTTTTTATTACGTTGTAACTGACCATCATGGGTGTCCTGATCACAGCCATCTGTTGAACCATCACAGACTGTGAATGGATGCTGGGTAAACCCGACCCGACCCGACTCAACCCATTGATTTTCGAGCAAAACCTATCAAGATAGCAGCTGTCCCCGACTTGACATCCACCTACACCAGTAAACTGTCATCGGTTTGAATGTGGGAGTACTCCCTTTCTTCCATCATAGCTGCTCTCTCTCTTAAACCCAGCACCATCTCTCGGAATACCTGATCGCACCCCATGCCATCCACCTCACGTCCCCACTCTTCCAACACTAATATTACAGTATCGGATAAGGTGATGAGTACAAATGAATCAAATTGAGAAGATGTAGAAGCTTGATAACAATTTTGTGCACACAAAAATGTATGATCCACACCCATACTAAAATCGATGTGGCACACTAAAATTTCTCAAAAAACTGCCACGAATAATAGTAAATCCACCCCAAAATAATACACTGCACTTTTATCCATACTCATACTTAAAAAATAATCAATTGGAAAAATATGCCTATATTTTAGCGTATTCATTTGTCACGTCTAAAAGGTGTCCATTTAGAAAAAAAAAATTACACTTCAATCCACAAATCAATAATTCTGATCAAATGATATTCAATTATATAATTATTTTTGAATAACATTTGGAAAAATACTCCTCAAAACATGGAAGCCGTGACATTGTACAGATTACCATCATTGTAAATGGGTCCAAAGTTGCTCCATTCATTTGCTTCTTCAAGCTTCCAACACTGCCCAATGGCGCAGAATCCCTCCGTACTAAAAACCTCTCTCTATATATATATATTACCATCATCGTAAATGGTATCCAACATTTAAGGATTTAATTTCTGATTAAAAAAAATATAAAATACAGCATTTAAACCATTCTTTCTTATCTTCCCTCTCTAATTTATTCGAATACAGAAAGATCACATGTACAGATGCGAAGAGAACAACCAAAGTAAGTCAGCTTCAGTTTGATTGACGACGGCGTCGATGCTATCAGTGCGAGTCGCCCCATGAGGTCCAGTCGGCAGAGCTCCCAACCCGGGGCATGGTATTGACCCTCGAGTAGGTGTCGACCTTGAAGCTGGCGCCGCACATCACCCCCTCGCTGTCCACCCTCGGCATCGCCTTCATCTTGTTCAGAAAGATCACATGTACAGATGCGAAGAGTCGGAAGCTCTAACAAAAACTGCAACTCTAGCAAACTCAAGATCAAATAGTCTTAGAAGGGGAAAAAAAATTGAAGCTTTAAACTGTGCATAACATTTTCAATTGTAAAAAAATCAAACAACCACCTTTCAAATAGTCTCAACCAATTCATTCCTAATCAGGTACCATTGGTAAAGTGCATGCTACAAACCATGGCATTTGCTGAACTTTCACATCATAAGACTCATCAACAAAGCATCTTATGACCAACTACCAATTCAACTTTAATGGAATGTCTCTAATAGGATTCAACAAAAAAACCACATTGTGCATCTCTGGATCATACCTGAAAACTGGGTGCAATAACATGCATAGAATGAGTCAAAAACAATTCATGGCTAAGAGATTTAAAGCTGTAGAAAATTAGAGCAAGATTGAGTACATCGCTTTGAAGCTCTTGCCATTGGTCCAACTGTTCACATGAAAGTTTCATCCATGCATGCCCGTCTCCGACATTGAAGAATTTATAAAGTCAAGTCCAAATAAATCGATAAGAAGAAGAAGAGAAGAAAAAAATCCACATTATGATGACCAGTCAAACATTTTTAAACATTCTTCTTTTTTTTGGAAAGGAGTTGTGGAGCTCGGTTCATATATTCAATGCATCAGTGAAGAAGAACTCCTTGATACTAAGGGGTACAGTGAGAGTGTCCCAATAATGGAACTCGGCATTACAAACGGTATATTTCGCAAGGTAATGCGCCACTGAGTTGGCATCTCTTTGGCAGTGGCAAATGGAAGCAGCTGGCAAGCGCTTGATGAATGCTCGACAATCAGAGATGACAGCGGCGATGTGCCATGGTGGTCCGTGATCAGGAATCAGGAGAAGGTATGTGACCTATTCACGGGAACGATCTATTGTCATGGACCTCTCACACATTAACCCAAGAAAAAAGAGGAACAATCAACATAAGCATATAACCTTGGAACAAAGATTGTTCAAGGCTTGTGAGAGGTCCTGATGATGTAAAGTGGGGACAAAAAAAAATTCAAAATTTTTAAGTAGTCTAAACTACATATTCTTCAAGGCTCCAATGCAAAATGATTGTTCACAATTAGGTAGATTGATCGATCAGCAAACAAAAGAAAAAAACGACAGCTTACAATAGAATGTCAATGATTCCCAAGGTTTTGCTTTATTAGGGGAAATTTGAAATGTCTCCTTGTTGCTAAACCAACGTAGTATGTCTAAGCGACATCGCGTGCTAAAGCATCGACTATTGCCTTGTCCATCGGACAAAGCCAACCCTTCGAAGGAGATGAGTCCTCGTCCTTGATGCAGTACCTGTTGAAAATACTCACTTGTCTGAAACACAATTTTTATAATTCACAAATTGAACTTGAAAAATGGTTGAGAGGTTTCCTTACGTGTGGGCGATGTAGTCACACAGGCAGCAGGTCCTCAGACATTCTACTCGTTTAATATCATGGCAGATGAGACACTCCTGAAATGTAACGATGCATATACTTCAGTTATCGAACGTACTATCACAAATAATAATTAAGTATAAGAAATTTGTGTGTGAATCAATTCCTACCTTTGATTTACAACAGGACCTCTGGGTAGACAATATTTGTCATGGTGTTTGGACTTTCTTTCGGGAGTAGGACGCTGACAGATTCAAAATTCGTGCATCGAGAGAGTGCCACATATAGTTGTCCATGAGTGAATACCACGGTACGTAGATCAACACCGACGACTGACACGGATTGTCCCTGAGACTTGTTGATTGTCATAGCGTACGCTAGTCGTACCGGAAACTGGCGTCTTGTCATATTGATTGGGATCTCTGAATTTGACGGGGTCAAGGATATCCTTGGGATGAAAACCCGATTGCCAGCTTTATCGCCGGTAAGAATCCTTGCTTCGATGATACGCGTCGCGCATCTGGACACCATGAGTCGTGTGCCATTGCAAAGACCATCTTTTGGAGCGATATTTATGAGAAGTATGATCGGACTTCCTACCTTGAGCTCCAACTTGAACGGTGGTAATCCTGAGGGGTTTAGTGAGTTCAAGAACTCAAGGGGGTATCGGGATGTAATATTCTGATCGTTTTCGTCCTCTGCAATCGAGTCTGCTGTGAAGTAGCACTTGGATTCCCCAGGAAACTGGTCTAACGCTGCACGATTGATCATGTCAACGTCGTCGTTTCTTGCGGACAGTATAATCCGCTCCGTCAGGTATCCAGGCGTAACGACCTCGATCACGTCTAGGTTTGGGTACACTCTGGTGATCAGATCATGCAATGTGGGGCACCTGCGCATCTCCAATGGTATTTCCATTTCCTCTTACGGGTTTGTGCCAACCTGGAATATATGAGGGATATCGCAAGGCATACACATGAACTTTTAAAATGCGTACAAACAATATAGAACAATAATCAAAATTGATTATTGGAATTGAATCTAGTCAATACCTGCTGTAAGAACTCTGCAAAAGCAATGTTTTGATTGTTCCCTGAAGCCAAGCGCATATTTATTGTAAGAGTTAGCACTTGTATATACTTCCATATCGATGATCGGCGGAGAGTAGCGGCAATGATCTGCTCGCGCGTACCCTTCGGTATCACCGGTGATATCTGGCGAAAGTCACCGCCAAGTACAACAATAATGCCTCTGAATGGCCTGTTGACCTCGCGTACGTCACGCAGCGTCCGATCGACGGTTTCAACGCAATACTTGTGCTGCATCGACACTTCATCCCATATGATCAACTTAGCCTGTTGTAGGAGCTCTGCTTGGATCGACTGCTTGCTGAACCCGCATACGGAATTATCCATGACATCGAGCGGTATGCTGAACGTGGAATGCGCAGTCCACCCGCCTAGTAGAAGAAGCGACGCAATCCCAGACGACGCGACGGTGACCACGATATGACCAATGCTTCGACACATTGTTGCCAAGGTATTGTATAGGAAAGTCTTCCCAGTCCCGGCTCCGCCGTTTAGGAAGAACGTTGTGCCTCTGTTATCTGTAACCGACGAAATGACCCGCTCGAAAGCACCACGTTGACAGGCATTCAGCTTTTCGATATTCACTTGGGGATCAGACTGTTCGGCATCATGTTATAGTTGTCGGTGCTCGATGATTAGTCTATTACCCAGCACTCTGCACCAGTTTGCTGTAGGAATTGGCATTTGGGGAAAGTCGACCAAACTCTTACCTGACTCAGTAAGTAACAACCTTGGCAAAACATTGGTAATCTTAGCACAAAAGATTTTCTGATTTTGAAATCTTAGCACATCTCAAACCTTGGCAAAACATTGGTAATTTTAAAATTGGATTTTTCGATTCAAAATGCCAAATTAAAATTCAGATGCATAAAATTTTTAAACGAATTGGCATTTTTGGGAATATGAGCATATTTGCTGATTTTTTGAAAAATCAGCAAGGAAAAAATCAGCAAATCTCAAAGCGACATCCTCTCATGCATAGTTCTTGATTCGATGAAAAAAATCAGCAAAATAAGCATATTGGCCTGACTCTGGTCAGCCCACCACTAAACCTGGGCCTGGCCCGAATTAGGTTGACGAAACCCGAATTCAAATTTTCGTGCCAAGAATCCAACCCAGTCCGAACTTGCGAAATCCCCATCACGGTTCATATAACCTAACTTTGGGTGATCATTGTCTGAGAGTTATTAATCTCATGATGGACTCCTTGACTGCACATAAAACCACATAGCGAGTACCAAGGCTTTTGATTTCGGGTTCAATGAAATTTTCTGGCCAAGAATCCTATCCAGACCGAACTTGCAAAATCCTTAATCTCAGTTCATAGCACCTAATTTTGAGTCATCAATGTCTCGGAGTTATGATGAGTATAAAAACTCATATCGAGTACCAAGGCCTGATATTTCGGGTTCAAATGATAAAAAACGAACATGTTCGGGTTCAGATTTTGACGGTTCAGTATTTTAGCAAAAATTATTTAAACTTTAAAAATTCAGGAAATTTGGGTCTAATTTGATGGTTTGATGACTGGTTCGATCGATTCAAGGTCTAAGTCAAGTCTGATCTAGACAATTCAGCAAGGAAAAAATCATCAAATTTGCTAAAGATAGGATATTTTAAAATTTTTACGAATTGCTAAAAGAATAAAAGAAAAGACGCAAAAACCCCCCTAGCCTCCACATGTGCTCCCAGAGCGACATCCTCCTCGGCTGATTTTTTTGCAAAATCAAAAATAAATCTTGCATTTTAGGAATTGCTAAAAAAAAAAAAAGACGAAAAAACCCCCCTTCCACATGTGTTCCCAAAAAAATCAGCAAAATCAGCCGAATGCAAACAAAATCAGCAAAATTGGTGTTTCGGAACCTACTTCGGGCTCGAACTAATCCCTTCGAGAGAGAAGCCCGACCAACTTTTCATTTCCTATCACTCCTATATAATTAAAAAATCATGAAAATAATGCAAGGGATCAAATAGTAACTGCAAGGGAAAAATAAAAATCAGAGGGAATAATTTTTTCTGAAAAAATTCTGTCTTATGTTGATTTCCAAAAAAGATCAAGTGTTGTCCAAAAAACAGAGGATCATCTCATGGTGCTTGCTAAATAATGAAAGAACTGATATTTTAAAATTTTTACGAATTGCTAAAAGAAAAAAGACGCAAAAATCAAGTTAAATATGAAGTCGGATTTATTAGATGGATATTTTTTAATAAAAAAAAAACACCAAAAGAAATTAGAGGAAAGACTTGATCGATAAAAAGAGATCAAGTGCATGAGATTGATAAATGATAAAAACTGAGAATGATTAAATTTTGTTGTTTCATGTTGATTTCCAAAAAAGAGATCAAGCTCGATTCAGACGATTTGGCCAAACCAGTTCTGGATCAGGGCACATTTCGGTTTGGAGGGTTAAAATCGGTCAAAATCCGAACCTGTTAAGGCTCGATCGACCCCTCAAACCATGCCGAGCAGTGAACACTTCCAAATAGTAAATCATGCATAGTTCTTGATTCGATGGAAAAAATCAGCAAAATAAGCATATTTGCTGATTTTTTGAAAATTCAGCAAGAAAAAAATCATCAAATTTGCTACAGATAGAATATTTTAAAATTTTTACGAATTGCTAAAAGAAAAAAAGAAAAGACGCAAAAAACCCCTCCACATGTGCTCCCAAAGCGACATCCTCTCATGCATAGTTCTTGATTCGATGGAAAAAATCAGCAAATCCCAAAGCCACATCCTCTCATGCATAGTTCTTGATTCATGGAAAAAATCAGCAAAATAAGCATATTTGCTGATTTTTTGAAAATTCAGCAAGGAAAAAATCATCAAATTTGCTAAAGATAGGATATTTTAAAATTTTTACGAATTGCTAAAAGAAAAAAAGAAAAGACGCAAAAACCCCCCTAGCCTCCACATGTGCTCCCAAAGCGACATCCTCCTCGGCTGATTTTTTTGCAAAATCAGAAATAAATCTTGCATTTTAGGAATTGCTAAAAGAAAAAAAAAGACGAAAAAACCCCCCTTCCACATGTGCTCCCAAAAAAATCAGCAAAATCAGCCGAATGCAAACAAAATCAGCAAAATTGGTGTTTCGGAACCTACTTCGGGCTCGAACTAATCCCTCCGAGAGAGAAGCCCGACCAACTTTTCATTTCCTACCACTCCTATATAATTAAAAAATCATGAAAATAATGCAAGGGATCAAATAGTAACTGCAAGGGAAAAATAAAAATCAGAGGGAATAATTTTTTCTGAAAAAATTCTGTCTCATGTTGATTTCCAAAAAAGATCAAGTGCTGTCCAAAAAACAGAGGATCATCTCATGGTGCTTGCTAAATAATGAAAGAACTGATATTTTAAAATTTTTACGAATTGCTAAAAGAAAAAAGACGCAAAAATCAAGTTAAATATGAAGTCGGATTTATTAGATGGATATTTTTTAATAAAAAAAAAACACCAAAAGAAATTAGAGGAAAGACTTGATCGATAAAAAGAGATCAAGTGCATGAGATTGATAAATGATAAAAACTGAGAATGATTAAATTTTGTTGTTTCATGTTGATTTCCAAAAAAGAGATCAAGCTCGATTCAGACGATTTGGCCAAACCAGTTCTGGATCAGGGCACATTTCGGTTTGGGGGGTTAGAATCGGTCAAAATCCGAACCTGTTAAGGCTCGGTCGACCCCTCAAACCATGCCGAGCAGTGAACACTTCCAAATAGTAAATCATGCATAGTTCTTGATTCGATGGAAAAAATCAGCAAAATAAGCATATTTGCTGATTTTTTGAAAATTCAGCAAGGAAAAAATCATCAAATTTGCTAAAGATAGAATATTTTAAAATTTTTACGAATTGCTAAAAGAAAAAAAAAAAGACGCAAAAAACCCCTCCACATGTGCTCCCAAAGCGACATCCTCTCATGCATAGTTCTTGATTCGATGGAAAAAATCAGCAAATCCCAAAGCCACATCCTCTCATGCATAGTTCTTGATTCATGGAAAAAATCAGCAAAATAAGCATATTTGCTGATTTTTTGAAAATTCAGCAAGGAAAAAATCATCAAATTTGCTAAAGATAGGATATTTTAAAATTTTTACGAATTGCTAAAAGAAAAAAAGAAAAGACGCAAAAACCCCCCTAGCCTCCACATGTGCTCCCAAAGCGACATCCTCCTCGGCTGATTTTTTTGCAAAATCAGAAATAAATCTTGCATTTCAGGAATTGCTAAAAGAAAAAAAAAAGACGAAAAACCCCCCCTTCCACATGTGCTCCCAAAAAAATCAGCAAAATCAGCCGAATGCAAACAAAATCAGCAAAATTGGTGTTTCGGAACCTACTTCGGGCTCGAACTAATCCCTCCGAGAGAGAAGCCCGACCAACTTTTCATTTCCTACCACTCCTATATAATTAAAAAATCATGAAAATAATGCAAGGGATCAAATAGTAACTGCAAGGGAAAAATAAAAATCAGAGGGAATAATTTTTTCTGAAATAATTCTGTCTCATGTTGATTTCCAAAAAAGATCAAGTGCTGTCCAAAAAACAGAGGATCCACTCATGGTGCTTGCTAAATAATGAAAGAACTGATATTTTAAAAATTTTACGAATTGCTAAAAGAAAAAAGACGCAAAAACCCCCCTAGCATTGGATCTCACTTGCACCAAATAAATAGGAACCTCAAAAAAGATCAAGTGCTGTCCATGGTGCTTGCTAAATAATGAAAGAACGTTTTTTAAATAAGCACGAATGTAGGAGAGAGAACTGACCTTACCAGTAGTCGTGAGAGTCGCAGTGGTCTTCTATCTCCCTTCTTTAAATCTGAAGAAAAAATGGATACAAAAATAACCAAAGAATTCAGCACAAATAAAAAAAATAATAAAATATAAAACTCATAAATATGAAGTCGGATTTATTAGATGGATATTTTTTAATAAAAAAAAAACACCAAAAGAAATTAGAGGAAAGACTTGATCGATAAAAAGAGATCAAGTGCATGAGATTGATAAATGATAAAAACTGAGAATGATTAAAGTGCTGTCCAAAAAAACAGAGGATCACATTGCAGAAAACACAGAAAAGGTTGTGGTCTCATGTTGCTATGTGGGATCTACTGTGGCTGAGAGAGAGAGAGAGAGAGAGAGAGAGAGAGAGAGAGAGAGAGAGAGAGTCCACACCTGGCGGACCTCGAGCCTACATGCGGTGAGGGTGCGATGCCTTCTGTACGATGGTGCAGCGAGGGGTTGATGTATTGTGCACGATCCCTCCTTATACATGATCACATCCCACCCCGCGATCTGAGCAAAGCATGAATTTGGGGGTGATTGCGGGAGCGGCTGATGCTGCATCATGCCATATATGGGGGGATTTGAAGGCGTTGCTCGATTTGATTTGAAGTCGTTGCTCGATTTGGTCGATCACGGGACGGGATTGCTGAAATTGCCGATTGCTTGATATGGAAAGTAAGGAATTAGAGGGGAAATGATCGCTGAAGGGGATCGCAGGGTGCGAGGGATTGGGGGGATTGCAGGGTTGGCGGCCCTAAATAAGAGGGGAATGATAGGGGTGGGAGAGAGAGGGGAAGGGCATTGGGTGGCCGGCAGGATTTGGGGAAGGGGGCATTGGGTGGCCGGCGGGATTTGGGGGAGGGGTGAGAGGGGCGGGCGCGGGGGGAAGGGCATTGGGTGGCCGACAGGTTTTGGGGAAGGGGGCATTGGGTGGCCGGCGGGATTTGGAGGAGGGGTGAGAGGGGCGGGCGCGGGATCGCAGGGTGGACGGTTGGGGGTTAGCGTGAAAGAGGGACGTGATCAGCGGCTCGAGGGGGAGGGGCTGAGATGAGGGAGGCGACGATCTCGCTCGAATGACTGTGATTAAGGGGGTGAGGGAGGCTCGGTAGTTTTGAGGAGAAGGAGAGAGGACGCGAGACAGCTATCGCGTGATCTATCACGACGGACGGCTGTGATCCAGTGCTCGGTAATGAGAGAGCTCGCGGAGAGAGATCGATCGGGACGATGGACGGCTATGATGACATACATCTCTCATGCGGGACGGCTGTGATCTCATGCCCGGGAATGAGTCTGACGCGGGACGTCTGTGATCCTGTGCCCGGGAATGAGAGGTTATGTGGGAAGGCTTTTTTTTTTTGTGTTTTTTCTGTCTAGTCAGCGTGTGGTTCCATATTGTCCTAGTCAGCACAAATGGTTCCATATTGTCCTAGTCAGCACGTAGACCGCCGTGCCATGTGTAGACACACGAATTTCGTCGGACCCGAACCCGACTTACGTGTGCCGACGCGGATGCAGACCCGACACGCGGACCCAACTCGCGCGCACAGACGTGGATGCAAACCCGACACGCGGACCCGACTCGCGCGCGCCGACACGGACTCGGACCCCGCCTCAAGAGGGGCCGGCCCCTACTAGGGTCCGAACCCTATAGGGCCGGCCCTAGTGGGGACCGAACCCCATGGAGAGGCCGGCCGGCCCTGCAAGGAAAGGGAAGAAAAAAAGAAAGAAAAGAAAAAAAGAAAGAAAAGAAAAAGGAAAGAAAAGAAAAGGAAAGAAAAGAAAGAAAAGGAAAAAATACCGCCATGCGCGGGGGGAGGTAGCGTATGACGTCTGCACACACGCGGATCTGCGCCGATCCCTCGATCCGACGCACAAGACGAAGCGCCCGATCGCCATCGATTTCGTGCGCAAAATCCAGCCATAATTGCACCCGCCAGAAAAGGAAAACAACTAAATATTATTCCCTTCATCAATGGATGAATAAAATCCGGGTAATTATGAGAGAGATACAAAAGGGATTTAAAATTAAAAAGTTCCCATATCTCTCTCCCCACCTCTTTGCCTATAAATAGAGGGGGTGGGGGAAGGAAAAAATGGTCGGGAAATTGAAGACGAAACGCCAGAGCTCTGCAGAAGAGGAGACGCTTCTTCATCGACCCAAGGCTTCACGAGGCACAGTCAAGCCTGTCCCGAGGGATCGGCTTACTGAAAGTCCTCATCAATGTGAAGACCCTTGCACACGAAGATCATCCCTTCGACTCCGTGCACGAAGAAGAAAGCTCGGAGAAGAAGAACCCTTCGACTCCGAAGACGCCAGAAGCAAAGGCCGGAGAAGAAGAGGAGCGGCACTACCCCGTCGTCTCCAACAAGCTTCGACTCCGATCAAGCCCAAAAGCCCGGAGAAGAAGAGGAGCGGCACTACCCCGTCGTCTCCAACAAGCTTCGACTCCGATCAAGCCCAAAAGCCCGGAGAAGAAGAGGAGCGGCACTACCCCGTCGTCTCCAACAAGCTTCGACTCCGATCAAGCCCAAAAGCCCGGAGAAGAAGAAGAGCGGCACTACCCCGTCGTCTCCAACAAACCTTCGACTCCGTGCACGAAGAAGAAAGCTCGGAGAAGAAGAACCCTTCGACTCCGAAGACGCCAGAAGCAAAGGCCGGAGAAGAAGAGGAGCGGCACTACCCCGTCGTCTCCAACAAGCTTCGACTCCGATCAAGCCCAAAAGCCCGGAGAAGAAGAGGAGCGGCACTACCCCGTCGTCTCCAACAAGCTTCGACTCCGATCAAGCCCAAAAGCCCGGAGAAGAAGAAGAGCGGCACTACCCCGTCGTCTCCAACAAGCCTTCGACTCCGATCAAGCCCAAAAGCCCGGAGAAGAAGAGGAGCGGCACCACCCCGTCGTCTCCAACAAGCTTCGACTCCGATCAAGCCCAAAAGCCCGGAGAAGAAGAGGAGCGGCACTACCCCGTCGGCTCCAACAAATCCTCGATCCCGATCGAGCCCCAAAGCCCGGAGGAGAGAAGCGAAGCGTCATCACCCCGTCGTCTTCGACTAACGCCTGCCCCATCCACGAAGAAGAAAGCCTGGAGCAGATCGTCTGAAGCGTCGCTACCCCGTCGTCTTCATCAACAAAAGTCGACGCTACAACCGTCGCACGGAGACCGTTGCTACCCTCGTCGTCTTCATCAACAAAAGCCGACGCTACAACCGTCGCACGGAGACCGTCGCTACCCTCGTCGTCTTCATCAACAAAAGCCGACGCCACAACCGTCGCACGGAGATCGGTGCTACCCCCACCATCTTCGAAAGCATTCTTCGACTCCGATCACGCCAAAGAAGCCCGGAGAAGAAGAGAAGTCCAGTCGATACGTAAACCGTCGAAGCACCGGAGAAGTAGCCCACGTCGTTCGAAGAAGAAGATCGAGTTGACGCCAAAGCTAAAGCCAACGCAAGAAGCCAAAGCAAAGCCCCAGTAAAGCCCGCGCCAAAGCAACGCAAGTGCCAAAGCCAAGCGACTACGCCGGCCACGAGCAAAAGCACCGCACGTTCTAGCCGATACGACGCGAAGTCCGGAAGAACGAAAGCATCGCAAGTCTCTCCCAGCTACGTCCAAGTGCAAGCGCCGAAGCAAAGCAAAAGCCAGAGCCACGCCGGAGCAAAGCCAAATCCAAAAAGCCAAAGCCGAAGCCAACGCCAAAAGCTAGATCGACGCCGCGAACCGACGATCAAGGACACCGAGGTCAAGCAAGGAACGAGGAAGACGCGAAGACCGAGGAACAAAGCCGAAAACCCCCTAGCTGAGAAAGCGCGAAGCACGGAAGGGACAAAGCAACGGTGGACATTCCTTAGCCTCTCCAAAACCCTCTCCCTGTAAAACCCCTGTCTTAGGCAGCCCCTTCAGAGCTCTCGCACGAACACCACGTGGAGACGCGGATCAAAGGGATCCCCCATAAGATCTTTCCCACAATCCCCTGATCAAAACTCGCCGCAACCCGGACTCGCTACACCCGAGCAACCCGGGTCCCGGCCACAATTGTAATCACGTGTGATTCGCAATAAAGACGACCCGCGCTTTTTTCCGCGTCCACACCATGTTATATAGATATATATAACAAGGGACGGCGGTCTACATGCTGACTAGACAAAACGGAACAACTTGCTGACTAGACAAAAATGGACGGATAAATTTGATCATCATCTCTTGATCTAACCATAGAATGGGACTCATCCCTTCACTTCTTCACAAGGGAAGTCCCTCAATTAATACATAATTAATTGGCTCACAAAGAAGGCAACCCAATCACCCGAAATCCCTCACAAAAATCACTCTCAAATCTCAATTAATATAAGAATCTTTAGAGTAAATTATACTTTGCCCCCTAAGTTTAACTTAAAAACACTAAACCCCCTTATAGCTATAAAACAACATTTTGCCCCCTTCAATTCAGTTTCGATCATATAAAAATCACCCGAAATCCCTTACAAAAATCACTCTCAAATTTCAATTAATATAAGAATCTTTAGAGTAAATTACACTTTGCCCCCCGAAGTTTAACTTAAAAACACTAAACCCCCTTATAGCTATAAAACAACATTTTGCCCCCTTCAATTCAGTTTCGATCAGATAAAAATCACCAAACAAGGAAATTATGTAGTTGACAAAAGGGTGTATTGTGCTAACATTTCAAACTTTAGGGAGCGATTTGGAACAAAATAAACTACATGGGAGTTAAGTGTTTTTGAACAAAACTACATAGGGGCAAAGTGTAATTTATCCTAATCTTTGGGAAATTTTATTCATACCCCAAAACTCTGTAACTAGCCCCCGTCTCCCTATCGTTTCTCAATAACTTACTCAGTGACCCTTTAATACCAACATTGCCCTTTTCTTTTGTACCCCAAACCTCAAAGCCCTAACTTAGCATCTTTTGTACCCCCAACCCAACCCAACCCAAGGTCTGTTTGAACTTCCTTAGCCCTAGCCTAATTCGTCGGGTTGGCCAGGTTGATCAGGTTGTGCGGGATGGGTTGATCGGCTTCAATATGGTAGAGGAGAAATAATTCGGGTTGGGTTCAGGTTAGCCCGCCCAAATTTGGGTTGGGTTTGGGTTGGGCTCGGGTTGGGTTCCGGTTGGCCCGCCCAAGTTGCAGCCCTACGTCTGCCTTCAAGTAGGGGTGGCAATGGGTCGGGTCGATCGGGTTGGGTTGAGACATAGGTATAAGGGAAAAACACCCAACCCGAACCCGACCCATTTAATAAACGGGTCAACAACTTAAACCCAAACCCAACCCGACCTGACCCGTTTAACCCGTTTACTAAACGGGTCGGGTCGTGTCGGGTCAGGTTGGGTCGGGTTGGTTCGGATTGGGTCGGGTTGGCTCGGGTCGGGTCGGGTTGACACGACCCATTTGGTAAACTGGTCAAGTCGGGTCAATTGGGCTATAAGTACAAACCCGAACCCGACCCATTAAATAAACGGGTCGATCGGGTTGACCCTTATATGACCCGAACCCGTTTAGGCCAAATCTAAACCCGCTAACATCGGGTTTAGAATTTTCGCCTTAGGCCTCAGTTTGTATCGAGACGGCCCTGCTCTCTCTCTCTCTCTTTCCCCACGGTCTCTCTCTCTCTCTCTCTCTCTCTCTCTCTCTCTCTGGGGTAGCGGAGTTGGGGGTTGGTTGATCGCACCGAAGGCTCCCGCTTCGTGCCAATCGGCACGGGCATGCCGAAGGCGGTCAGGTGTGTTGTCATCGCATACGACAGTGGGGGTGGTGATACCCGGGGGGTGTGTTGCCACCGAAGGCGGCCCGCTGCAGTGCCGACAGGCACGGGCATGCACTATAATCTATATAACATGGCACGTCGGTTTTATGCTGACTAGACAAAACAGAACCAAAAGCTGACTAGGACAAGCTGACTAGACAAAAAAAAAATTGACTAGACCAAAATATTCAAGCATCCCCATTCCATCCCCCTCATCTCATCAAAGGAAAGTTGTCATCACAGCAAACGTTTCCCTTTTTTATCGCAATTTCAAAAGGAAAGTGTCATCAAAGGAAAGCTCTTGATTTCAAAAATTTCACCATATAATTCTGATTTCAAAAGGAAAACCTCATTCAGAGCAAAAAAAGAAAAAAGGAAAACCTTATCAGAGGAAAGATGTCATCACAGTGATCCCGATTTTTTTAATAGAAACAATTCCCTCCCACCTCAATCTCTCCCTCCCTCATGATCTCCTTCTCCCAAGTCCCCAACCCGACACGAAATTAGCGGGTCTAGGTCAAATGGGTTCGGGTCGTAAATGAGCCGACACGACTAACCCATTTAGTAAACTGGTCGGGTCCGGTTTTTGTCTCCGACCTGTTTAAGACCCGTTTAAAAATCAATGGGTTGAGTTTACCCAGCATCTGATTACAGTCTGCGATGGGTTCAACGGATGGCTGTGATCAGGACACCATGATGGTGAGTTGCAACAGAAAAAAAAAAAAAAAGAATAAATATTTAAACGGGTCTTACTGAGTCTTAGCCGTTGTCGGTTCATCGGGGAGGGCTGGTGTTGCCGCCAAAAGTTTTTTTGTTGCCGAAAGTGGTCAGGTGCGTTGTCGCCGAATACGGCGTTGTGGGTGGGGATGGTGATACCCGGGGGGTGTCCTGCCACCAAAGGTTGTGTTATCGCCGAAGTTGTGTTTTTGCCGATAGTTGTGTTATCGCCGAAGGCGACCCGCTGCAGTGCCGACAGGCATGGGCATGCACTAGTTAGTTATATATTTTAAGGCTAGTACGATTAATTATGTATTCGGATAATCTGGGGTGTTGTTCGATTTGAAACCGGGACGGTTTCAGACAAGCAAAGTTAGCTGAAATCCGGGGTCGGATCGATTTTGGGCCAAACGGATAGTTATTAGTATATGCTCTTGTCGGACCCGGATTTTTACCACCCCTACCCACACCCCACCTCACACTAGGGCCGCAACTTGGGCATGTTGGACCCAACCCAACTCGACTAAGGCTTGGGTTTGGACATTTATTTGAAACTCGGGTTGGGTTAGGATTACAAAAAAGCCAATCCGATTTGATTTTGGGTTGGGGTTCGGGCAACCTAACCCAACTCGAGTATAACATGTCACCTTATAGACCAAATGAATCTTGTTTCTTGATCTGCATGGTTTCTATTCCCAACTCAAAGGACCACAAACCGTCAGATGTAAGGGACACCTTATTGGTAAGGATTAAGTACAACTAGATTTTTCCTTGGTATTATAATTAGGCTTGTCAATCGAGCTGAGCTGGGTCCGTCAATATCTACCCAAACACCGTCCGAACTCTATGTCGCCCTCCTAAGTCCGAACTCGACCCAAAGTTTTATCACCATGCTTAGTCCAAATACAGCATTTTTTTTTCTTAGGTTTCGATTTAAGTTCAGACCTACTTGAACAAGAGCCATTGTGAGGAAAAAAAAACTCGTGAAAAAAATGACATTCACTATGCTCCTTCAACTTATAAGTAACAATACATCTAAAATTCCACCAAAACCTAATATCTTATAATGGGTGAAACACCTAAATTTATAGTCATACAAAGAGCAACCAAAACTACGAGATTCTAAACATCAGCACCTCTCACTAAAAACCACTTTGTGTAAAACTTCATCTGCTAAATAAACAAAATATATCAAGAGAAATGGTTCAATAACTAAAATCAATACGGTTAGAAACATAAACATAAATTTCTAGATAAGCATTTTATCCATACCCCTCCATAAGAAACCGCACTTTTAGTTCCTTGCTTCCTTCCATCCTTTTACATCCATACCCATTTTGCCCTTCACCATATATATTAATCTATGCCAAGTATTTTGAATCCTATGTCATGAAAACAAACAAAAGGGTTAGGACCGTAATATATCATTTTTGCCCTTCCCATTCTATCCCTGCACAAATCACAAATACCATCCAAGAATATTACCCTTTCGCCAGTAATCAATTGACTCTTATTTATCCACTTAAAAAACCAAGGACTATTATGGGAATAAATCCCACTAACCCACTAACTCATTCTTCCTTCCATCCTACTTTTTGTTCCCATTTTACCCTTCACCATATATATTAATCCTTGCCATGAAAACAAACAAAAGGGCTAGGACCCTAATATGCCATTTTTGCCCTTCCCGTTCGATCCCTACACAAATCACAAATACCTTCCAAGAATATTACCCTTTTGCCACTAATCAATTGACTCTTATTTATCCATTTAAAAAACCAAAGGCTATTATGGGAATAAATCCTAGTAACCCACTAACTCATTCTTCCTTCCATCCTATGTTTTGTTTTTATTTTACCCTTCACCATGTATATTAACCCATGCCAAGTATTTTGAATCCTATGTCATGAAAACAAACAAAAAAGCTAGGACCGTAACATGCCATTTTTGCCCTTCCCGTTCTATTCCTACACAAATCACAAATACCATCCAAGAATATTACCCTTTTGCCACTAATCAATTGAGTATATTTATCTATTTAAAATACCAAGGGCTATTATGGGAATAAATCCCACTAACCCACTAACTCATTCTTCCTTCCATCCCACTTTTTTTCCCATTTTATCCTTCACCATACATATTAATCCATGTCCAGTATTTTGAATCCTATGTCATGAAAATAAACAAAAGGACTAGGACCGTAATATGCCATTTTCCCCCCTTCCCGTTCTAACCCACTAAATCATTATTCCTTTCATCTTACTTTTTGTTTCCATTTTACCCTTCACCATATATATTAATCCATGCCAAGTATTTTGAATCCTATGTCATGCAAGCAAATAACAAGACTAAGACCGTAATATGCCATTTTTGCCCTTCTCGTTCTATCCCTACACAAATCACATTACGATCCTAGCCCTTGTGTCTGTTTTCATGACATAGGATTCAAAATACTGGATGTGGATTAATATAGAAGGTGAAGGGTAAAATGATAACTCATGAAAAAGGATGGAAGGACCCAAAAGTAGTTTCACTGTAGCCAAAGAGTAACAATCTGCACAGATTGTTATTCAATCTACAAAGATTGTTACTCTTTTGCTACAGTGAAATAAAATAACAATTTACACAAATTGTTACTCAATCTACGCAAATTGTTACTCTTTTGCTACAGTGCTTTCACTGTGGCAAAAATATTAGCAAGATTTTATCATTTTACCCTTCACCATATATATATTAATCCATGCAAAGTATTTTGAATCCTATGTCATGCAAACAAATAAAAGGACTATGATCATAATATGCCATTTTGGACCTTCCCGTTTTATCCCTACACAAATCACATTATGGTCCTAGCCCTTGTGTTTGTTTTCTTGACATAGGATTCAAAATATTGGGTATGGATTAATATATAAGGTGAAGGGTAAAATGGGAACTCATGCATAATGATGGAAAGACCCAAAAGTAATTTCACTATAGCAAAAGAGTAACAATCTGTGCAGATTTTTACTCAATCTACAAATATTGTTGCTCTTTTTGTACAGTGATTTTCACTGTAGCAAGAGTAACAATTTGCACAAATTGTTACTCAATCTACGCAAATTGTTACTATTTTGCTACAGTGCTTTCACTATAGTAAAAAATTTACTAAGATTTTATAAAAAAATTTGTTACAGTGATTTTATTGTAGAACAATTTACAAAGATTGTTATCCTTTTTGCTACAGGACCGGTGCCACTTGTACAGCTGCACTTAGGGTCTTGCTCACGTGTTTACTCAGGGGTAAAAATGATAATTTTCTTTTGGGAGGACTTAACGCTAATTAACGATATTGATCATCTTTTTTACTAAGTTTGATCTATTTTAGAGACCTATCACACATTATCCCTCTTTAATTTTTGTACATGTAAAATGGTAGATTGTTGCACGTGCAACGCATGTGCCAGATGCACTTGCTGTTTATAATTTGCATTGCAAAAATTATATTTCTTCTTCTTGCGGATAATTATGAGTCATGACTAAGGAAAATTTACCTAAGTGAGTGCTTACAATACGTTCGCTATTTCAGGTTCGGGCCTAAAATAGGTTGAGTTTAACATGACATGTACTCAGCCTGAACTCAAGTTCTGCCATATAGTCATGTCCCAGCCCAACCCAAGCACACATAAAGCTCATCGGCTCGGCACAAAAATTTTTGGGACAAATGAGTAGGTATCGGGCTAGCCCGGCTTAATTAACAGTCCTAATTGTAATCTTTAAAATTCAAAACTTTTGACAAGTAACAAAATCGGCATACCTGAATCCGCCCAACCTAACCCAATCCATCAATTTTCGCTAACCCTAACTTGAATTTTTGTTCTTGAGTTGGGCTCGGGTTAGACAATACAAATTGAAAGTCTGGTTGGGTTGGGTTGTGGGTTCTACCAATTTGGTTGGGCTTGAGTTGACATCTAACCTGACCCAACCCGCCCGAGTTATAGCTCTACCTCATACCCCACCTCCAGCCCTTACCCTATTCTTATCCCCTCCTCCTCCCCCCCCTCCCCTTTTCTCTCCTTCCACATCAACAAATCTAAAGTCGACTCTCCTTCTCCTCCTCCTCCTTCCCCGCACCTCCTTCCCTATCGTCATTGTCTCCACTTCCCCCGCAGAAGGTTATGGGGAGGAGGAGGGGGACATGGGAGGTGGCAACGGCTCCGGTAATGGAAAAGAATGAGGAGGAGGGAAGGGAGGTGGCTGCAGCTCTGACAAAGAGAATGAGGGAGAGGGGAAGTAGTCGCGGATCGAGGGTGCAACATCCGCCCCAAACACACAAGATTTTGTCTGCTTTATGCGTGCTCGCACGAGTACTTTCCAGGGAAGTCACCCATCCTAGTATTACTCTAGCTTGAGCACGCTTAACTATATAATTCTTATGAATTCCATAGTGGCACACGGTTTTAAAATGCGGCTTCTATGTTTGGGAGGATAAATTATATGCGTAGCTCAGGATCTTCTTCTCTCCAGGTGATGTGGGACAAACTCAGTGGCCTTAGACTCCTCACCTTACCTCATTCATCTTAGCATAAAAGCCTCAGGAGTCTTGGCTCTTGGCCTATTGGATTTTGATCGTCACAATCCACCCCCCTTAAGGGTTACACGTCCACGTATAGGGTTAGACCCCCCCATTGTGAGGAGAACTAGCTCTGATACCATTTTGTAACATCCGCCCCAAACATACAAGATTTTGTTTGCTTTGCCCGTGCCCGCATGAGGACTTCCCATGAAGGTTACCAATCCTAGTACTACCCTCGCTCGATCATGCTTAACTACGGAGTTCTTACGAATTTCGTAGCGACACACGGTTTTAAAACGCGTCTTCTATCTTGGCATCACAGACTCAGGAATCTTGGCTCTTGGATTATTGGATCTTGCTTATCGCAGGTCGACCCCGAAACTCAACAGAAGTTAGTCGACCCCACAACTCAGCAGGAGTAGACCGACACCTCAACATTTAGTCGACCCCGCAACTCAGCAGGAGTCAACCGACCCCGCAACTCAGCAAGAGCTGCCCGATCCCACAACTCAGCAGGAGTTGACAGACCCCACAACTCAGCAACAGTCGACTGACCCCCGTAACTCCGCAACAGTCGGTTGACCCCATAACTCAACAGCAATCGACCGGCCCCGCAACTCAGCAGCAATCGATTGGCCAATCAACCTGTGACACTTGACTTGCCAAGGTGCAAAAGAATAAGAGGGAACTTATTTTCTCCACCCAAAGCAACTCCGCCCTTTCCGTGAAGGGTTGGCCCGAAGATCACGCACCAAGATTGTGCGACAGTTATTCCCGAGAATCTCGATCGGACGAAGGAGACGGGAAAACAGCTCATGCCCCTGAGATTCCTGGTCGACCAGTAAGACAAGAAGTACCCCCGACCATAACTACCAAGTGCTTGCCAGACGACACGTCGCCTGTGGGTGAAAAAATTATACTGGACCGAACTAGACTACCATGGGCCCGCGCAATGGCCCAAGTAGGCAGCCCAGGCCCATAGACCTGCTCTACAGAGCCCGTAAATCAAGCCCTCTCTTACTGGGCTCAAACAACGGCCCAATAAAAGGCCCATCGAAGAGGCCCAGGACCAGCGCTATCTCAGTGCTGCCACGTCATCACTGCCATATAAGCACATGTTTCAGCTATAAAAAGGACCCCTTTGGCATCCAAAGAAGTGGTTGATTGGTTGGTCAGTAGAGCAAAGGAAGAGAAGATCCTAGAGCCAGAGCTCTCTACTCGTCTTCTTGCTTTCTTCTAGTTGCTCCGTGCAACCCCACTGTACGAAAGCTTTTCTTGGCCTGTCAAGAGAACACTCACCTCTCATTTACTCAAATTACAGTGAAGATCAGGTGACACCTCTCACTTGGAGGCATAGGTCGGAAGACCGAACTTCGACAACAACTCCTTGTGCTATCCCTTTCTTTCTCGACTTTCTAATCTGTAACTCTACAAACCTACAATTCAATAAAGAATTGTGGGGCGAAGTCTCTGATCAAGACAGCACGAAAATTTTCCTGCATCACCCACTCGCGAGGCAGTTACACAGATCATCGGAGCCGCGCCATCAACTCCACCCTGCTCGGAGGACTATAATTGTCACATCACAGCAATATAAAAGGGGGCCTACCCCCTTATAACAAAGAGGCTGAATTCTAGAAGAGGAGGTGCTACCTATTGTTTTTTCGGAGTTTTCAGAGTTAGACATAGAGTTGAGTTGAAGGGTCGACATTTGGGAGGTTGGTCATTTCAGGGTGTAAGAGGGTCTGGGTGAGAGTTTATAACCTATTTAGCTTGTTAGTGCATTTCTCGCTCTACCCCCGTGTTTTTTTCACTTTCGATGTTGAGAAGGGGTTTTTCCATGTAAACTCGGTCTACTTCGTTATTTGGATTGTTAGATTGTGCCTTCCAACTGAACCACCTTAAAACCAGAAAACCCCTCCACGCTAGGTCCTAACCCATCCAAACTCGGTCTACCCCCGTGTATATTCACCCTCGTCGTTGTCGGCTATGTAAAGGTGACATGAACAGAGGCATGAATCTGGTTCTCCACTGCAGCGACCATCTTTCACTCCTCCTCCTCCTCCTTTTTCATTTTGAGTGCTGGTCTTCAGATGAGGACCGATGTGATCACCCTCTCCGTTGTCGGCGGTGTAAAGGTGATAGGAACTACGGTCATAGGCATGGATTTGGTCCTTCGTCGTTGTCTGATGGTATGCTTAATAGCCATAATTTCCTCCTCATTAGCTTGTACAAAGACGAATAGATCATCCGCAAACATCAAAAGGTTCAGTGAAAGCCCATGTTTGCCCACCCGGACTCTATGGATTATGTTATTCTATTCCTTTGTGGATGAACCTTCTAGACAACACTTTCGAGCAGATCAGGAACAAATATGGAGAGAGAGGACATCCTGGCCTCAACCCTCTTTGGGAGTAGAGCAACCCTTCTGGTTGACCATTAATACTAATAGAGAGACGAAGGATTTGAGATTCGTGTCTTGACTAGCTTGCAAATGTTGACACTGAACCTCATGCCCCTCATGAATTTTAGGAGGATGGTCCATTCAACTCGGTCATATGCTTTGGACATATCCAACTTCATCCTAAGGATTCCTCTCCGGCCCATAGTTTTTTTTTAAGATATGCAGAGTATCTTCGATGATAATAGTGGACCATGGGCCGGACCCAAGCCAAACCCAGTACGGTCCGCATCGGTTCGGTTTAATAAATAATAATCCTAGGTCCTGACTCTTGACCCACTCGAATTCACAATTTTAGAAGAAGGGGTATATTGACCACCCTCGCCGTTCTCCGCGGTGTAAAGGTCACCGGACTACGCTCCGAGCCATGGATCTGGTCCTCCGCCGCCGCGGCCATCTTCCGCTCCTCCTCCTCTCCCTCCTCATTCTGAGCGCTGGTCTTCATACGAGGGCTGATGTGATCACTCTCACTGCAGAAACCTTCTCGGACAAGGTATTTTGATGAAATATATAACCTTTGATAATTAGCCCTAAATCTTGTTGAATGGGATCTTGCTGTACTTTTTTTTAAAAATCACTATTACTTCAATTTCTTTCTCATAGCAAAAATGATCTGATAGAGTAGTTGGTGTGGTTCGAAATGCCGTCGATCACCAAAAATTTCACTTTAATCAGGGGAATCGGTTCAAATTTGTGAAATTTCATCATGAAATATAAAATTCGGCAATTATTTATAGTCTCGTTGAAGATCACAGCTTTTGTAGAGGAATGACGATTGAACCCACCCAGGAATCTTCTTTAAGGTGTCCAAGTACAAGGACAATTCACTGCAGTCATGTTTTCATTAAACTATGACTATCCCAATATTGTCTTATGTATTCTTGGGTGGATTCAGGAAATTCTAGTATGGCTATAATGTTCATCTTTGGGTTTAGAATAACCGGCCATGCCCTCTAATTTTACTTTGTAAACTTTGTTCATCTTTGGGTTTAGAATAACCGGCCATGCCCTCACGTTAGATATGGTTGTACTCAAAGAATATACAAAAAGTGAATCGTAGGTGCAAAGTGAAGAGGGTAGAAGAAATATCTGCAAAACTAACTTTTGTTTCAAAGTTTTTGTTCTAATGTAATGAGGTAAAGCAGCTTAAAGTTTTGAAAAGACAACCACAATTGACCTCCTTAAGCCTCCTACATATTGCGATAGGAAAAGGAAAAGAGAAATGAGAACTCAACTTATTAAGGCCTAATGGATGTCTAAGATGAATGAGTGGGAAATAAATAACTAGAGAGGGAGGCGGTCTTTTAGTTTGCATCATAGTAGCAATAATTTTGTAATTTTAGAAAATTCACGAACTTGAAGGCAATGGAACTACTCTCCCAAACTGATTTGTGTATCCATCTTAGAAAAACATTTGAGACATTTCCATATTACCTTTACCTCAGTCATTCATAGATCACAGTTCTTGTAGTCGATTGAGTTTGTCCCTGATGTTTTTTTGATTTGGGCATCCGTCTTCTCTTCAATTGGATCAAATCTTGCGTATGCTCTTGTATCTTCTTTTCGAGGGAGTTAGTCATACCCTTCATGTTGCTTTGCTAAAGTTGGTCCCCATTTCATGTAATTTTCGGGTTTATACCATAAGTTCATAGTAAAAGTTAGGTGCAAGAGGTTATCTGATCAATGCTAGATTTACCAGAAAATTAAATCTAGTCGATTGTCAGATATTCCTAGAAATTGGCTTAGAAAGGACCAGCAAACAAGGTCCGGTACTTTGAGTGATTATGGGATTCTTAACAAGAAATCCACTGCCTTTAGATGACGAGAAAATCCAGATCAAATCTAGAAGTTTGATCAGGCTTCAAATCAGTTTTCAGTACTATTTTACAAAATAAATTTCTAAAAAAATAAATTTTTGCGATAAATGATTTAACTATTATCTGTAGTTTCATTCGAAGCAGTTTTTGTTTGATCTAATCCTCCTGATGATTGTTTGGCAAAAAAAAAAAAAATTCCTCCTGATGATTTCTGAAAAATAATTGATGTTAGATGTGGGTTGTACACTAAATCGCTTTTCTCAAGGTCTAACAAGGAAGTACAGTGAACAAATACTCAAGCAATTCATTACCATCACACCAAGAGATTTTTTCCTGTTGTAAAAACTTGCATTCAGTTCTAGTTTTGGAGCCCAATGTTTATTAGTGACAATAGATTCCCATGTCACTCTTGTTTGGAATAAGTTTGGGATTTTGATCCCCAAATAGAGTTTACTAGGAGTTAATTATCTTTCAAATTTGCAGTCCTAGGGCTTCCTTCTGAATCACACAGCCTAACGATCGATTGTGTACTGTGTTTCGATTCATTTATTGCGAAACCAAACTACTAAACCCCCTTGGAAGAAAGATAACGGGCTCATAAGGTGAGTCATGTCCATGATATGGACCACCCGTGAGTGTCTATGGGGCATGGACCTAGTTTCACAGGACCTCCTCTAGGGCCTGGGTGGCTGGGCCTCACCTAGTGTTGCCGGTCCATGCACGGTATGCACTATGCAGACATTTTGTTGCCAAGGCATAGCATGGGGCGTCTAAAAACCATCCCATATGGATAATTTTAATGGGTGGTGCCTCCTCTCCTTGAAACTATGGTTGGTTCCCATCCTCTATTGTTCCTTGTTTCTTTTCCTCCCATATGTATGTTTCCCTTGTCCATCAGGGTTTGAAACCCAAACAATTAAGTAATGCTATTATTCGGTGTGTAGTTGCTCTTTGATTAAATCTTGGAATACCCAAGCCTTGGCTAGAAAAATAGAGGTAAAGAATATGCAAGGGGGTAGCATGGGCCACACCATTGTGACACAGGCACTTATATGTATCAGTCATTCTCTGGGATCTAACACTAATGTATTATTGGACTATTTGGTCATCTCTAACACGGGGTTTCAAATTGGAGCATACAATGTTAAATATTATGACTTCATCATGATGTTTTTTGCAGAGTACTTGAGCTTTAAATGTTAACACTTCGACTATGATAAGAGTTGGATGACTTGTGAGTCTTTTTACTCCTTTGTATCTATTGAGCAGTGGTTACAAAATTTTACATTTGATCCAACATGAATCAAATAAGTGTCAACAGTAGGAAACTCTTAGTATTGTTAAGGTGAAAATTAAATTCTCTAGATAGCAGGATGTTAGATGCTATTGGTTCGGCTTTTGGAGCATATTTTTATTTGATACCAAGAAATATCCTATTCACAATGGTGAATTCCCCTATGATGCACTGTCTCCCTTTTTACCCCATTAGTATACAATTTCAACTCATCTGAGTATGGATGTCAGGGAACATAATCACAGAACTGGCAATGGGAGGGGACTGTTTTATAGAAGAGGTCAAAACATTTGTTACCTTCCAGCCAATTATGGGGAGCTTAAACTTTATCAAACTTAGCCATGGTGTCCCAGATGTGAAACACGAAATTTACTGTGGCTAATGGAATTCGAGTCATGTCTCTACGGCCACAACCTAGAATTCTAACCTATAGTCACAGGTTTATGTTTAGTATCTGGTACTTAATTACACAGACTAGGGTATTATTCTCCTTATTTGACATGGATTATCATAATTTCAAGATATTGTATATTCTCACCTTGCAGGCCATTTCTTCTGGACGTGGCATTCTTGTACCATAGCCAATAATCCTTATTCCATGTTTTGTGTTGGTCTTTTGAAATCCTTCTTCAGATTTCCCCCTTTTTAAGGGACATCAATCTTGAACAACTGTATTTAATGCTAGCTTCATGTTAGCCAGTAGACATGCCATTAGATTATTT
This sequence comes from Chamaelirium japonicum, assembly GCA_947650365.1. NCBI lineage: Eukaryota > Viridiplantae > Streptophyta > Magnoliopsida > Liliales > Melanthiaceae > Chamaelirium > Chamaelirium japonicum. The sequence continues at coordinate 55,680,897 of OX393551.1, read as the reverse complement.
TTAGTGGATTATTACTATTCATCTCAACATTATAGCAAAAGTTACTACCTTGATTACTTTTTAAATTTTGAGAGCCACGGAGTCTGGAATCTTGATGGTGACCTATTAAGTATTTAGTGAATTGGAGTTACGTCTCTGAACTCGATGTCCTTTCCTTTTTTTATTTTTTATTTTTGAAACTGCTTTGTTTACTGGTTTTTATACTGCCATTTAAAGCCTCAAAGGCATATCTATTTGTTATGGACTTCCTGCTATACTATCATTATGGCTTGGTATGTTAGAAGTAAGTAATCTTTTTTGTCTATTTTATGTTTCTGTCTTTTTAAGGTAAAGGAGAAGGACACGGTATGGTTTGTGAAATTCTGTGTTCCATGGTGTAAATACTGGTAAGTATTTCATGCTGTTAGCTTCTTTACAATTAAAGAAAAGAGGAAAAAACTGAAGGTTTACTTATTTATTTATGTTCTGCTTGTTTTTTACATGCATACTGCATCAACTTCTCAATAGTGTCGAAAGATTTTGATCACTCATAAACACTTTCATTCAGCAAGAACTTGGGAACTCTTTGGGAGGACTTGGGAAAGGCTGTGGAAGGCGAAGATGAAATAGAGATTGGTCAGGTTGATTGCAGTATAAGCAAACCTGTATGCTCCAAAGTTGACATACATTCATATCCTACATTTAAGATATTTTATGATGGAGAAGAATTTGCAAAATATAAAGGTAATTTACCAACACAATGCAGGCTAACACATTGCCTCAATGTTTTCCTTTTTTCTAGGTTTCTGTTGATGGAAGTTGGTGGTATTCATTCTTTTGTTAATTTAAGTTTAATAGTTTTTTTTTCTCACTGTTCTTAACCACATGCATATGTTTGACATGATCGATTTACATTTTGTAAGAATTATAATTATATTACTGAACTTATCCCAGATCCATGAAGCCGTGAATTGGCCTTACTAAATCACATATCATCGTTAAAAATTTATTGTTTGCTTAAGCTAACTTGAAAAACAAGAAAAAGTCAAAGTTTCTTGTTTTTGATAAATATGTTTGACATTGTCTGTATGCGGGTTGGTTTGTATAGAGAATGGAAGATTTTCTCAAACTAGAAAGCTGTCAAGGATCCATCAACATGATTTGACCTTCTTGGTAAAGGGGGGAAACAAATGAAACAGAGGACAAAACATTAACATAGCGCTTCACGCCCAAAGGAAGATGCTTTCTTTTAGCCTACGCCTACTGCTACGCCTACGCCTACTGCTACGCCTACGCCTACTGCTACGCCTACACCTTTCCCCTTTCTCTAATAATGAGGTAAGGTGAGCATCCAGCTCTTGTTCCAGAGCTGCTTCAACAATCAACTGAGCTTAGGAAGTCAAGTTAAGGCGTTGGCCTACACAATACAGAGTCTTGTCAGAGGGAATGAAAAACAATTCTTGTCTTTAGAAGTCAATCCCACTAAACAACACTTGTAAGCTTGACATTAAATTAGAGGCAAGTAGAGTCAAAGGCCTTGATAATTGCTAGAAACAAGATGGAAGTAGGAAAAGAAACATGAGGTACATGATATTTGGAAAAATCTAAAATCCTCAGAAAAAATATCTGAAATATTCACATTAATGAATGAGAATTTTTTGTTAACTATGAATGGGATTTTTTGCAGCATACATTGAGTTTTTTTTTTTATTTCTCAAAAAAAAAACATTGAGTTTTTTAATGCCATTTTTGTTAGTAAATCTTGATAAAATAAGGTAAAAAACAATCCAAATGCTTTGAAAGCTTGATAGTTATTTTTAGGTGTGCTAATGCTATAGGAATACTCTGTTTTTTTAATTGATCAAAACCCTATGAGACGACGCTTTCGAGTGGGGCCCTTGAACTGCTGTGTGTTCTTGCCTTCTTGTGGGAAAGGATGATGTTTCTGATACTTTGGAATTTATATATCATGACAAAGCTGATAAAATCTCATCACCTTCTTTGTTATTTAAGACCTACATATTGATAATGCGCTGGCATAGAAATTAATGTTCATAACAAGGTTTATTGGTCATCTCTGATTTGCTAATAGTAGTACCCACAATATCTAATGGGAGTTTCTGGACAACTCGCATAACTGAAGAGTGATGTTTGCATATCCATCTTTAGTAAATTATCCAAAGAGAGGCAATCTGTAATCATTCTTGTGCATTACCTGGTAAAAACTAGTATATTTTAGGTGGTCTTAATAAATCATTAGCTGCATGAACCTAAAATGTTTGTTCTTTCCGTTTTTTCTAAAAAGCAACCTCTATCAATCAAAAAATGATTGGATCGTCAAGAATATATGTCTTTTGAGGAGACATGAGATACTGTCAATCAGTTGGTTTTTTTTTTTATCGCCGAGTGAGGGGCGCCCTTGTGAACAGCTAGCTATCTGATCACATCCCGTCTTTTGATCCCTTAAACTCCTCGGAGTCTCCAATCTCTCGTGGAGCGAGGGTTTGGCTTTGGTTTGCCTCCTTTGGAGGATTTGGAGCTCCAGCTCGGTGAAACCCTCCTATCGCGGTAGCTCGACAAAGCCCTCCTACCACGGCAGCTCGACGAAGCCCTCCTTCTGCGGCAGCGGGGCCCCTCATCCTCCTCCAACAGCCCAAGGAAGCCCTCTTCCTACCGTGAGTTTGACGATCCTCCTATTCCTCCTCCGCCACCCACTGTGAAACCGGAGATCTCCTCGTTATCCTCCCGCTTCTCTTCAGTATCACTGCTGTCAGAAGTCTTATTGCTACTCATGTATGATTACAACCATTTCCTTGGGTGCTAATGTAGACTCATCATCTTAAATTTTTCAATATTGTTGGAAAATTTATAGAAAATCAAAATCACTCACTTTCACCTTATCCACTTTACCAATGAGACGGGAAACCCAGCACAGCCGAGAGTAACCAGATTCCTCTCTAATCCGATTCACTTGTGCTTGATCATGTTTGACATCATTAACCACAATGACTGGAGTTTGAAGATGAAATATTTCTACTTCATGTCGAATATTCCTAATTTATACCTTTTAAGGTTTGTCCATATAATAGGCAAGCACCTAAAAAGGTGAACTATTAAACTTCAGATGAATTCAAGGAATGTGAAAGTATCTGGATTTTGAAGTACAAAGCCGCCAAACCCAACCTGAATAAATCCCTAACATACAAAACTAAGTTAAATGACTTAATTTAACTTGGCGCGATTGAAGTCTTTTCTTCCATCTTTGCCCTCAGAGATGCCTTTCCCCTTGACACGTCTCCTCAACTCCGGTTACATCAAATTCAGTACCCAACAAGCATTTCTGTAACTTCAGGACAGTCACCTGCTTGTCACCAATAGCATGACCTGATGAGGCAATGATGCCCCAACTTGCTAGTTCGAACTGGCGAGCCTCAAATATGCCGAGATGGAGTTATGCAACTCAAGACACTAAGATGAAAAGGGAAAAAAAGAAAAGAAAAGGGATGACTAAGCAGGCAGAAGAGTTTTCTTAAGTTAGGAAGGTTTACTTCTAATAGAATTGTGTTTTGGATTCGTTAGTGTGTTGGAAGTTTCTAAGTAGAATCATATTGTGGTAGTGTATTAGTTTAGCAAAGTTTATTTAAGTAGAATTGTGTTGAGGTTGAATAATATTTTTTATACATGCATGTAAAGAGAATGGTATTCAAAACAAAGAAAACAATTTCTAGATCAAAGTTGATGCGAACTCTGCTGAGATTATTTTTTGATGTTGTTAAATTATGTTTCTAGCCCCATCTGCATCTTTAATTTCCTCCAAAACTGCCAAATTCCATAGTCATCCAAGAAAAAACATAGCCTTTTAAATAGTTATTGTCGTCTATGAAGGTAATTCCTGTTTATTGAAAATTAAAGCATGAAAAATCTGAGGTGAATAAATAGGATATGTAAGTACAGCTATGTAACAAATTGTTATTCACCGAAGATGAGCCAAAATATTTGGTCGTCACTTCAAAGTGAGCTAGAAGAAATGTTTTTTTTTTTTTTCGGGTTGCAACTTGCAACACGTTTGTTCGAAGGCCTCCAGGGCGAAGGAGTATTCTTTGCCTTGAGGAGATCAACAACAATTTCAGGTCCCTATAGAATGGAATCAACTGGATTTCCTTAAATGGGAAATGTAAAGTAAGGCGACACATTTCACTAAATTTAATTGATCAATCCAACTCTTTTTTTTAGAAAAAAATCTTGTGGGCTATGAACCATTTTATACTATAGTTTGGTCACCCTCCAACTCCGAAAAATATGGAACCAAGCAGGTCTATGGTTAATCCGATGAAAGGCTATTCAAAATCCTAAAGCATGATTGGGTTTTCCTAATGGTCTGAATATACTTGTGGAAAATCTTGAACAAGTGATTTCTACACTCGTGCCCTGCACAAGTTGGGCATTGCTCTTTCGAATGTTTGTAACATATGTGGGGGGTGATGAGACTGAAAACTTTGATGTTTTGATCATTTCCTCTGGTGCCGAGCATATATAGAGACAGATCTTCACTTTCCTTTGATTAACTTGCAAATTTTGCAAGCTCGTAAAATTTTGGTTGAGTTGATTGATTGAAATTTTCATTGTTGTGGCTTGAAGCCATTAAGTATCTGTGTTTGGCACCGAGTAGTGAGGAATGGAAGCAGCAGCTTGAACGAGATTCAATGGAGGGGAACTGTAAGTTTTGTGATGCTTGCTGTTCAAAGCGGTCATAGGGAAGGGTGGGGGCACACCGCACACGGGAGGAATGGGGTTCGATACCATATTATATTCTTTGACCATTAGGTAAGGCTATGAATGGCGATTTTCCAATCCGACAGCGATCATCCAATACTTGGCCCGTATACTTACATGGGCGAGTGGGTGTATTACAGTTGGCCTAGGGACCCCGTGGCAAAGAAATATGGTCAATGGTGGCCGCCATGCTTTAAATCTCTAATGCCGAAATTTGATGGCGCCATGGATCGCCGGAGTGTAGGCAGTGGGTTTTATTTTATGATACAGAAATACAGGGGGAACTCATGGTGGTACCTTCTTCATGATTTGCAGGTCCAAGAGATGTCGACTCGCTTAAAATGTTTGTCCTCGACGAGGCAGAGAAAGCGGCGCGAATGAAGCTGGAAGGTGTTAGAGACTCCTCGTAACGTACATGATGGGAATGGCCGCGGTGCCAGTGTTGCTACTTGCCACAAGCAGGACGAGAAAAAAGAAAAAAAAATACATGATAATTTTTGTATCGCAACCCATGCATGTGTTTTTGACAAGCTTCTAGGTTTTTTCCAGTCTGAATAATCGTTTATATCATTCCATCAAAGATCTGATTGGTTTAATGTACCCAAAAAAAAAAGAATCTGATTGGTTTTGTCTGCAGCCTATCCGGCCCCCCCTTTGTGGATATAATTCTGATTCCAGGGTTCTTACGGACTGTTTGAATAAGCTATGGATCCAGGATTTTGGGATTCTGAGAGTCCAGAATCCTTTAAAAAAAGGCTGAGACTGTTTGAATACAACCGGATCCCAAAATGCGTTTCTTTGGATAGCCCAAAACCCAAAACGTGATCTTGGGAGTTATTTTTCCGGAGCCCAAAATCAAGGATCCGGGCTTTGGAGCCCTTTTTTGGGATTTTGATATGTTCCGATTCTTGGATTCTGGAAGCCCGGAATCCCTAAAAAAAAGCAAAGAACCTATTTGGATGCAATCTGATCCCAAAAAGTGTGGAGATCCCAAAATATATTTCTGAGCTATTTTTTTCGAGCCCAAAATCGAGGCTCCAAAGCCAGCCTTTTTTTTTTTTGGGGGGGGATTTTGAGATTCTAGGCTCCTAGAATCTCAGAATCCGAATCCTATCCAAACAGAACCTAACCTGTTTGGATAGGATTCGGATTCTGGGATTCTAGGAGCCCAGAATCCCAAAACCCCAAAAAAGGGCTCTAGAGCCCAGAGCCTCGATTTTGGGCTCTAGAAAAATAGCTCTCGGAAGTACATTTTGGGCTCTCCGCAGAAACACTTTTTGGGATCCGGTTGTATCCAAACAGGCTCTTCATCTTTTTTAGGGATTCTGAGCTTCCAGAAACCTAGAATCCTGAAACTGGAGCGTATCCAAACAGACCCAGAATCCCAGAATCAGAATCCTATCTGAACAAAGCCATAGAACCCAGAATTTCGAACAAATGGCTATAGAGCTTTGATTTTGCGCTCCGAAAAAATAGCTCGTTACACATTTTGGTCTCTTGGAAGAAACACTTATTGGGATTAGGTTGTATCCAAACAGGTTCTCCGTCTTTTTTTTTGTGTGGGATTCTGAGCTTCCAGAATCCTGGATCTCGAGACTATCCAAACATCACATGATTCACATGTGTTTGTGCTCGATTCATCTGTATAGCTGGATAGAAAGTACTTGCAGGACTAATATTTGTTTTTCACTGTACATCCGTAAGATTTGTAAAAGAACCAAGTTGTTTGTTAGCGGCTCTCACAAATAAGCTCGATGGAAGCTCGTTCGAGTTCGTCTGGTTACTAGTCAAGCCAAGAGTTTAGGCTTGTTTAATAAACGAGCCAGGCTGAAGCGGACCAAAGCTCGGCTCGATTAGGCTCTCGAACATGCTTGTTTAGGGCTCGTGAGCAAACTAGTGAATAGGCTCATAAATGGCTTGAATATGTCTAACATATATAGTCCATGCTTTTGACTGATTTTGGAGTTTGAGAATAAGCTCGTGAGACTAGGCCTGTTTAATAAACGAGTCAAGCTCAAACAGACCAAAGCTCGGCTCAACTTGACTATTAAACAAGCCTAGCCCAAAATTTAGGCTCGTTTAATAAACAGTTAAACCAGTTTCGACAACTATTGAAATTCCGAAACATTTATTGTGTTGTGTTGTAATCCAATTTTTTTTTTGTCATGTTGTAAAACCATAACCCTAATCCTACTTCTATACCCTAAATAGTGAACTCTAAACCTAATCCTAACTCTATATCCAAGATAGTGAACTCTAATCCTAAACCAAATCCTAATCCTATAACCATAATAGCAAACCCTAATCCTAAGCCTAACCCTAGTTCTATACTCTAAAAAAAAAAAAAAACCCTAAACCTAATCCTATAGCCCTAACAGTGAGCTCTACCCTAACCAGCTAACTCTAATTCTATACCCCTAACAATGATCCCTAACCCTAAACACTAATTGAAATCACTGTAGTAATCCAAACTAATAACCCCAAAATAATTAGGGGGGCTTAGTGAGCAGTCCAGACAAAAAGATCGGTTAAACTAAAAGACGCTGAAAACTTATGGATGAAAATATCCTTTACCGTGGTTTAAATTTTCTTTGCAATGCCACAAACCAGTGAACACCAAATCTGGCCAGGTCGGCTCGCCACCGCTAGACCCCACCTCCTCCCTCCTCACCGGCGATGGCAACCGTCAAAATGGGATGCAATGGACCAGCCTAGAGTCCCACCTCCTCCCTCCTCACCAACAGTGGCTGCTGTTGGGGTGGGGTGCGATGCACCAACCAAAGCCCCACCTCGTCCCTCCTCACCGACAGTGGCTGCTATCGAGGTGGGGTACGATGCACCAACCAAAGCCCCACCTCCTCCCCCTCCTCACCGGACTGGTGGAGATCGCATCAAGAGAAAGATGGGAGAAAAGAGGAATAATTTCAGGTTTATCAAAAAAAAAAACACACACCTTAAGCTAAAATACATTAGTGTGTTCTGTTCAAGGGATGAATCTGTGGTCAGTGCGTACGCACACATAAACCCAAATATTTATCAGCAAGGGTAACCGTCCAATAGATCCAAACACTAACCACAGCCAATGTGACAAAAAATAGAAACAAGCAATAAAGAAAGAGCAGTGATATATAGGATGGTGCTACAAAGTTATACCCCGTCCAAAACTCTGCCAAAACAAAAATGTAACCAGCTTCAACTCATCTGCAAAACCTTCAACGATCCCGATTCCCGACAAGTATAACCTCTCTGCTACTTCTGCTACATACTCGGAAATGACTTGAGTTCACTTCTTCTTGGCAGCAGACTTGGTGACCTTCGCACCGCTCGGATCCTTCTTCTCGACACTCTTGATGACACCAACAGCCACCGTCTGCCGCATGTCCCTCACCGCGAAACGCCATAGGGGCGGATACTCGGAAAAGGTGTCCACAACCATGGGCTTGGTGGGAACCATCTTAATCATGCCCGCATCGCCGTTCTTCAGGAACTTTGGCTCTTTCTCGAGCTCCTTGCCGGATCGCCTGTCGATCTTGGTGAGGATCTCCGCGAACTTGACGGCGATGTGGCAAGTGTGGCAGTCGAGCACAGGAGCATATCCGTTGCCGATCTGACCGGGATGGTTCATGATGATAACCTGAGAAGTGAAGTTGGCGGCCTCCCTCGCAGGAGCATCCAACGAAACCACGCTTGAGGTCCTTAACGGCGACGTTCTTCACGTTGAATCCCACATTATCTCCGGGGAGGGCCTCTACCAGGGCCTCGTGGTGCATCTCCACGGACTTCACTTCAGTTGTCAGCCCGGTGGGGCCAAAAGTGACGACCATGCCAGGCTTGAGGACTCCGGTCTCGACCCGCCCCACTGGTACGGTACCAATGCCGCCAATCTTGTAGACGTCCTGAAGAGGGAGCCGTAGGGGCTTATCTGAGGGCCTCTTTGGTTCATTGATCATGTCAAGAGCATCGAGGAGGGTCGGACCCTTGTACCAATCAAGGTTGGTGGACCTCTCGATCATGTTATCACCTTCGAACCCAGAGATGGGAACGAAAGGGATCTTGTCGGGATTGTAGCCCACCTTTTTCAGGTAAGAAGACACCTCTTTGACAATTTCATCATACCTAGCCTTGGAGTACTTTGGGGTAGTAGCATCCATCTGTCATAATTTTGATAATAAAATATGAGCATGGAAATTCAAAAAAAAAAAAGAGGAAAAGAAACTAGGTGTCCCGGATGGTCTTACCTTGTTGCAGCAGCAGATCATCTGCTTAACACCAAGGGTGAAAGCAAGCAATGCATGCTCCCGGGTTTGCCCGTCCTTCGAGATCCCTGCCTCAAAGCCACCAGTGGTGGAGTCGATGATGAGCACTGCATAGTCGGCCTGAGAGGTGCCCGTGATCATGTTCTTGATGAAGTCACGATGCCCCGGGGCATCGATGACCGTGCAGTAGTACTTCGTGGTCTCGAACTTCCAAAGAGCGATGTCGATCGTGTGATACCACGCTCCCGCTCGGCCTTCAGCTTGTCAAGGACCCAAGCGTACTTGAACGACCTCTTGTTCATCTCAGCTGCCTCTTTCTCAAACCTCTCGATCACACGCTTGTCAATGCCACCAAGCTTGTAGATGAGGTGGCCAGTTGTGGTTGATTTACCAGAGTCGACATGGCCGATGACCACAATATTGATGTGAACCTTCTCCTTACCCATGTTGGCTGCACAAATTTAATAGATTATGAAGCAAGGAAACAACACGTAAACAAGAAAAGTAGAACATAGCAAGTCTTGGTACCCTTTCAAGAGAAGAATAAACAGAAAAAATGAAACTATTAAGTGTTGGGGGGGGGTTAATTATAATTTTTTCTATATGTAAAATGGGTTGTTCTGCTTGTCAAGTGTCTGATAGAATCCAACTGCGTGACACTTCCAATTGTGAAGAACCAAATACACAACTAGACATGTCTCCAAGTCGTATCAATCTGAGAGAAACACAAGGCAATCTCAATAGAACAATTAGAAAAGTCTGATATCAATTGACAAAGGAAAAAAACCCCCAAATGAAATGTTTAAAAAGACTTGCAAACAAAAAAGTTGATGAACATGACATACAAGAAGTTGATGAGCAAACAAAATATATTTCGGCAAATTAGGTATAAGTCCTTAACTATTTTGCAATATTAGCCACATGACATCATAATTTGCTATATTAACTAACCCTACCAATATATTCGTCTTCAGAAAGAGTATATATTTGTCTTCAGAAAGAGTATACATTCGTTTCAGAAAGAGTATATATTTGTCGGGAGGGACTTGAGCTATATTTCAAAATTAATGTGTCCTGCAACTAAATGTCATCTCTCAAAAAGGACTTATGTCAAACTTCGCCAATATATTTTCTAAAGGACATTATAGTTGATGAGCAAGACCTTTAACATTTTCTGCTAATAACATTTTCTATTAGACTCTCTACTAATGAAACTGGCGTACAAGAAGGCTAAGAAGCATAAAACACACTGCTTTAACAAATCACTCAATTGTGTGGTAAATATATGCAGGAGTTGATATTCTTGAACTAAGAAAGATAGCTCAAAATATGAAAATCTCCTGTAATTTTAATATATGCCCCCAGAACAAGGCCATCAAGACATGCTTAAGCGTAAACTCTTGAAGCCGAAAGAAGAGGCACAAAGCCCAACAAACCAAGTTATACAAAAGGACCTAAAACAAGAATGTAAAAGAAAATGATACAGTAAAATCCATAGCTGGAGAATGTAATCATTCAACAAGAAACCATATTTCTCAAAGATTACAATCTATAGGTCCTTTACATTACATACTTGATGACTGGATCTTGTATAAAGTCATCCCAAACATAAGTATATCGTCTGTGCATTGGCTCACTTGAATGTATTTATGTTTGAGCTACATGAGCATTGGATTCCGCTACTACCAAACTATAAACTATGTGGTGTATGCAGGAGTTGAGAATCCCAAGTTAGTATAAAGAAATCCTGGGAAATGTAAACTCCCCTGCAACTTTAATATGCGCCTCCAGAACAAAGCTTTCAAGACATGCTACTCTCTTGAAGCCGAAAGGAGGGAGGCAAATCCAGCTACAAGAGGGAGATCATTAAAGAAAATATGAATTGGAATCAATAAAACGAGAATGGAGCCATTCACGGCGACCATAGTTCTAGGATACTACAAACTATGTAGATCCTTTGTGTTACATACCTTATGGCTGAAACATTAGAGCATCTCCAAGTGGCTCACTGCGAATACGCTTCTGTGGTGAGCGGAGGATCATAATTCAAGACTCCAACAGATTCTCAACTGTTACACTATTATGGAGTGGACAATTATCGCCATCCCATGTAGCCCCAGTGAATCCCTTTTTTACTCAGAAAGGCCATGGGTCATTTCACCACTCTCATTTAAAAAACCAAGCACACAGCATTCTACATTGCCTATTTCAATTGGCCATTTTTATGACCGTTGGGTTTAAAATATTTTTTGGGAAAGACAAAGGGGGCATTTGGTCATTTTCAAGGAATAGGGGTATTAGAGTTACAAGGTATTCTGGAAACGGGTATTCGCCTTGCCGCTTACTTTGCGGTATTGAGTTACCTCAATTATGAGCACAATACTCCCCAGAAGTTTTCTTTGTTCCCGATCGGTCCTTAAAGTTTTAAATGTGACCACAATACTCCCTTTTGTCAACAACAAAGTTTCAAGATTTGGTCATTTCTATCTAATCAATTCTCAATTGAAGGGGGGAAAATGTAATTTATTGACTAGGTTGGGGGGTGTTAAGTAATTTTGGGCTAAACTTTAGGGGGGTAAAGTATGATTTACCCTTTAATGAAAGCTCTGAAAAATCACAAATGTACAACATATTCTAATTTGATTCAAGCAGGTTACAGCTGATCCCATGGATATAATCCTAAAAATCGAGAAATATAAAGAAAATCACAAGGCGGTTCGGATCTAACAAAGAAGAAACATATATGAGCTTTAACGGTGGATTCATGAGGTAAATTCAGTGGCAAGCAATGGATCCAATGGCTGCTCTTGTGGTGATTCGAACAGAGGCATAGATCCGACCAAACAGAGAACATAGAATGGATCAGCAGCTACGAACTTCGAACATCAGACTCAGCAAGAACCGCGAGATCTCACCTTGGTTGGCGCCTTGGCGGCGGCGAACCTACGGGAGGGAAAAGAACTAGGGCGACGAGGCACGGAAGAAAGCGTCTGGAGACGGAGACTCTTCAAGCGGTTTATATAGGAGATCCGAAGCTCCTCAGGTGTTTATGCTAGGGTTTCTCTGTGGTCCGTTGGATTCCGAAGTCTGATGGTGATAGGATGATCTCTCACTCCACCGTCGATTCTGATCGAACGGGTCCACGTGCACTGGCATATGCTTATGGTTGTTGGGTTGGCATACCCGCGTTCGGTTCGGATCCTGGTCCACGTGCACTGGCATATGCTTATGGTTGTTGGTGCTAGATGAGACACCAGAGAATTGTGCCCTAAAAAGTGAATCGAGATTAGACGTGTCAATGGAACGGATTCGGATAGGGTTAGTTTTATGTCCAAATCCGATCAGTTGAGTAAATGGACTATTTGATTCGGACCGTTATCGAAGCATCGGATTTAAAAATTAAATCCATATCCGTTTAGTGCGGATCGAATCAGGTTCATATTAGAGCATCGAATCCACAGAAGACCAGTTGATTTCGGGTTTGGGCTCGGAAGGGACATAGCGCCCAAAGGTGAGCTCATTGTGCCACGGTGACCTCCCCCTGGGTGAGCCCAATTCCCACACGACGATTTATCTAGAGGGCATCCTCACCTAAAGGTGACGTCTAAGGTGAACCGACCCGCCTACACGTTAACATATGTCTCTCTCTCTCTCTCTCTCTAGCCCCTAAATCCTGCTAGCTAAGTTGCTAACAGATCTTACTGAACCCCAAATCCCGCGCCTCTCTCTCTCTAGCCCCAAATCCCGCCTCTCTCAACAAGCCCCAAATCATGTAACAAATCCCGCCTCCAGACCCATGTTTAAGTGCTCCCCAAATCCCCCAAACACAAACCCTAAACTGACGTCTGCAACCACTTGGAGAAAGAAAACAGAGGAGCTGATCGCACAGAGAGATCAAGGTACTTATCGCCATTCGTAGCCCCTCCATCTACCCAGGTTGCCTCTCTCTCATTTTGCAAATTTTTTCCCCTCCCCCTCTCTCTCTCTGATGGGTTTTGATTGTGCTCCATAATATTTTTTCCCTCTCCCTGATGGGTTTTTGATTGTGGCCCAAAAAAATGCTCTCTTTTTTTGTTTGTTAGTTAAATTTTGCAAAGGTATTTTTTGTTCTTCAGTCAGTTTTTTATCTGAATTTTCTTACCTTTTTTTTTGTTTTGATTGTAAAGATTTTGATTGCAAAGGTTTTGATCGCACTCTGACCAGATCGGCAGGCAACCCCGACTAATGAATCGCACTCTTCGACAGGCGGGTGGTAGCTCTAGCCGTCGTCGCGGTTGTTGCAACCCACCGCCACAAGTAAGTCCTCAATGAGCAGCCTCCCCTCCATCCGTACTCTCTCACTCTCTCTTAAATCATTAGATTACAATTTGAAGCATATATTTTTTTAGCTCTTATCTTTTGATGGATTTAAAGGTTTAAATTATAAGTCAATAGTGTGGGAGATTTAGAAGTTCTAGAATTTGCTAATTTTTGGTAAGGATGATCACCTTATCCTAGACAACACACCCACCAAAAATCATCAAATTCTAAAACTTCTAGGGTGGGTAAACAAGTGAGAGGTGCGGCAACGATGCTACATCTCAGATGCAGGCTCCCTGCCCCCCCCCCCCCCCCCCCCCCCCCCCTCTCTCTCTCTCTCTCTATATATATATATATATATATATATATATATATATATATATATATATATATATATATATATATATATATATATATATATATATATATATATATATATATATATATATATGTGTGTGTGTGTGTGTGTGTGTGTGTGTGTGTGTGTGTGTGTCTTTTATGAACTTATTCATAAGCCTATTCACGAGCTTGCTCACCATCCCTAAACAACCATGTTCACCAGCCCAACTAAGTCGGGCTTTAGTATGTTTGAGCTTGGTTTGTTTATTAAACGACCCTAAACACCCGTCTCGGGCTTGACTCAAATAGCAATCGAATAAGCTCGAACAAGTCTTTATTGAGTTTGTTTGTGAGCTACTCGCAAACAACTTGGTTCATTTGCAACCCTACTTACTACTCACAAGTTTCATTTTTCTTCTAATTTCTACTCCTCGTTTTTCATTAATTTTTTCAACTTTATTTTGTAAGAAAATAGCATGTGATGTGTATCTCGGGACAAGTTCAATTTCATCCCAACGCACCCGACCCTATACCACTTGTACATACCACTGTAGTACGGAGAACAACAAAAAGAGCGACGGAAAACCCTAATCATGTCTAGTAAACCCTAACTCTAATCCTCTCCAACAAACTACAAATCAACAAGCAACAAGCAGGTACAAACCCAAAGGAACAAGCCAGGGCTTGGCTTTTGAAAAATTTGAATTTGGGTTCAATTTCAGAAAAGTTCGACAAATCCTGTCTACATGGTGGTTTTCACCAGCAAATTATTTGCAAAAAAAAAAAACATCTAGCAAGTTTGTTTTCAAATTTGAAATTTTTTTTCTTGAAAAAAAAGTACAATTTCTAAAATTTCCAAGTCCAAATATTCTGACAAATATATGCAGTTGTCAGAAGAACACAAAATCGTAAAGAAAAAAAAAATTTGGTTGCTCAAATTTTTTTTTCTTTTTTTCATTCCATGTTGATAAGAGCTGAATAAATTTCTGAAGCACATCCAGACACTTACATCTATGAAATCACAAGTTGATCTCCAAAAAAATACAACAGGAAAACTGTCGCCATAATTAGGAACAAAGTACAAGATCAAAAGTTTATTACCAGAGTTTTAAGATTACTTATTCAGTCCCAAAGAAAGGAACCTATAAACAAGTGGGGAACCAGTAGCATTTGCGACACTAATAAGGCCTACGATTGTAATATAAACCATTATCATCGTCATAATCATCATCGTCGTCATCATAATCATCATCATCATCGTCGTCCATATAGATGTCGTCTTCGCCGACATCATCATACAAAATGTGACCCTCGTCCCACAACGGGCAGGAACATGTTGCCCTCTTGTCCCTCCATTCAGCTCCGCAGGTATAGCAGAACTCGTAACCGCACCTGCAACACAAACAACCCCCACACAAATTGACTCAATCGAAGGGTGAGAAGAAGCCGACACTAAATAACTAGGGGCGTGTTTGTATTCAAGGCGGTAAAGTGAAGTTTCTGAGGAAACCAAACCAAAGCAACCGAAATTCAGTCAAAGGGAAAAACCTAATAATCTACTAATGATGACAAGCATGCACTCGATGAAATCAAAGCTAACACATATGGAAGCTACCTACAAGCACATAGGATCAAACCTTGAAAATTCACTTGAAGTGAGGAAGAAGGAGATGAAATCCAAGAGATCTTGAGCTCCAAGCAAAGGGTTTCTCTTTCTTCTCGAAGCATCCACCCAACCCAATAGGGAAAGGGGATTAAATACCTAGGGTAGTTCCCAGCAGGTCCAAGCCCGAACTTACTCTATTTGCGCAAGATTAGACTCATGAAAGTGAGCTAAAATCATTACGGAGCCGGTTTAGCCCACACCAGCATTGATGCGGTAACAGCTAGGAGTAGAGATATTCGGATCTTAAAGTTGCTTTTCAGTTTCTTTTGACAATAGTTTACCCTATTTTAATGCAGTAGAGATATTCGGATGTTAAAGGCCTTTCAGTTTCTTTTGACTATGATTAGCATCGCAAACTATAACATTGGTGTGCTATAAAATGGAATAAAGTAAACTGAAGGCTGTTTCGTCTTGACAAAAAGAAGAGAAGAAGTCAATAGGTTAAATGAAAGTAAGCATGTAGTCCAGGAATTTGACAATGGTTTTTTCAACTCCTTTGGAGGGTTAGCATATAATAAAAATTAATCAAAATAAGTCTCTCAGTATTCCCGAGGTAAAGTTCTCTATCCCCAAGGAGTCCTTTGGTATGCATATGCAGCTCTATATACTCCCTCGTGTAGAAGATTGTTCTTATGTAGGGGGTGTCCATTCGGGTGGAGCATCCTGATAGCCACCGCAAGTCTCCAAATAGTGTTTTACATTGTAAAGTTATTTACGTAAAGGAATTATTGTAGTAGCAATTTGTTAAGTTATTCTCTACATTTCCTACCAAGGAATTATTGTAGTTATGGAGTTTAGCATCCGTTGTTTGAGCGGGAGTTATCCCATGAAATATTTTATGGGAGTTTATGAGTACTTATGTATTTTACTTTCAATACACTATATGATGCATTTGTATGTGATAAAATATGTTTAAAGTTTTTTTGTGTGAGTATTTTCACCCAATGGAGCTCGGTTAGGCTGTGATTTGGCACCATAGAGGTAGAACCTTCATTCTGATCAGTTGGTGATTGTTTTCAGATGGCTTTATGTCGTATTATATGAGAATGGCATAGTAAATGTAAGAACCGTGAAACCTACTATATATGCACATGTTACGATGATATACTGAATGCCTACGAGTATGCATTGTTAGTGCATTTAGAGTTGTTAGTGTGTTTATGACACAACTTGCCTGATTGAACAACTTGGACAAAGTGTTGTAAGTATCGAGATGTAAGTGTGCCTTGAGTCCTAGTCCCTGAGTGTCAGAAAACAAGTCCAAATGAAGCTTCAGACAAAAATAAAAAGGACAAACTTCATGCTCAAACTTTATCCTTGGACAAAGGCAAAGGACTTAATGTCTTTAGATAGCCCTTGATGCATTTGTTCCATATAGGTATTAGAGTCAGCCGAGATCTTCTGTGCCTCTTGAGTCGAACCAAAATGCGCTTCATACACGGGGGGTCAAGGGGGCCAGTGCCACCTGGTGGGGGCTAAGGGGCAACGCCCCCGAAACCTAATCAAGATTTAGGTTTCGCACTTGCATAATTTCATCGATTGTACTTTTATCATGTTTCGTGCATATTGATGTTTGGGGTTAGTCAAAGTAGGTGGACCAGCATCATGGGTGGTTCTCAGTTAGAAATTTCTAAGTGCAGATCTGTGACAAGGCCGTCCGAACGATTGTTTGGGCTGAGTCCTGATGTCGTCCGAACGATAGGGCTGCAACTCGAGTGGGTTGGGTTGGGTTGAGGGTAAACCCAAGCCCAACCCAAGTACTAAAACCCCCAACCCTAACATTGGAAAACAACATCGACATAATCCAGATACACATTCTCAAACATGAATCAGGATGGTTGTTTCCATGGAACTCCAGATCCATAGAAATAGTCATCCTGAGGATTTCAAGATACGTGTTATCAAACAAGGGCAAAGAGGCCCTAAAATCTTGATACATTAAATGGAAGTGCAAATTGTAAATATCACACTACAACAATATGAGACACTATGGTACATGGATATTGTTAATGTAAAGAGATGGGTCGGGTTATATGTACAGTCGGGTCAGGTTGTGTGTGTATACATGTACATATATATTGGGCTTCAGTCCCTCAATGAGAAATATTCCATTCTCTCCAAACCCTAGCCTTCATCTCCTAACATGGTATCAGAGCCCTAGGGTTCTCTAGTGCGACGACGGCGACGACGGCAGCCACCTTCGGTCTCCCCCTCCGACCTCCCTCCATCCGGCAGCCCCCCATCCGGCCTCCCTCCACTCGGCAGCTCCCCTCCGGCCTCCCTCCACCCGCCGGCCCCCCTCGACCCCTCCCTCCACCCGCCCGGCACCCCCCAACCCCTCCCTCCACCCTCTGGCCCCCCCCGCCCTCTCCCCTCCACCCGCCGACTCATGGAATACTGTGTGTTCCTTGGTGATTCTCTCATTTCTTGGCGAAGCAAGAAACATGAGTCTGTTGCTCGCTCAAGCACCGAAGCCGAATACAGGGCTATGCCTTCCACCACCGCAGAGATTGTATGGCTTCGCCACCTTTTACTATACCTGGGAGTTGTGATATCTGGGCCCACACCTCTCTTCTGTGACAACCGGAGTGCTATTCAGATTGATAGCAACTCGGTATTCCATGAGCGGACAAAACATATTGAGGTTGATTGTCACTATGTTCGCCAGGAGTTTCTCGACCACACCATCTCCTTGCCATTCATTTCATCATCGGAGTAGACTGCTGATTTTCTGACGAAGCCCCTTACGATTGCTCGCTTCCGGCATTTTATCGGCAAACTCTCGGTCCATGATCCACCGTGAGTTTGAGGGGGAGTGTTAATGTAAAGAGATGGGTCAGGTTATATGTACAGTCGGGTCGGGTTGAGTGTGTATACATGTACATATATATTGGGCTTCAGTCCCTCAATGAGAAGTATTCCATTCTCTCCAAACCCTAGCCTTCATCTCCTAACAGATATTAATTACCCATGTCGACAGAACCAGATATTGGAATGCCGCATTGATACCCCATTGATCACCATGCACCTTTTCATGCGAATCGTAAGAAGGCGTTACTCATTCCGTTTAAAATCCCACACTAATTATTTTGTCGTATACCTTTACATGTGTCCAATTGCTACCATTTTTTTCACATACCAATGGTTTCTTATAAGTTCGAGATATTGTGTCAACCAGTTGGCATGTATAGGTAGCACAAATTTATTTGATTTAAGGTAAAGTTTATCTTTCTAAAATGTTGATTTCATGCATAGATGCCATCAATTAACTGAGTTAAGGTAGGATGAGGTCTTTTTGTATTTCTACTTGTGTTGTGTGTATCAATCTATGTCCTACCATAGTCACCAAGTTCTCTATGTTTTTTTTTTTTGAAAAGAACATATTTAAAATGCGGATTATTCCTCAGTTGATTAATAGCCGTCTTATACTCCGAACTTAATACATCAC
The DNA here is from genome assembly GCA_947650365.1 of Chamaelirium japonicum. Taxonomy (NCBI): domain Eukaryota; kingdom Viridiplantae; phylum Streptophyta; class Magnoliopsida; order Liliales; family Melanthiaceae; genus Chamaelirium; species Chamaelirium japonicum. Next base: position 55,662,137 of record OX393551.1, on the reverse strand, counting down.
TAAATTCAGTATCTTTTTATTCGGTTTTCTAAAAAAATCACGTTTAAAACATCGAATTTGGTGACACCTCGTATTTTATTTATCCCACCGTCTGTATCCTTCCGTGGCGCACGCACAACACCTTGTGGACAAAATCCATATTAGAGATTTATATTGACTTGTTTATATGTAATGTTCATGCGAGTCATGTGACTTAGGTGCTTATTTACATGGATTTTTCCAACTACAACTATATATGGGCCCCATTCTAATATAATAATGCATCCTTGTGCTTAAGTTCCTTTCATTGGATTTCATTGTTCAGAGACAATCATATATCCTCAACTTTGTTCGTCTCAATTATCATAGATCTCTTCATTAAGTTTTAACCATTCTCATTCAATATATATTGACTTGTCTTATGAATGCCACGTTCTGAATATTTTAGTTGCTTAAATTTAGGCTAAAAATTGACTCAAATGTCTCGAACTTGCCGAATTTTTTTCAAATTTCACACTCACTGATTAAATCCCGAACCCAATTTTTTTTCCTCATTTTTTACCTGAGTTTTCTGATTTTCGCCGAACTTTCCCGAGTTTTACCTTGCCACCTTATTGCCGAACCCGAACTTGGTGACTATGTGTCCTATACAATATAAGTGAAGCTTCCCACTAGGAATTGCGCCATTTTGCTCTACTAAGAAAAAGAAGAAAAAAAAGAATACTATGGGATCTCGCTTCTCTGCAGCAAAATCAAGATCATCTCTTACGGTTCACGCGTGTCAGAGTCGAGTGGCATCATAGTAAACTAGTAATATACTATAATTAAGGAATACTCGTAGCCATATTTGTGTCCTGGACTTTGAAAATAAAAGGAAATAAGAGAGTCATGTCTTCCTCTCTCATTTCCTTGCCTGTATCAATGTTCTAGATAGCCAATAAGAAACATGAGACCATTTCTTAAAATATTGGAGAAAAAGATATGAGAATATATCTAGTTATTTTAAAGTTAATAATGAGATGTAACCTGGTTTCTCTAAATAGAAAAAAAAAAAAGACTGCAACACATTGACCTCAAGTGTGCACTGAATACAGAGGATTCACACAAAAAAGTATAGACACCATATTTTGAATAACAACTTGAGAGACATGATGCAAATATATTCGATATTATTTCAAGTGATTATTGCAAATTTAAACAGGACTAAAAAAGATGAGATTCAACATTCCAATTTCCACACTGTTACAAGAAAATCAATGAAAAGGAAGAGTTTATGGACATGTAGACAAAAAGAGGGCAAAAAATTTCCTAATTACAATGCAGTTGCACAGACACAAATAGAAGAGATATATTAAATTCAATTATTTTCTTATTATTGTATATCACACTGTTACAAGAAAATCAATGAAAAGGAAGAGTTTATGGACATGTAGACAAAAAGAGGGCAAAAAATTTCCTAATTACAATGCAGTTGCACAGACACAAATAGAAGAGATATATTAAATTCAATTATTTTCTTATTATTGTATATCTGTTTGCTGAGAAGGAAGAGAGGTGTTTGAGAAGCGCACAAGAATGCACACACATTACTACTGAACCTTTTAAAAGGGCTATTTCTTATATAACCATTCTCCATTTGGTAGCTGAAAAAAAAAAAAATTGACTTCAGGAAAGCATTAGAAAATAATACCTGCAGGTCATATGGAAGCAACCCTCTCCCAGTTCAATCATATGGCTGCATTTCACACATTGCCGCCACAACTTCTGTCTTGCAAGAGACCGTAACTTGTCATCCTCTGCATGCAAACATGGATTTAACCTTTTATAGTCATAACACGACATGCTATCATGCCATGGAACCCTACACTTGATACAAAAAGATCCGTTGCATTTGATGCATTTTCTGAGCTCCGATTGATTAGAAGAATTCTGCTGAGGGCATATTGTTTCACTCATTGACATCAGAGCAGAGCACTTTGGGTATGGGCAATAAACTTTCTCAGTCACAGGAATTGATGCCTCCTTTATCTGTTGAATCATTATATTCAATAATTTGGGTGACAAAAAATTCCTGGAACTTTCTACATTCAACCTGATATTACAGCCCTCATGTGGGCAACCAGGGAGCATGCCATGAAGTAATTTCACTTCTACATGCTGTTTCATGCAAGAAAAGCAGAAACGATGCAAACAGTCATCAACAGCAAACATAAGAGACGACTCAGTATCTTCTAAACAGATGTTGCAAGTTTCCTTGAAATTCTTGCTTCCATCCAAGTCGACTTTCTTTGTTTTCTGAGAATCCATCGCCTCCCTTGCTAGCTTGAAGGCAAATTTAATACGACAGCGAGGCAGCCAATTCATACTGAATTTATCAAGTTTCCTTTGTAGCAACGTCATCTGAGAGATTAAAGTTTCAATCGTACGCTGCCTCACGGCCCATTTCCCTATAACCTGTAATGACAGATCAAAATGTAATGAGCTCATAGAAAAGGCAATAGTAAAGGTGTCACATTTCCTTCCATGTAAACCTGGCCGTGTGAATTCTTACAAATTCTATATGAAAATCAATTGTGCAGTTTTCTAATTTCCCATAAGAGAAAATACCATAATTACTCCCAAATCTGGATTTTGATGGCATTTGCTTTAAGAGTTATCATAATCCGAGCCACAACACAAGGTCTATAAGACTTTAACAAACACATGAGGTCTATATCAACTTGTGTATATCTGACAGGCCAAGTTCAAGTGGGTTGGATATACCTAAAGACTACTTCAAGAATCAAACCACACAAAACGTGCTAGTGCAGAAGTGTATAGTAAGAGCAAGAAGAAAAGAAAAGAAACTACAGTGGGCTCAAGAGTAAGGTGCTTGGACTTAGGGCAACAATATGACATCAGTTAAAAAGTTGTAAAGAATGGGGGTTGTATCATGACAAATATGATGAGGAGTCAAGATCGCAAATAGTAACAAGAGGACTGCTAGAGAAGCTCCTAGAGAATCTAAAGGTAAATGACATAAGAATAAAGAGTAAGTGATGGAATGATAAGGTCCAAAAGACAATCAAGGGAAAATGTCATGCTTCAAGGTGTGGAACAAATGACACAGAGGACTCAGAAAGTATAAAAAGCAAAGAAGGATGCTAAAGGATTAGTTAGTAAGGATAAACTTGCAAGTTGCAATACTTGATGACAAATATGACAAGCTAGTCTCCACAACATGTGAGAGAGATATACAAATTGAAACCCTAGGGAAAAGTAAAACTGGAGATATAGATCCAATTAGGTGCATCAAGATTAAGGGCAGTAAGATTCAAGTACATGATCATGAGATTAAATAGAGATGGAAAAGATTATTTTCATAAATTATTGAATGATAGCTCTTCTAAAGGAGTTGATCTAAAAGAGCCGCAATCAAGGAGGAGCATGGTTATCATCGCTCTCTCGGAATAACTGAAGTTGTGATGGATTTGAAACGGATGCAAGGAAGAGCAAGGCACTAAGCACCAATATGATACCAACTGAAGTTCGAAAAATTATAGAGGGAACTGGTTAATTTGGTTAACTTTACTTAATGAAAATCTTGAAAAGAAGGATGCTAAATGACAGAGAGAAGTACTGGTATCTATATATAAGAATTAAGTGGGAATGTTTCATTTTTAGCTCTTTATCTTATAATATGTGTCATGGAGATGAATGCAGTTTTTTATATCAAATCTTTTTTTATACCCTTCTCCGTCTAAACTCTTTCATAGTCTAGGGGTACATATGGGGGTAGCTCCCTGGTTGCACAAGCTTAACTACGTAATCAACAAGGTAGGTCTCCCTACCTGCCAACTAGCCTTTTAGGTTTCTTGGCATGTCCTTGTCTTTCCACATTGCCTTGGTCAAGTTTTGTGCACAAATCTCAGAGGGTTGATGTCAGATAAACAATTGGTCAAAAAATTGTTGTCAATCTTTTTTATAGTCGAACCCATCTTATAGGATAAGATTCAAATAAAGATCATATATAATAAATTGATGTACAAAGTTTTTCCATAATGCTGGAATTAAAACTTCTGAGTCATGCTAGGAAGGTGTGAGAGTCGATGGCACAGAGATCGTTGAAAATGGCAAGAATTTTAGAGAACCAATTTGGGTTTATGCCAGGAAGGTCGATAATGGACGTTGTTGACTAGTGACAAAACCAATGGAAATATTTAAAGAGGAGAACATGAATCTTAACATGGATTTTGTTGACGTAGAGCTTATTATTGCGTACCACGAGATGCAATTTAGTTGGAAATAAGAATGAACGGGTGAGATGGAGCATTGATGAGACAAATGAATTTCTAACCATAGCGGGACTTCACAAGTGTCAGCACCAAGCTTATATCTTTTTTACTTTTGTCATCAATGAAGTCAATGTGAATATTCAAGTAGTATAAGCATGGTGTATGTTATTTGTAAATGATTTGGTGTCAACTAACAAGACAAATATATAGCTAAATATTAAATTGGAATTGTGGAGGAAAGCTTTGGTCTCTAGGGTCTAAAAATAGTAAAACTAAAATGGACTACATAGCATGCACGTTTGATGGGGATACTAATGATAACAAAGCCCTAATCAGTAAAATTAATTTGAAGCATATAACAGACTAAAGTTCACATTAAAATTATTGGGAACATCTATAATGGAGTAATTGCTGGCGTGAGAAGCAATATTGTGAAACAGATGAGTTTCTATTCATGGTGGGTCTTCATGAGGGTTAGTACTAAACTCATCTTTTTAGTTTTTACTCGTCACAAACCACTAAATGCCCGTGCTTGTCGCCGTCGGCACTCGGACAGCCGCCTTTGGCTGCCTTTTTTTTTCCACTACCCTGTCATCATCTACATTCCTGGCTAACCCAATTTCTATATGCAGAAGCAGCTTATAAAGAAGCAACTTGTTCCAATTATTCATTTTTAGCATCCCTAACTGCCCAAAAACTACAACAAAATACTTGCAACTTATTGAATCTACCCAGGAATTTTAACATTCATCATTCAAAAGCAATTTAAGAAGATAATATAAACCGTCGGAAGAGTCGAGACCGTCAATGCCATCGATTCTAATGTCATCCATGTATCAATCAAACAATCGAAAAGCATAAACATCCTCTACGCAGAGAACTCACATGATTGTAGAGGGGCTTGAAGTCTGTAAACACATCGATCCTTTTGATACCTAGCGAGATAATGGCATTGAGCCCCTCGATCAGCGCCTTCATCTCCAGTGCCTCATGGCCGAACCTATCCCCAGGCAATGGCTTCCGTATCTGGAGCACCAGCTTGTCCCGGGGGTCACAGACCGCGACCCCGACCGCCGCCAGCTGGACCCACACGCCATTAACGTGTTCCTTGCTCGACATGCCCTTGAAGTAGAGCCGGAATGGCCGCTCATCCTCCTCGATCGGCCGCTCGAAATTGTCCCCGTACTCCTCCCAATCGTGATCGGACATCTGGTGGATCTCGCGCGCGAACTGTTCGTCGTGGGCCAGGAGGCGGAGGTCGCCGGTAACCCGGCGCATCTCTGTCTGGCAGCGCTCGCTGTCCCTTCGCTCTTGCTGGAACCGATCAATCTCCATGGTCTGGAGGTTCACAGCGAGGGAGGTGCCGCATTCGTCCTCGCCGACGGGTCTGGAGAGTGGGGGAGGGGCTGAGGCGGCGGGGACGGGGGCGGAAGAGGAGGAGGGTTGTAGGGAGAGGGAGGCGGCCATGGCCTCCTGCATCTGGAGGTGGAAGGCAATTTCAAGGTCGGAGTCGGTGGCGCTCGCAGCCACCAGCTCTCGGCGCTGGTGGGAGACGAGGGTTTCGAAATCGTCGTCGAGGTCCATGTCGAGCAAGGGGGTCTGTTCTGCAACTCTTCCCGTTGTGATTAGAAGTAGCTATCCTCCCTATTTTTAGGGAAATTTTACTCAACCCCCCTCCCAAGTGACCAGCGTTTCTCACTCTTTTTTTGTTTTTTGTTTTTTTGGGTTAGGATCGGATGGCCCATAAATTTTTTACCTATCATCTTAATCGTTGGATTCAGATTTCAGAATATATTGATTTTTTGTGAGGATGATCAATATACCATAGGTAGCATTTCCTTAAAAAAAATTGTGAGGATGAACTTGATGCACGCCATTTAGCACAAATGCCATCCCAGCCGTCCGAAAAAATGTGCAAATCTAGAGTGATTGTGATTCACTTATCCTGGGTGTTATTCAGTTGTTACATAAAGAAAGAAAGATAATACTAATAATGATTTTGTAATTAAGACCATTAAATATTATTGCAAGGGTATTTATCACCTTTACAATAGGTTTTTAATATGATTTATGAGAGAGGGCTGCGTTCACACATGGAAAAATGATTATGGCTCATTAAAGTGGTCCACGTGTCACAACACAGGGGAAAGGCTTTCATTTTAATATTATACTATTATATACTATTAGATTTTAAAACCTCTAGTACCATCAAATGTTATAAGCTTTTTTGACCGTCGATTTTAACCGTTGATTTGAAGAGCACATTTGATGCGCTAGAGGTTTTAGAATATGATAATTTTTTGTGAGGATGATCAACATACCATAGATAGCACATCTACAAGCATATTATGAAACCCGAATCTAACAATTAGAATTATGGATCAAATATGGATCAAAAAAATATTGGTTAGTCGATCCTGACCCTTTTTTTTTGTTAACAACTAGTGCATGTCCGTGCCTGTCGACACTACAACTAGGGGTGTGCAGAATTTTAATCGGTTTCGACACACCCAATGGATCGGATTGAATTAGGTTATTTAAAAACCGACATGATTGGATTGGTTGACGGATTTGTAAATTTAAAACTGACCTAAACCGAACCGACATATGTATATACATATAATACGTTATTAAATATACCATATGTTCTCATATACCCTTGCTACCAACAACTTTTGCAATATTGTAGGATTACTCAAAATTAGTTACAAATCTTATTTAAGTCTAATAAATTGACAACAATTATTATTTTTTAAAGTTAAAATTAGGTTTTAATAGAAGGGGAAAAAAAGCCCAACATGAATATGGGTCAAAAGCCAAACCGACCATCCAATTCAATCCAAACCGACTTTAATTGGATTGGATTCCAATATCAGTTCGATTTGGATTGGATTGGAAATCCTCAAAACCGACCAAGGTTGGATTAGTTCGAGCTTTACCTAAATAGGTTGGTTTTGAATCGATACACACCCTATTAATGTCTGTAATATAGAAAAACGAGATCCAGTTTGTTCTCTAGCAAGCAGACCACTGGATTTGGAGGCTCCCCTCATCGTGCCTTGCACGGACTCCTTCGGTTTCCGAGCCCGATAAAGCTAGGCATGGGGATGTTGTCGAGGACGACTATGGCATTGATTATTGGGATATGAGGAAGAAATAACAGGAGTCGTCGGATTAGGGATAGCTCTCAAGGAGTTTGTCGGGACTGAGTGATGAAGGCCTGACTTCCACCTGCCACCCTTCTGAACTTGCATCCAAGGACCATAGATCCCTCTATCGTTCATCTTTGGCGATGAGTCAGTCTTCAGGTTATCAGTCTGAAGATGAGAGGGACATCTTTCGTCATAGGTACCTCGTTGTCCTTTGCTTTCGGAGATGGATCACCAATTGAATCACCTGAAACAATAGAGGGACAAAGGAGCAAGGTCTGTCCAAAACAACCACACCGGAAACATATTTGAGGCAAATTTTCATAAATAAAAGTTTGAAAGAAGGAGAAGGAGGAGTTTATTGCTCCCACATTAACCCCTGGAGCAAGACTACGCGTCAGATCTATTTCAACACATACTCGAACATCAAGGCCACAGTTGCCATCCACAGATTTCTCATCTACCCGAATTGGCCTTCCAGCTCTAGTCGCTATATCCAGAGCAAGCTCAGCATCATAGCAGTCGACTGTAACGCCAGGAAGCCGGATCCATACTGGAGTACTAGTAATTGAGTCCTTCAAAGGCTGGAATAAAGGAGTCCATTTTTGCAAGGCTAGGGTTTTACCATCAATAGTCTACTTAGAAGATCCTCTCCCAGATCGAAACGAAAGCAAAAATAGCCATTGACCAAATCCATGACCTAAACGTTACCAGCACAAGGCCACCCTTGCTCAATCTGGCGACGGAGAACCTCCAGCGGCATCCGAGCCCCTAGGAATTTCCCTACTAAGGCATTGCTCCATCTATCTTGAGAGTGTTGAAGTTTAATTGGATCAAGGATCACCGTACCTTGAACCAAGAAAGCCATTCGAGATAGATGCTCACCCAAAGATAGAGCAGGATTAGGCATCGCTCGTCGAGGGGCCTCAATCGCCAGATAAGGACGAGGAACTCCCACATAATTAGGAGGTCGTGAGGGATCAGGAGGTCGAGGAGGTGGGACAACCGAGAGAGACGGAGCTGGAGGAGGGATGGACATCAGAGGTGGAACTTCAGCCAAGAGTGCAGTCTTTTCTGAGTGCAACCAACATTCATTACCTGCATATCCCCTTCTATTTGGGGCTGGTCACAACTTTATGTATATATTTTTTTTTTTCGGTGGGTGTCCTTAGAGCTTCCGAGAAATAGACCCACTTCGGAGTCGGACTAATCCCTCAGGGAAGGTGCACCAACCCACTCCAGGGTAACTAGAGGTGGGCAGGAATCGTGGTGCGGAATCGAACTGATAACCTCCTCACCCCTATTTGGGTTTATAATTTGTGCCGAAAAGAGTAGTGCAATTGTTCTATATCAAATATTTCCTTATCTTCTTTTCATGTATAGGCTCCTTACCGGTCTAGGGGATCCTAGGAGTAGGGGTGTGCAAGATCCAATCCAAACTGACTAAACCGACCAAACCAAACCAAACCGACCTATTTTGATTGGTTTCGACACACTCAATGGATTGGGTTTTTAAAAAACCGGCATGATTGGATCGGTTGACAGATTTGTAACTCTAAAACCGACCTAAACCAAACTGACATATGTATATGCATATAGTATTTTATTAAGTATACCATATGTCCTTGTATACCCTAGCTACCAACAACCTTTGCAATATTGTACGATAACTCAAAAGCAGTTAAAAATCTTATTTAAATTTAATGATTTGATAACAATTATTATTTTTAAATTTGAAACTAAGTTCTAATAGAAGGAGAAAAAAGTCCAATAAGAATAGGGTCAAAGCCGAAACCGACCATCCAATACAATCCAAACCGACTTTAATTGGCTCGAATTGGATTTGATTCCAACCTCATTCGGTTTGGATTGGATTGAAAATCCTCAAAACCGACCAAGGTTGGATCGGTTTGGGTTCTGCCTAAATAGGTTGGTTTCGAACCGATGCACACCCTTAACTGCAGCGGGCCACCTTCGGTGGCAACACACATGTTGGTACTGTAGCAGGACACCTTCAGGAATAAGACACCCCCTGGGCATCACCACCCCCACCCATACCGTCATATTAGGCGGCAACACACATGACCGACTTCGACAACAAAACACTTTCGGTGGCAACACCGGCCTACAGTGGCCCCGTCCCATCGGATCGACTACGGCCACTATTGAGATATTTGCTGCCACCTAAGTGGTCGTCTTCGGTGGTAACACTTAGCTCCTATGGCCCCGCCCCGGTGGACCGACAACCCCACCAAAACCACCGGTTAAAGTAAGAACCTCCTCATTTATCAAAATTAGTATTTGAAAAATTTTATTTGAACTATCAAAAAAAATATTTTAAATTAAACCATCTCATTTATCCTAGATCAATTTAACAAAAAAATAAAATTGAATTAGAGCACAATAACAAGCCAACAAACACCATCACAATAAAGTAAGAATTTTGCATGTAATTGCAATTAGACCCCACTTCAGCTTATATGAAGAAAACATTTTATTTATAATAGGAACTCTCGATAGATTGAGGTTGCACTCCTAACACGCACATCCATGGGCATCTCATGGCGGCATAAAGTGAATGAATTTCAGAGCAAAAGAGCCAAGGCAAGTTACAGTCTGTATAGTGTGTGGGCTTAGGCTGTAGGGCTTGTAATGTTACTTGATGAAATAGTAGTGTAACCTTTCAACAAAAAACAGGGGGAAGCACATGAGGGTGTGCTAAGCATAGATATGTTAAAAGCCGACAGGCACGGGCGAAGACCCAACACACAAAATTGTTTGTGTGTTTCTAATCCACCAGATTTAAAATCCGTCATCATTTAATCAGTTTTAGATGAATAAATGATGCAAGATATCAAGGACCCATCAGATTTAAAAGATGGCAAATGTGTCTGATCTCCCAGATTTTAAATATGGTGGACCCAACATATTTTTCTAATATGTGTTTAAAATAGGACAAAAGTATTTAAAATCTGATAGGTCATTGGTTTAAAATGTGTCAAATATTACTATTTATGTATGTTTTGGCAAATGTATGGTATGTCTTTGCCAAATCTGATGGGTCCATGATATTTTTACCCAATGTGTCAAATATACATTTACCATAAATACAAAAATATGGTGGATCAATCATTTAATTTGTGTTTTGGATCAGATCCACACATGCCATATTTGATATATCAAGTATTAATGTATTTATATATTTAGCTATTTACGAAACAAAAATGATAGGATGTACCCATCATTTTTTTTTCTAGTCAGCATGCGTTTTTGTCTAATCAGGTTGCTCCATTTTGTCTAGTCAGCATGTAGACCGCCGTGTTATATTATATAGACAAGTTTGCCCTCTCTAATACCCCATCTATTTCTCCTAGGGGTGGCAATGGGTCGTGTCGTGTCGGGTTCGTGTCGTGTCTAGTGTCATGTCATGTCCACAACCCCTAGACCCGGACCCGACCCGTTTAACTAATCGTGTCTAGATCCTAAACCCGTACTCGACCTGCTAATAAACAGGTAGACCCGATAAGACCCGTTTACCACCCGAGTCTATCCAGTTGACCCGATCCGACCCAATTCGACTCGACCCGACCTGACCCGAAAGACCCGCTGGTATTATATACTATAATATCAGATTACAGGTAGACCTGACCCGACCCGACACGACCCGTTGAATACTAAACGGGTCTTCCCGGGTCTACCGTGTCCAGACCCTAAACCCGGACCCAACCCGTTTATTAAACGGGTCTATCGTGTCGACCCGTTTACGACCCGAACCTGTTTAGCCCTGACCCAGATCCTCTAACTTCGTGTCGGGTCGTGTCGGGTCCGAAATTGCCAACCCTAATTTCTCCTCTTTCATACCCCATATGCTTCCCTCCTCCTTCCCCATTATCGGAGCCACCATTGCCTCTCTTCCCCCACCATTGCCTCTCTTCCCCCTTCCTCCTCCTTGCCAATGTCAACGTCACCTCTTCTTCCCTTCTCCTCGTCAGAGCCACCGTGGCCACCCCTTCCCTCCCCCCTCCTCCTCCTCCTCATTCCCTATCGTTGAATTTGCCACTACTTCCCCTCCTCCTCCTTGCCGTAGCCCCCTTCACCTCCCCTCCCTCTTTCTCCTACTCCTTTTCTGTCTTTGGAACCATTGTCACCTCCCCCTCCCCTCCTCCTCCTCCCCCTTTCAGCGAGAGGTGATGTGTGTTCGTGTGGATTGAGGGGGAGGGGGGGATATTGGATCCAACGATGTAGAAGGAGGAGGACGAGGGCAGGCAGTGGCGGCTCCAACAATGGGGAAAAAGGAGGGGACAAGCCACCGTGGCCACCCCTTCCCTCCCCCCTCCTCCTCCTCCTCATTCCCTATCGTTGAATTTGCCACTACTTCCCCTCCTCCTCCTTGCCGTAGCCCCCTTCACCTCCCCTCCCTCTTTCTCCTACTCCTTTTCTGTCTTTGGAACCATTGTCACCTCCCCCTCCCCTCCTCCTCCTCCCCCTTTCAGCGAGAGGTGATGTGTGTTCGTGTGGATTGAGGGGGAGGGGGGGATATTGGATCCAACGATGTAGAAGGAGGAGGACGAGGGCAGGCAGTGGCGGCTCCAACAATGGGGAAAAAGGAGGGGACAAGTGGGGTTTGAAATGGGGCAAGGACTGAGATGGGATAAGTGGAAGGCATACTTGCCATCAAAACAAGTTTGGGTAAAGGAGGGGAAACATGGGAGAATCGGGGTATGTGAACTAATTTTGGGGTGTGAATAAAATCCCCTATTTTTAACCTAAACACTTGGGCGAACACGTGGACCTCATCACATGTGGCCATGGTAGCTAGGCTATGGAAAGATGGTCACGTGATCTCAGAAGATAATTTAACTTAGAGTTAACTTTAGCCCTGTTAGTGGATCAGATTTTGATCTGAATCTGATCCGTTAGGTTGGATATGGATGGGTTTTTTAATCCGATAATCTGATAATGATCCAAATCTGATAGCACATTTACTTGAACAAATCAGATATGGATCTAAACTAATCCAATCCATCAATTCCAACAGAGGGCTCCTTGGAAGGGCTAGGGAGTCCCACTATTGTCCTCGTATACTATCATCGTCATGGGCACCAGTCAAGACTGGCGGGTCCCACTGTTATCGTTGTGGGCCCAAGTAGTGTTAGCGAGTCTAGGACTAGCAATTTCGGACCCGACACAGCAGACCCGACATGAAGTTAGTTTGTCTAGGTCAGGGCTAAATGGGTTCGGGTCGTAATCGAGTCAACACGACAGACCCGTTTAATAACGGGTCGGGTTCGGGTTTAGGGTCTGGACACGGTAGACCTGGGAAGACCCGTTTAAAATTCAACAGGTCGTGTCGGGTCGGGTCTACCCGCAATTCGATACTGTAATATATAGTATCAGCGGGTCTATCGGGTTAGGTCGGGTTGAGTCGGATTGGGTCGGATCGGGTCAACTGAATAAACCCATGTGGTAAACGGGTCTTATCGGGTCTACCCGTTTATAAACGGATCGGGTATAGGTTTAGGATCTAGACACGATTAGTTAAACGGGTCGGGTCCGGGTCTAGGGGTTTTGGACCCAAACCCGACCCATTGCCACCCCTAAGACAGTCCCACTACCGTCCTCGTGGGCCCCAGGCAGGGTTGACGGGTCCCACAATCATCGTCGGGGGCCTATGAATGTTCTGACCAAATTTTACACTCATAGAAGCAGAGGGTTTTCTCATACATCTTGGCTAGTCCTTCCATTAAGTCCAACATGGTCTTCTTCTTTGAGATATTGAAGGCCACCGTTGAGGTTAGAGAGAGACGAATCAATCCTAGTGCTTTCTATCGAGCATATCCCAATCCTTCTCAGATATCTCTTTCAGCTTGTTCGACTTTCTTTTAGAGACAAGTAGAGATCCTTCCAATATAGGCAATCTTTTATTTGCATCTTCCAGAGTCAAAACTATATATACCATCAAGTTTCTCAGTTCTCATATTGTCTTCCACCATTGTTCCAACCTATTCAAAATCTCACATCGAACATTTTGCTCTGATACCAATTATTAGACATTTCACGCTCTAATACCAATTGTTGCATAATTGCTACCCTCTGATAGCAACTGTCCTATGGAAACCTGATGATGGTGCTCAAAGGATCGATGATTAGAGCCTTGGGGATATCACGCCCAAACACATAAAGAATTTGATACACCCACACTATAGTACAAACGACAAAAATAATCGATAATCAAGAATATAGATTATCACTCTCCAAGAGATTACAAGAAAGCAGTGGTTCATCATTTATAGGTGTAGACGCACAAATTATGTTTAACCCAAACCCGACTCGCATGCACCTATGCGGAGGCAAACCCGACATAAACTCGGACCCGGACTCGACTTGCATGCACCAATACGGATGCAAACCCGACATGCACCCGGACCCGAACTCGACTCGCATGCTCCGACTCACAAGGGGACACAGGACTCGACCCGCACCTAACAAGAGGTCGGGTGGGCCTATCCCCAAGTGGGGCCCACCCGGCCCCATTCTTAAAACCCGAGCCCCCTACCCACGGGTAGGGGGTGGCCGGCCATGCAAGGAAAAGAAAGAGAAAGAAAAGAAAGAAAGAAAAGGAAAGAAAAGAAAGAAAAGAATGAAAGAAAAGGAAAGAAAAGAAGAAAAAGGAAAGAAAGACCGCCATGCACGGGAGGAGGTTGCGTATGACGTCTATTTACGCGTGGATCTGTGCCGATCCCTTGATCCGACGGACAAGAAGAAGAGTCGGGTCGCCATCGATTTCATGTGCAAGATTCAGCCATAATTACCCTGCCAGAAAAGGAAAGCAAATAAAGGTTTATTCCTCTCTTCAATTGAAGAACAAATCTTGGGTAATTATTGGGGAGATATTAAAGGGATTCAAAATGAAACTTCCCATATCTCTCCCCTCCCCCCCTCACCTATAAATAGAGAGGGAGGGGGAAGGCTCAAGGGATTGAAGGGGTCAGAGGTCGCAAGCTGAAGACAAAGCGAGGGAGCTCTGCAGAAGAGGAGACGCGCTTTTCATCAACCCAAGGCTTCACGAGGCACGGGCAAGCCTATCCATTCGGGACCGACTTAGTCCATTGAAAGCCTCATCAACGTGAAGACCCTTGCACAAGAAGATCAAGCCTTCGACTCCGTGCACGAAGAAGAAAGCTCGGAGAAGAAGAACCCTTCGACTCCGAAGACGCCAGAAGCAAAGGCCGGAGGAAAAGATCGGAGATTTTAAACGACGGCTTTTAACCATCGTTTTTTGGTGCTCAGGTGAAAAAAAATAAAAGCAGAAAAATGGTAGTATTATAAATAAAACAAATATTAAACATCTGTGGATGCAACATATATACAAATTTGCCTATAAACATATACAACAAATCCACATCACATTCAATACATTTCTTATAAAAAACCATTCAATTCATTCCCCGCTCATCACATTCTTCCCATATCACTGATTAAGAAATATCCATATAAGTAGACATTTTAACTATCATATGTCAAAAAAGAAACTATTTAAGTAGTGTCTTATATCCATTCATCCACATTGTTCACCTTCTATAAACATTATTCAAAAAATAACTCATCATAATTAAAAGCCAACACTACGAAGATATGTAAGATAAAAAGTTAGACGGCCACCTATGATCTCGTCGGGCGTACGATCCCCTAGATTGGCGCCTCCCCCATCAAACAAAGGAGTAGCGGGATCCAATATTTCCTCTAGTACGATCTCAACTTCTATACTCTCAATTGTTGAACCCGGAGCTGCACCAATGACCTTTCCTATAGCAACGATCGCCTTCTGAAAATTCTTCAACAAACACACACCAGTCCGTATTGGTGGTGAACTCAGTTATTGCGATGCCTACAAAAGTCAACAAAAGTATATTAGCAAGTATGAATTACTTCAAATATGGTATTAGAATAGCAAGTAGAGAATACTTCAAATGGTGTATTAGATTATGATATGAAATCTGCAATGCTAACAAGAGAAAAAAAATAACAAACAATGGCATCATGTGCAAATCTATTTCTTGTGTTTGCCTTTTAAAATGCCGGCCAACAAATCTATTTCTTTCCTTTCCTATAAAATGGCATCATGTGCATCTGATAACCAATGGATGGCCCATTATAAAACTGTGGGGGGTGGGGGGAATTCTTTTGTGATCGGAAGATGATATCTCCGCCCACAGCCAATCAATATAGGGTTGAGTGAGTAGTACATTCCACTTTATATAAAGGAAAACTGAAACCTATGAAAATTGCCAGTCAGTAACTCGATTTCCTTCCATGTAAAAAAGCATAACGAGGCTAGGGTATATGTCTCATATTAAACCTATAATCACATTCATGATGCAAAAGTACATTGGCAAAGCAATGGCTCATATTAAACCTATAATCACATTCATGATCTTTTGAAAGCCACAAGCAATCATAACTACAATACCCAAAGTACTTCTTGAGTTTAAATAGTCAAGGTTTATGTGAAATATCATTGATTTGTAAAAGAGAGAATTATCGTTGATTTGTAAAAGACCAGGGTACCTACATTATGATTTTGGGGACAATTTTCCTCAAAATCAGCTCATAGTCACATCTCTGGTTGCTTACCGTCGGTGATCCTTTTTGATTCACAAACTGAGCAACCATCCGCTGAAGTTTCCTACAATCGGTGTCTTTGGACTTCAGTCGCTCCTTGCATCCAGCCGAAGCCTTAATAGTGATTTTAAAGACCCCCGTACCCAATCCTTTCACACGACCTCGGCTATCACGGCCCACAACCTTCCAAGTTTTACAATAGTTAAAAGTAATATGTTCATTCCTTGTAGTGATATATATATATATATATATATATATATATATATATATATATATATATATATATATATATATATATATATATATATATATATATATATATATATATATATATATATATATATATATATGGGAAAAGGGATGCTGCACCTCAGCCATTGTTTGACCATCTTAGAAGTTTTGGAATTTGATGAAATTTGGTGAGGGTGTTGTCTAGGGTAAGATGATCATCCTCACCAATTTTCATCAAATTCCAAAACTTCTAGGGGGTTCAAATGGTTGAAGCAAAATCAGCCATCCGCAGTCACTGTTAAAATCTACAGATTTTGCGTCGACCATTTGACCCCCCTAGAAGTTTTGGAATTTGATGAAAATTTGTGAGGATGATCATCTTACCCTAGACAACACCCTCACCAAATTTCATCAAATTCCAAAACTTGTAGGGGGGTAAACAAGCGAGAGGTGCAGCAACGATGCTACACCTCGGGTGCAGGCTTCCCGTCCCCTATATATATATATATATATATATATATATATATATATATATATATATATATATATATATATATATATATATATATATATATATATATATATATATATATATATATATATATATATATATATATATATATATATATATATATATATATATATATATATATATATATATATATATATATATATATATATATATATATATATATATATATATATATAATTCATTACAAACCTGTGCAACTGGATCATGGTCTAAATCTCTCAGTTTGCTGGAGGGATCCTCACTAACAATTCTTTTGATCTCGATCTAAAAAAAAACTATTATTTTAGTTTGATAATAACGAAATAAAATTAATAATTTGTTGATTTTATTAGTACCGAGTGCTGGCTAGAAATTGGAGTGGGAGCTGTCCCATCCTTTCTTGTATGCGTCACGAGGAATAACATCGTTCTATCCATCGAAATTTCAGGATTGTCCTTTATTTACAAAAGATCAAAGGCATACAATTAATGAAGATGACAAAACTTTTGGCATCTATTCACATTTATAGTCTTACCAGCTCCTTCGCCGTACTCGCTGCTCCCCGCCTGCCAGTTGTGTGGGGGATCTGCATCGCTTCTCTTGCAATTTTTCCCCTCTGTCGTTGCATGCGATGCTCATCCGTGGAGCACATGTCAACAAACTGCTCCCAGTCGTCTCGTCTCACATAAGAGGGCACATCCCTCTTCCTCTCTACATCTGTGGCCTTGGTATCGATGTAATTTTTCACAAGCTATCACTCGTACTTTGTTGTAACACAAAAGTACAAAACTAATAATCTGTAAATATTAAACCATTCTTGAAATTGCATAATAGAGTCATTAACCCTTTTTGATACTAACTAAGGAGGTGATGTTTTTTTCATCTTGACTTTGTATGGCTGCCTTGTCAAGGAACCTTGAGTGGAGGCATTGTTAGAAGTGTTATATGCCATAGATGTTAAAATGTATAATTAATTTACAGCAATCAACTCATGAACAACCAAGAAGTTTAAGAGGTATCAATTCATTTCTACACCCATAAATTTTTAGAAAGGCATGAATTGATAAACTTGCCATAATTGAAAACCAAGCAAAACAACAAATCAATAAGTAAACAAGAATTTGTGAATTATGTTGTAACTAGTTTGAACCGAGCTGTGGTAATAGACGACTTAATCATTATTAAAAATTATTTGCCAATAATTTAACTAGAAGTTATGGATTCAACCTCAAGCTAGTTTGAAATTGATAATATGCAACTAGAAGTATGATTTTGTTACCCTATACAACAATAACAAAAATGTCAAGAATAAAGCAGGGAACAAGATTATCATGAGACCCCAAGGGCGGAAAAATTTCACATTGTCTTTTATCCTAGACAGATATAAAACCTATTTCATTATTAACTACATACCCAACATCCACTAGCTTAAACAAATTTTGTACTTGTCTAGATATACATGTGAAGCAATCAGTGGTATCAGAACCGGACCGGACTGGTGAATCAGAATCTAAACCGGTCCGGTCAAGCTTTTGGATCAGAGATGCATACGACCTAGTGAAAATCGATCAAAATGTTCGATATTTGAAGAACCGTCGCTCGACTGATTTGGTTAAAACCCAGAAGTTTAATAATCTGCCCGTGTGTGACACTGCGATTGTTCGGTTAATTTCTTCGAAGCCTTTGAGTCCTTTGATTGTTTGTGTGGGGGAGGATTTCGGTCGTCGTACGTGACCCTCCTCCAACAGTCGATTGAAGGTTTGACCCTTCGGGATGTGGCGCGCTTCGAAGCGCTGAGTTGTGACTTGCTGGGCTGTCACACAAGCACTATAGAGTAGTAAGGTAGAGAAAGATATGACACAGGATGTGGTGACGAAGTTCGGCCGAAGCCTACGTCTCCGTATGGTAAGACGCAACCTTTGAATCCACTATCTCTGAGTAAACAATATAGCTACTCTCGACAGGCCGATGAGTGCTTCTTACAAGTAATCAGAGGGTGGAAAAGGAGTCTGAAAACCAGGAAACTCGAAGAGCTCTGGAAAACAGAAAGTGGGTTTCTGGTCTGGAATTTCCGATCTGGAATCATTTACAGGGTCTGCTATTTATAAGGGCTTAGTTTATCTGGAGAATATTATAGGAATATTCTCAGAAATATCCGGGGTTTGGTAAATACCCGAGGGGATTTATCAGACCCCAGATAGTACAAGTAGGCCCCAGGCAGGGCTGCGAGTCCCACCGATGGACTTGTGGGCCCCAGGCGGGGCTGTGGGTCCCACCATTGGGCGTTAGCCAGATTTTGCACCCACAGTTACCCCCTCCCAACTAGATAGGTGTTAACCTAGCTGGTTGGGATTTCCTGGTACAAAGCCGGTCGCTCGTCTGTCGATCCTCTGTCCGGGGTTGGTCGTCATCTGTCTGTCGACCTGCTACGTGAGGCTGACCGTTGGGCCCGCCGACTCCCTACCAGGGGTCGGCCGGGTGTGCGTCTGTCGACCCATTGCACGGGGCCGACCATCGTCTGTCTGCTGACCCGTTGCGCGGGGCTGACTGTTGTCTGCCTGCCGACCCCCTGTCCGGGGTTGACAGCTATATGTCTACCGACCCCCTATCCGGGGCCAACTGCTATCTGTCTGCCGACCCCCTGTCCGGGGCCAACTGCTATCTGTCTACCGACCCCCTGTCCGGGGCCGACCATCGTCTGTCTGCCGACCCGTTGCGCGGGGCCGACCGTCGTCTGTCTGCCGACCCGTTGCGCGGAGCCGACCGTTGTCTGTCTGCCGACCCATTGCGAGGGGCCGACCGTCGTCTGCCTGCCGACCCCCTGTCCGGGGCCGACTGTTGTGCGTCTGCCGACCCGTTGGGTGGGACCGACTACTGGTGTGTTACCCCCTCCCAGTTGGGTAGGTGGTAACCTGGTTGACTGGGGTCACAAAAATAGCTGTGCGCAAGTCGGTTCGGGCTAAAAAACCTAGGGGGCATTGGTAAAAAAAAAATAGGGACAGGGGGTTTTGTGCAAAAAGTCAGGGGCAGGGGGTTTTGTGTAAAAAGTTAGGAGCAGGGGTGGTTCGTGCCAAAAATCATGGGGCAGGCGGGTTCTGTGCAAAATGTCAGAGGTAGGGGGTTCTGTGCAAAAAGTTAGAGGCAGGGGGGGTTTTGTGCAAAAAATATTAGGTAAGGGTTTATGTGTAAAAATTTGGGTCAATTTTGTGAAAAAAATCAAGAGCAAGGGGGTTTGGTCAAAGATTCTGGGTGGCAGGGAGTTTTTTGTAAAAAATCATGGGCTAGGTTTATTTTCAAAAAATGATAAAAGGGGTTCTGGGCAGAAATTTTTAGGACTGGGGGGTTTTTTGCAAAAACCCAGATTGGGTTTTGGCGGGTCGGTAGAAGTGTACAGGGAGCCTCCCGGGGTAGACTCAAGAGCACCCGGGGTGGTAGGTGGGGTTTTCTCCTATTGGGGGTTGGTAGAAATGGTGACCATTGATCGGATTATGATTGAATCTTACCCACACGATTAAACATCAAATGAGTGCAATGCACTCAGTCCAAATCGAGCGGTGATCCTTGACGCCACCTCAGCAGGGAGGGGTTTTGTTTTGTATTGGGTCGGGTGGGTGGGGTGTTGGTGAGACTTGAGAGAGAGAGAGAGGGGGGGGGGGGGTTGGGAGAAATGCAGCAGGGGGGGGGGGAAGTGGGAGCTCGGGGTCGGACGGTGGGGGCCTGATGGATGCGGCGGCGGAGGGGCTCGCCGGCCAGGGAAGGGACGGGCGGAGGTGGGGTGGCAGGCGGCGGCGCCGGGCGTGGAGGTGGGCCGGGTAGAAGGCGGCGGCGCCGGGCCGAGAGGAGAGGGGGGGTGGGGGGTTAATTCGTGACTAGCGAGTGAGTGAGTGGGCTGGGCCGAGAGGAGCTTTGGCCGATTTGTGCTTGCCTCGTTTATCAAGCGAGCCTAAACTCTGGTGTCGGCCGTCGCACCTGCCGATGCGTCGTCTGTCATCAGCCACCGCGCACGCACCGACCCCCTGCCAAGGGTCAGCCGGGGGTACGTTTGCCGAGGTGTAGGCCGCCTCGGGCTTCGTCTTCGAGTGCCAAAGCAGGGCTTTCGGGCTTTGTTGAATACCGAGGCGAACGCCGCCATGGGCTTCGTCTTCGAGTGCCGAAGCGAGGGCTTCGGGCTTCGTTGAATACCGAGGCAAAGGCCGCCTTGGGTTTCGTCTTCGAGTGCCGAAACGAGGCTTTCGGGCTTTGTCGAATGCTGAGGCGAAGGCCACCTCGGGCTTCCTCTTTGAATGCCGAAGCGGGGCTTCGGGCTTCGTCGAATGTCGAGGTGAAGGCCGCCTCGAGCTTCGTCGGATGCCGAGGCGAAGGCCGTCTCGGTTTTCGTCTTCGAATGCCGAAGCGGGGGCTTCGGGCTTCGTTGAATACCGAAGCGAAGGCCGCCTTGGGCTTTGTCTTCGAGTGCCGAAGTGAGGGCTTCGGGCTTTGTCGAATGCCGAGGCGAAGGCCACCTCGGGCTTCATCTTTGAATACCGAAGCGGGGCTTCGGGCTTCGTCGAATGTCGAGGTGAAGGCCGCCTCGAGCTTCGTCGGATGCCGAGGCGAAGGCTGTCTCGGTTTTCGTCTTTGAATGCCGAAGCGGGGGCTTCGGGCTTTGGGCTTCGTTGAATACCGAGGCGAAGGCCGCCTTGGGCTTTGTCTTCGAGTGCCAAGGTTGTCACCTTGGGCCGAGACGATGTCGCCGTCTCGGACTTTGTCTGGTGCCAAGGCAGCGAAGCCTGCCTCGGACTTTGTCTTCGAATGCCGAGGCAAAGTACGCCTCGGGCCGAGACGTTGCCGATGTCTCGGGCTTTGTCAGGTGCCGAGGCAGTGAAGCCTGCCTCGAACTTTGTCTTCGAATGCCGAGGCGAAGGTCGCCTCGGGCACGTTGCCGATGTCTCGGGCTTCGTCAGGTGCCGAGGCGGTGAAGCCTGCTTCGGACTTTGTCTTCGAATGCCGAGGCGAAGGTCACCTTGGGCCGAGATGTTTCCGACGTCTCGGGCTTCGTCAGGTACCGAGGCGGTGAAGCCTGCCTCGGATTTTACTTTTGAATGCCAAGGCTGTCACCTTGGGTCGAGACGATGTCGCCATCTCGGGCTTTGTCTTTGTATGCTGAGGGTGGGACCTTGGACTTACTGATTAACGGGGGTATGAATTCGGAGTACTCAGCGTGGTGCCTTTGTATCGGTTGGACTTAGGCGAAGCGCCGTTTCAGTCAAACCTATGTATTGGGACACGTAGCTTTGTACCGTTGCAGGTTAGTCGGTCGTGTTGCAACACGTACCGAACTAACTGTGGCAGGGCACTAGTGCATGTGCCCTTACGTGACAACGGGAGCACGTGCGATGCCAATGATTCAGAGTACTCAGCGTAGCGCCCTTGTATCGGTTGGACTTAGGCGAAGCGTCGTTTCAGTCGAACCTACGTATCGGGACACGTAGCTTTGTACCGTTGCAGGTTAGTCGGCCATGTCGCAACGCGAACCGAACTAACTGTGGCGAGGCACTAATGCATGTGTCTTTACATGACAACGGGGGCATGTGCAACACCAATGATTCAGAGGTACTCAGCGTAGCGCCCTTGTATCGGTTGGACTTAGGCGAAGCGCCGTTTCAGTCGAACCTACGTATCGGGACACGTAGCTTTGTACCGTTGCAGGTTAGTCGGCCGTGTCGCAACACGAACCGAACTAACTGTGGCGAGGCACTAATGCATGTGTCCTTACGTGACAACGGGAGCACGTGCAACGCCAATGATTCGGAGTACTCAGCGTAGCGCCCTTGTATCGGTTGGACTTAGGCGAAGCGCCGTTTCAGTCGAACCTACGTATCGGGACACGTAGCTTTGTACCATTGCAGGTTAGTCAGCCGTATCGCAACGCGAACCGAACTAACTGTGGCATTGAGTAAAAGTTGAGATAGAATTTGATAGTCTTCGATAGAACTTGAAGCAATTGTCATTTCATTGATAACTTGGAAGATGTTACATCATGGGTTTCAGATGAGGATCTTTCGAGTTGTTGATAGTCGGCGGTCTTCTACTCTGATCGGTCGACGGGCTACTTTTCTTTGGTATTTGTGGTCTTCTGAGGCTCTGCGGGTCTATCGCCTGCACGTCTTGACCTCTTGGAGGTTCTATCTTCCTCAGCCTCTGCGTTGTGAGCTTGACCTGTTGGTCTCGTTGGTTCCTTGTCAGAAAGATGCTTCTTAAGATCACGTTTCTTGTGAGTGACTTGATCGTCCTCCACCTCGATCTCCTTTTGAATTCGATCGAATAGCACTCCGAGAGAGGCAGGAGGATTACGGATGAGGTCATTATAGATGTGGAGGTCAAAACGTAAGGCATTCTGGAATGCAAGCATGATGGCTTCATCGTCGAGGTGGTGTCCGGAGAGCGCAGCATGCTCGTTCCGGAACCTTCGAGAGAACTCCCGGAGGGTTTCATCTGATCCCATCCTGAGCCGGTAGAGGGAGTCCAGCTTTTTCTCTGGCTTGAGGTTCAGCCGATAGTGTTGAACAAAGAGGTCTGCCAAATCCCTGAATTGGCTTACAGAGGCCGTAGGGAGATTGTTATACCAGTCCAGTGACATGTCGTCCAGGCTGCCAGCAAAGGTGCGGCATAGAACCTGGTTGTCTCTATCATGTGGTGTTAACGCTTGCCTTAAAGCGAGGATGTGCAGCGTCGGATCTCCAGTCAAGCAGTTGAACTTGGGGAGAGCGGGGGCTTTCCAGCTTCGAGGAAACAGGGCATGGAGAATATGCCGATGAAGTGGGCCTTCGGAGGCATGATCTTTCCGTCTATTGCCTTTCTGGTCGGAGAGGCGTCTTGGAGGAAGAGGAGGTAGAGAGGGTGTCGGAGTCCATCCTATCATCCGATGCCCAACTGGGGTTCGATTGCCGTTGTAATGTTGCCGAATTTTGGAGCGGTGTCGATTATTCTGAACATCTCTCCTGGTATAAGTATCGGAGGATGACCCGGAGCCCAGAGACTCGGGATGGCGAGCAGACTCATTTAGACGCTCCCAGACAGTCGGCCTGGGAGGAACAAGTGAGGGTCCTCTCGAGAGGGATTTAAAAGAATGTCGAGGGATGTTGATGGTGGATCGTTTAGAAGGAGCGGAAGATTGGTCGACCGACCGGCAGACGTTTGCTCCGTCGTTGATGCCGGCGGTTGAATGCGGGGGATTGATTCTTGCATTGACGGTGATTTGTCGGAGAGAGTCTCTCTCAACTATAAGAGCAACATTCTGTTTCATGAGAGTGAGGAGCTGAAAGTCCTCTGCCGTGATTTGGTAAGTCGCTTGAGCATCAGCACTAGGAGAGATGTGTGCTTTTCCCAAGCTCTAAGGAATTTGGTTGGCTAGTTGAGGCGACTGTCGAAGTTGAGCCTGGGCGGCGCGATCAACCGACGGACGACTCCTCAAATTGACAGCGAGTTGCTGTTCCGGATGTTGACTCGTTGCAAACCGATGACTCATTGATCGAGTCATCGGATGTCGAGCGTCTGGGTGCATGCTGCTTTCCTCCGGCTGGTCCATCGGTGTCTTCGTTATTTAGGTGTAACGATGGAGATAGAAGGATTGCTCGGGCAACCGGTAGCAGCTACCAAAGGAGTTGGGAGGCTTAAAAGTTATAAGTTGATAGGATCGTGATCCCACAGACGGTGCCAAACTGTGGGGGAGGATTTCGGCCGTCGTACGTGACCCTCCTCCAAAAGTCGATTGAAGGTTTGACCCTTCGGGATGTGGCGCGCTTCGAAGCGCTGAGTTGTGACTTGCTGGGCTGTCACACAAGCACTATAGAGTAGTAAGGTAGAGAAAGATATGACATAGGATGTGGTGACGAAGTTCGGCCGAAGCCTACGTCTCCGTGCGGTAAGACGCAACCTTTGAATCCACTATCTCTGAGTAAACACTATAGCTACTCTCGACAGGCCGATGAGTGCTTCTTACAAGTAATCAGAGGGTGGAAAAGGAGTCTGAAAACCAGGAAACTCGAAGAGCTCTGGATTCTGTTGAGAGAGAGAGAGGAGAGGGGGGGTTCGGGATTCTGGTGAGAGAGAGAGAGAGAGAGGAGAGGGGGGGTGGGGTGGGGGGTTAATTGGTGACTAGCGAGTGAGTGAGTGGGCCGGGCCGAGAGGAGCTTTGGCCGATTTGTGCTTGCCTCGTTTATCAAGCGAGCCTAAACTCTGGTGTCGGCCGTCGCACCTGCCGATGCGTCGTCTGTCATCATCCACCGCGCACGCACCGACCCCCTGCCAAAGGTCAGCCGGGGGTACGTTTGCCGAGGTGTAGACCGCCTCGGGCTTCGTCTTCGAGTGCCGAAGCAGGGCTTTCGGGCTTTGTTAAATACCGAGGCGAACGCCGCCATGGGCTTCGTCTTCGTGTGCCGAAGCGAGGGCTTCGGGCTTCGTCAAATACCGAGGCGAAGGCCGCCTTGGGTTTCGTCTTCGAGTGCCAAAATGAGACTTTCGGGCTTTG
Source organism: Chamaelirium japonicum (assembly GCA_947650365.1). Taxonomy (NCBI): domain Eukaryota; kingdom Viridiplantae; phylum Streptophyta; class Magnoliopsida; order Liliales; family Melanthiaceae; genus Chamaelirium; species Chamaelirium japonicum. Next base: position 55,636,862 of record OX393551.1, on the reverse strand, counting down.
TCGAATGCCGAGGCAAAGGCCACCTCGGGCTTCCTCTTTGAATGCCGAAGCGGGGCTTCGGGCTTCGTCGAATGTCGAGGTAAAGGCCGCCTCGAGCTTCGTCGGATGCCGAGGCGAAGGCCGTCTTGGTTTTCGTCTTCGAATGCCGAAGCGGGGGCTTTGGGCTTCGTTGAATACCGAGGCGAAGGCCGCCTTGGGCTTTGTCTTCGAGTGCCGAAGTGAGGGCTTCGAGCTTTGTCGAATGCCGAGGCGAAGGCCACCTCGGGCTTCATCTTTGAATACCGAAGCGGGGCTTCGGGCTTCGTCGAATGTCGAGGTGAAGGCCGCCTCGAGCTTCGTCGGATGCCGAGGCGAAGGCTATCTCGGTTTTCGTCTTTGAATGTCAAAGCGGGGGCTTCGGGCTTTGGGCTTCGTTGAATACCGAGGCGAAGGCCGCCTTGGGCTTTGTCTTCGAGTGCCAAGGTTGTCACCTTGGGCCGAGACGATGTCGCCGTCTCGGACTTTGTCTGGTGCCAAGGTAGCGAAGCCTGCCTCGGACTTTGTCTTCGAATGCCGAGGCAAAGTTCACCTCGGGCCGAGACGTTGCCGATGTCTCGGGCTTTGTCAGGTGCCGAGGCAGTGAAGCCTGTGTTAGAATTGGTGAGGTCTACAGCTCGTAAAACCTATAATTTAGCTATGTATGGTTGATAGTATAGGAATGCATATTGGTACGTACCTTAGTACGTGTTCTGATTACAGAACAGAGAGCCATGGCTACATGGTAATCCACTTGAGTGGGAGACTCAAGGGATTGGTCCCATGTAACCTAAATACGTTCGCAGCTCTGATTAGGGTTGGTCGCCCTATCAGGATAAGCTGTTGGGATGACAGAGCGTGGGTGTCTCCACCACGGTCATTACCAGGCACAGTATCTGTGGCCGAACGGAACCAACACGGTGCACAGATCGGTGAGCAGACACCGGTGCACTAAACCGTGTTTCTGCTTAGGGTAAAACGGTCCTAAACCCTGAGGAGCCATGTCTGGTGGACTAACCAGTTGTGTGGTGCTTTGGCGCACCAATGTGTGAGGATCCGGATGCAGTGATCCAAAACCACAGTGTACTGGGTTACCCGGCTGGCGTTGCATCAGCATATCACTCCTGCAGGCTATCCACACCCCAAACGGGAGGTGCGTTCCTTGGTCTGACCTACGTCGTATTAAACCCTGGCCAGGTGGTCATCAGTTCGACTGGTGACGGATCCGGTTACTCGATAGAGTTATCGGAGGTACGATGTATGTGGTCAACCTGGAAGGAACCAAGTCATATGAGCACTCGAGTCTGACGGTATTCTCCACCGCTCGAGTTGCGTCATGGCACCAGTTGGAGGGACAGCGAGTTTACCATACTAAGCGGAGAGCAGGGGTATAAGGGAGAACATAGTAAGTCCGGGGGAGTTGGAGTTCAGCCTGCGTCGCACTCTGGGTGGCTACGCAGGTTAACTCGGACTCAAGGATCGATGGTACACTCGGGTAGTGTGTCGATCGAATCTGAGTTGGAAGCCATGAACCCTGGTCCCTGAAGGTTCCACCTTATCGACATTATGTATGGTTCTTATATCATCTCGTCGAAACACAGAACATAGTTAGAGGAAGCGAGAAGTCCAAACCTACGCTCCGTGAGTGCTTCACACTAGTGCATGGTAGATGCGTAGCTACGTGTGTGCACTAAGGGGAAACCCTAGGTTAGTGCAGAGACGCATGTAGCAATTCCTTGCCATAAGTGGACTTTGCCACATGGGTGCGATGCACCGGAACATGTTGCGAGTTGACTAGTTGACTTCACTAGGGGCACCCTACGGGAACCTCAGAGAATAGTGAAATCACTGGTGCACTTCACTTATGTGTGCCTTGCAAAGTCTCGTACACGAGGAACGACCAACTAGTAACATAAGGGCGTTTTGGTCATACCATGCGCCACTATGTACTAAGGGGGCCGGCCCTAAGTGTTGAGAGACTGATCAAGGCTGGACCTATTAGTTTCAGGAGGTTGTTGCCTCCGATGAAACGGTCGGTCATGAGGCGCAGAAAACGGGCTGGTTTTGACCGTTTTCGAAAACAAGGAAAATATAGAGATAAAAGAAGAGATATATAGGGAGAGGTTTGAATCAGTCAATCCTATCCGCTAGGCTTATCCATAAGGATAAGGCCGATCCTATATAAGGCATAGGGAGAGAGGGGGGGATGAAATTAATGAGCTATGCAAGTCCTAGGGCCGGCCCAAGCCATGGGGGAAACCCTAGCCACCCCCTCTCCTCTCTTCGCATCTCCTCTCTCGTCTCTCTCTCCCTCGCTTGCGCCATTGGATGGCGACTCGTCTTCCTCACGTGGTGTTTCGTAGAAGGAAAAGGCTCGTCGTATGGAGGCACTCAGAGATCTATCGACGAGGTGCCGTGCATCGTGTGAGATCGGGTGAACTAGAAGGCGTCTCCCGCAACCTTTTGCTGTCCAGAATCTGCACAGAAAATCAGCGTTGTTTCTGTGATTCCGGGAGATATAGAAGTCCAAACTATATGAAACTTGTTGCAGAAGTTGCGTCTCGAAGTTGGCTACCTGCAGTCCAAATTTCAGTCCAATCGGACTTCGGAGCAGAAAGTTATGGCTGTCGCACCGCAGCTATGTCGAGCAGATCCGTAGCTCGTCTCCATCGACAAAGAAGAAATTTGTCGCGGTGAAAGATTCCGCACGCATGTATGATCTCTAACAAGTAGATCTAACATAATTAGAACATGCATACATGGTAGATTGTTCTTTTGCGTTAGATCGTCGTTAGGGGTTCGCGTAGTTGCCATGCTAGTTTCATACACGCATATGTAGATCATTTCGATAAAAATTTGATATGTAACGCACACCGCTCTCGGTCCTCGGACCTATTCTTTGCTTCCGCTGCGGGCCTCTACCATGGATTTATTTTCAACAATTGGTATCAGAGCACGCTAGTGGTGTGCGTTTCATATTTTTTTATGAAACCGTCATGTGCGCGCATGAATAGTATGTGCCGCCATCGAGGTTCTACGAGTAGATCATGCATAGTATATTTTGTATGTTCTATGAATCGTTCTTGCAGGGCGCCGCTTCTAAAATTATTCTGGATATGTGATTGTTTGCTACCGGGGGTCGGACCCCGTGTTAGCGATTTTGTCTGAATGTTTTTTCTTCTGTGTGTGGATAGATTTTAGAGCCATAGTCGGGCAAGAGGTGAAGATTTACCACCCTTGATTCTCAAGCTTTTTGCTAGGTTTGTTTTCCTTTTTGTTCTAGGAAATTGTGTACGAGCGAGCACTTGCTCGAAGCGTATTAGAGCTTTTTCGGTTACAGATTGAAGAGGAGGACTTGCCGTGGAGATCCACCACCGGAAGGACGAGCGGAACCTTGGAGGACGATGGCGATCCGGTGAAGCGTACACGATGACGGCAAAGGGCAGAAAGCGTCAGGAGATCGTATACAGAGGCTTGCACCGGATCGAGGACCTTGCGAAGGAGACAGAGAGCCTGCGCTGTGCCAGTCAGGTTCAGGGGTCGGACCCTGAACTTGATTCAGTTGTGTGCTTGTTTCTTTCAGTAGTTCTTTATATTTCTGTAGAGAACCCCGATGCGATAATTTAATTATCTGTGTTAGAGGGATGCTCTTTTCCCCTCGGGTCCTAGCAACCTTATTAGGATAGGATTCCACTAGTGACGCCTATTATTTAATTGACCCTTGATGATAGTATAAATTCCTCACATTTGGTTATGCCCCCATTAGGTCAACACCCGATTAGTCGGGTGTGCCTATTTGGCAAGCATCGAAACCTAGAATGAGTTGGAATTCTACTATGACATCATTCGTCAAATTTATAAGTAAGGCGCCATGGTAGTGGAAGACCTTTCCTGTCAGTCTGACCTTAGGCTAGGCTCCAGGGCATTAACGTAATAGCCAAGTTTGCAAAGCATCGATGTTCTTGGGATAAGTAATGTGACCCTTGAGTGGAGAAATCCACTCGAGGCAGGGACTATGATATTCCAAGATCGATTAATGCTTCGCGAAAGGCTTGAATGCTAGTGGGAGCACGGTATGACCAGGGTCTAGTGTATAGGTTGTCGTGACCTTAGTGTACACTCATACTTGCATTAAATAACCTCAACTATAATAAGGGATGTGTAAGAGGACTCGTCGAGATCCTCTGGCCTCCACAACCAACTGCTTTATGTCTGGGTGGAAGGGCGTAGCTCGACACCCCCTAGGGTGAGGGTTATGTTTTTCCATGCCAGATAACTTAGCGGTCTCCTTCAGGATATGGCGGTTACGGGGCCAGGAGAGAAGGGATTTTTATCCCACCCTAGTGGGGGCCGCATGAACTCCCGTGCCGTAATTGCTTAGGCTTGTGGGTAAGCATCCGAAGTGAACGTGAGGCATCTGTTGCTTGCACAATGGGGATCACGTGGCACTGGCCAAAAGGACAACCATGGTCCATCAAAGCCCTTAGTTGGCAGATTTGGATGGGGTCAAGGAAAAGCCCGTGTAAGCGGATTGACGCTGCATAATGCCCCCTAGGGCAGGTGTAGTCGATTCCGAGATCTTACATACATGGTTAATTAATCCATAGAGGTGTCTTCGCTGTGAGGGTAGCGCTGACATTTGGATATAATTAGCTTATTTTAAAAATCCATAAAATAAGTTATTTTGCATTCGTTTTCATTCAACCATATAGTTCCCCTATCCGCTATCCCATAAGAGAACCAGTTATCGGGTCTCTAACTACGTAGAGCCGAAGCACTTTCTTTAGCTTATGCATAGGGTAGTAAAAACGTACATTGGCATATAATCTAAGTATCCCTGTATTAGACCTAATGGGTCCAGATATCACTAGGGCACTAACTAGGGCATATGAAGACTGGCGAGAGTCTAAGGAGATGTGCAAGTGCTATGTTATAGCAGACTTGCGGACAACTCTTTAGAAGCGAGTCAGAGATATACCGGGTCTTCTCTAATTAAGTTTTACTTGTATTAGATGTCTGGAAGGCAAAGTCAGTCGACTCATCGCTTTTCCACTAAGATACTTGTCGGTACCGAGATATCTGAGGGTATGCTTGTTCGGGAACACATCTTTGAGTTCCAGATCGAACTAGATTCCAAAGACATAGTACCGGATGACGAGGTGGTGGAAGACGTCTGTCTTGCATCCTTGTCTGGAACCTTCGAAGGCGTTATCAGAGACTTTAGCTTTAACAAGTTAGAGATGATAAACGCAGAACTTCTAAGGAGATTTCCAAGAGACAAAGGATGGGATCAAGATTAAAGGCAAAGCCTTTAGTGCTTAACCTAGGCCTTCTTTAGAAGAACCTAAGGAAGTAACTTATCAGAGATCGAAAACTATTCTAGTGCAGAAACTAGTGTGGACTCCTAAGTCTGGTAACGCTAAAGACGGAAGTGTTTATGTTTTGGCGAGAATAGGGGGTATTTGAAGATTGAGTATGGCCTCAGGATGTTAGGAGTAAAGTCGCTATCTAGTAGCAGCTCTTATGCTTCTTGGAATGTAGACTTCGGGTCTACAAAGATTCAAGAAAAGCAGAAGGCTACTTTATAGTGATGTAATCCTAACATAGGTACTGATGCCATAAGCCGCTGCGGAAGCTGTTAGGTATGATTGTCTTAGTTTTCCGAAATACGGATTTTGTTTTTAGAGATGTAGTTCTGTTTCCTTCTTGGTAAATGAAGTTTTTAGTTTTAGACAGCACCGTGAGTGTGTATCTTAAACTGAATAGATAGCTTCATAGTTAGAGGAATAGATCAAAAAAAAATCTCTTTATATTTAATCCTAATTCGGAAATAGATTTCATGACAGCTGCAGCGTCTAATTGAAATTCATCTAAATCCTTTGGAGAAGCTATCCCATTTGTGATCCCTCTGATTTAGATATTCTGCCTTAGATAAATTCAAAGGTAAAAGAAGGCTGAGTTTATGTTCACAGATTCATCAGAGATCCTTCTAACCTATGAGTATTATCTGGAAGGCAGAATAACTAAAAGGGCTACTAAGGTATGGGAGTTAGTTAATTTTGACGTCTATGGTTCCAAGAGCGTCAAGACGATAGGAGTCTCTTCGATTTAATCAAGGGAATGAGAACCTATCAGATGGGTTCCATAGGATCCTGAAGGAGCATGGGATTATCTCCCAGTTAAATGCTCATAGGATGAAACGTCAGAATGAAGTCTCCGAGAGAAGGAATCGGACCCTGTTTGACATGGTCCGTAGTATGATGAATATTGCCAAATGTACTACCCACCCTTTGGTGGGGTTGTACCTTAAAACAGTAGCTTATATCTAAAACTCTCTCTCATCTAGATCAGTGCCTCAGACCTATAGAGAGCTATGATCTAAGCGAAAGCTGACACTATAGAGTCTCGAGATATAGGGTTGTCCTGCACTTGTGCAAAAGGACAAGAGGGATGAGATGGAGATGTAGTTCCAGGTATATCTGTTTGTAGGTTACCCTTAGGAGGCATAAGGTGGACTGTTTTATGATCTTGAGGTTTGGAAGGTAATCGTTTCTACGAACACCATCTACCTAGATCAAGATTATATTATAAGACCATAAGTTTATCAGTAAGGTAGTTCTGGGTGAACTACTGGGTACTGGTAGAGAGTGCGCATCTGAAAAACATAGTGGGAGTAGATGATACAGAAACTAGTATACCGGGTACTGTAGAAACGATTCACTTTGTACCACCACCACCTCATCGTTGTGGGAGCATCAGAGCTCCTGAAAGATACTATGGAGAAACTTCGATAGTTAATCCAGAGTTTCAGGAGGATAATCCCTAGAGCTACGAAGAAGTAGTGGGAGCTTCCAACAGCTCTGACTGACAAAAGACCATGGAGGCAAATTTACATCAATGTCCCTTGGAACAGTCTTGACACTTATAGCACTATCACCCTTCAGGGTGTAGAAGGTGTATAAGAAGAGCACCCGATTAAGACTTAAGTAGCTAGATTAGTTGCCAAAGGAGAAGGGATTGACTATGTCAAAACCATCTCACTGGTAGCTATGCCTAAGTCTATAATGGATCCTCTTAATCCATCGCAGCCCATTATAAATGGGAGATCTGGTTGATGGATGTCAAGACAGTTATTCCCTAACGGGAATTTGGAAAGGACATATGGATGATGTAGCCCCAGGCTTTGTGTCAGTAGGTTAGGAAGATTTGGAATGCAAGTTGCAACGGTCCATTTATGGACTGATGCAAGCATCCAGGTTGGAATATCTATTTTGATCAAGGGAATCCGCTCACACGGATTTGATCAGAATGAGGATAAACCAAGTTGGTACAAGAAAGGTGAAATAGCTACAAGGGTGTATTTAGTACTTTACGTTAACGATATTCTACTGATTGAAAATGATGTAAGAATATTGTTTACGGTAAAGGTTTGTAGTCATCACAATTCGATGTGAAAGACCCTAGTGAGGCGAGTTATGCTCTGGGAATCAAGGTAACTCGAGACAACCAGAGCAAGATTCTCTTGCTGTCATAGGCTACGCATGAAGATAAGATTCTAGCCAGATTCGTTTTACGAGGCTAAATATCTATTGCGCAACAGGAAGATGGGTCGGTTTCAGTCGAACCCGGGTCCAGATCTTTGGACCGATGTGAAGGGTATACTCAGAAATCCTCGTTAAGTAAGGATTGTGAGTTAGCTTGCACTTCACAGGTCCTGATATCGATTGGACACACAGGATCTGACTTTAGTGTCAGATGTGTGTTCCAGAGAATCGATTTCAGGGATTATTGTTATCTTGGGATTAGAAGCAGTAGTTGGTAGAGTGTGAAGCAAGAGTGGATCACAGACTCTACCACAGAGGCTTAGCACGTTGTTGCGTGCTAGGTAATATATCAGGTGGTAAGGCTTAGGAAGTTCTTAGAGAACTTGGGACGCGTACCAGAAGCTCAGTTATCTGTTGTTGCAACAGAAGAGCAGTAAGCAAGGTCCAAGGAGACTAGGCACCGCCGTGAGGGAAAACCCATCAAGTACAAACTCCACTTGATCTGACAGTTATAGGAGGAAATGCAAGTAGCGGTACTTAGGTGGAATCTACAGACAATGTTGTCAATTCGTTTAGGGAATTCCTGCAAAGGCTTTTAGGCAGCATGTAGAAGCTACAGAGCTCAACACCGTTATTCCTCGTTAGACCTAGTGGGAGATTGTTAGAATTGGTGAGGTCTACAGCTCGTAAAACCTATAGTTTAGCTATGTATGGTTGATAGTATAGGAATGCATATTGGTACGTACCTTAGTACGTGTTCTGATTACAGAACAGAGAGCTATGGCTACATGGTAATCCACTTGAGTGGGAGACTCAAGGGATTGGTCCCATGTAACCTAAATACGTTCGCAGCTCTGATTAGGGTTGGTCGCCCTATCACGATAAGCTGTTGGGATGACAGAGCGTGGGTGTCTCCACCACGGTCATTACCAGGCACAGTATCTGTGGCCGAACGGAACCAACACGGTGCACAGATCGGTGAGCAGACATCAGTGCACTAAACCGTGTTTCTGCTTAGGGTAAAACGGTCCTAAACCCTGAGGAGCCATGTCTGGTGGACTAACCAGTTGTGTGGTGCTTTGGCGCACCAATGTGTGAGGATCCGGATGCAGTGATCCAAAACCACGGTGTACTGGGTTACCCGGCTGGCATTGCATCAGCATGTCACTCCTGCAGGCTATCCACACCCCTAACGGGAGGTGCGTTCCTTGGTCTGACCTACGTCGTATTAAACCCTGGCCAGGTGGTCATCAGTTCGACTGGTGACGGATCCGGTTACTCGGCAGAGTTATCGGAGGTACGATGTATGTGGTCAACCTGGAAGGAACCAAGTCATATGAGCACTCGAGTCTGACGGTATTCTCCACCGCTCGAGTTGCGTCATGGCACCAGTTGGAGGGACAGCGAGTTTACCATACTAAGCGGAGAGCAGGGGTATGAGAGAGAACATAGTAAGTCCGGGGGAATTGGAGTTCAGCCTGCGTCGCACTCTGGGTGGCTACGCAGGTTAACTCGGACTCAAGGATCGATGGTACACTCGGGTAGTGTGTCGATCGAATCTGAGTTGGAAGCCATGAACCCTGGTCCCTGAAGGTTCCACCTTATCGACATTATGTATGGTTCTTATACCATCTCGTCGAAACACAGAACGTAGTTAGAGGAAGCGAGAAGTCCAAGCCTACGCTCCGTGAGTGCTTCGCACTAGTGCATGGTAAATGCGTAGCTACGTGTGTGCACTAAGGGGAAACCCTAGGTTAGTGCAGAGACGCATGTAGCAATTCCTTGCTATAAGTGGACTTTGCCACATGGGTGCGATGCACCGGGACATGTTGCGAGTTGACTAGTTGACTTCACTAGGGGCACCCTACGGGAACCTCAGAGAATAGTGAAATCACTGGTGCACTTCACTTATGTGTGCCTTGCAAAGTCTCGTACTCGAGGAACGGCCAACTAGTGACAAAGGCATTTTGGTCATACCATGCGCCACTATGTACTAAGGGGGCCGGCCCTAAGTGTTGAAACACTGATCAAGGCCGGCCCTATTAGTTTCAGGAGGTTGTTGCCTCCGATGAAACGGTCAGTCATTAGGCGCAGAAAACGGGCTGGTTTTGACCGTTTTCGAAAACAAGGAAAAGATAGAGATAAAAGAAGAGATATATAGGGAGAGGTTTGAATCAGTCAATCCTATCCGCTAGGCTTATCCATAAGGATAAGGCCGACCCTATATAAGGCATAGGGTGAGAGGGGGGGACGAAATTAATAAGCCATGCAAGCCCTAGGGCCGGCCCAAGCCATGGGGGAAACCCTAGCCACCCCCTCTCCTCTCTTCGCATCTCCTCTCTCGTCTCTCTCTCCCTCGCTTGCGCCATTGGATGGCGACTCGTCTTCCTCACGTGGTGTTTCATAGAAGGAGAAGGCTCATCGTATGGAGGCACTCAGAGATCCATCGACGAGGTGCCGTGCATCGTGTGAGATCGGGTGAACTAGAAGGCGTCTCCCGCAACCTTTTGCTGTCCAGAATCTGAACAAAAAATTAGTATTGTTTCTGTGATTCCGGGAGCTACAAAAGTCCAAACTATGTGAAACTTGTTGCAAAAGTTGCGTCTCAAAGTTGACTACTTGCAGTCCAAATTTCAGCCCAATCGGACTTCAGAGAATAAAGTTATGGTCGTCGCACCGAAGCTATATCGAGCAGATCCGTAGCCCGTCTCCATCGACAAAGAAGAAATTTGTCGCGGTGAAAGATTCCGCACGCAGGTATGATCTCTAACAAGTAGATCTAACATAATTAGAACATGCATACATGCTAGATTGTTCTTTTGCGTTAGATCGTCGTTAGGGGTTCGCGTAGTTGCCATGCTAGTTTCATACACGCATATGTAGATCGTTTCGATGAAAATTTGATATGTAACGCACACCGCTCTCGGTCCTCGGACCTATTCTTTGCTTCCGCTGCAGGCCTCTACCATGGATTTATTTCCAACAGCCTACCTCGGACTTTGTCTTCGAATGCCGAGGCGAAGGTCGCCTCGGGCACGTTGCCGATGTCTCGAGCTTCGTCAGGTGCCGAGGCGGTGAAGCCTGCCTCGGACTTTGTCTTCGAATGCCGAGGCGAATGTCACCTTGGGTCGAGATGTTTCCGACGTCTCGTGCTTCGTCAGGTACCGAGGCGGTGAAGCCTGCCTCGGATTTTACTTTTGAATGCCAAGGCTGTCACCTTGGGTCGAGACGATGTCGCCATCTCGGGCTTTGTCTTTGTATGCTGAGGGTGGGACCTTGGACTTACTGATTGACGGGGGTATGAATTCGGAGTACTCAGTGTGGTGCCTTTGTATCGGTTGGACTTAGACGAAGCGCCGTTTCAGTCAAACCTATGTATTGGGACACGTAGCTTTGTACCGTTGTAGGTTAGTCGGTCGTATTGCAACACGTACCAAACTAACTGTGGCAGGGCACTAGTGCATATGCCCTTACGTGACAACAGGAGCACGTGCGATGCCAATGATTCAGAGTACTCAGCGTAGCGCCCTTGTATCGGTTGGACTTAGGCGAAGCATCGTTTCAGTCGAACCTACGTATCGGGACACGTAGCTTTGTACCGTTGCAGGTTAGTCGGCCATGTCGTAACGCGAACCGAACTAACTGTGGCGAGGTACTAATGCATGTGTCCTTACATGACAACGGGGGCATGTGCAACACCAATGATTCAGAGTACTCAGCGTAGCGCCCTTGTATTGGTTGGACTTAGGCGAAGCGCCGTTTCAGTCGAACCTATGTATCGGGACACGTAGCTTTGTACCGTTGCAGGTTAGTCGGCCGTGTCACAACACGAACCGAACTAACTGTGATGAGGCACTAATGCATGTGTCCTTATGTGACAACGGGAGCACGTGCAACGCCAATGATTCGGAGTACTCAGCGTAGCGCCCTTGTATCAGTTGGACTTAGGCGAAGCGCCGTTTCAGTCGAACCTACGTATCGGGACACGTAGCTTTGTACCATTGCAGGTTAGTCGGCCGTATCGCAACGCGAACCGAACTAACTGTGGCATTGAGTAAAAGTTGAGATAGAATTTGATAGTCTTCGATAGAACTTGAAGCAATTGTCATTTCATTGATAACTTGGAAGATGTTATATCATGGGTTTCAGATGAGGATCTTTCGAGTTGTTGATAGTCGACGGTCTTCTACTCTGATCGGTCGACGGGCTACTTTTATTTGGTATTTATGGTATTCTGAGGCTCTGCGGGTCTATCGCCTGCACGTCTTGACCTCTTGGAGGTTCTATCTTCCTCAGCCTCTGCGTTGTGAGCTTGACCTGTTGGTCTCGTTGGTTCCTTGTCAGAAAGACGCTTCTTGAGATCACGTTTCTTGCGAGTGACTTGATCGTCCTCCACCTCGATCTCCTTTTGAATTCGATCGAATAGCACTCCGAGAGAGGCAGGAGGATTACGGATGAGGTCATTGTAGATGTGAAGGTCAAAACGTAAGGCATTCTAGAATGCAAGCATGATGGCTTCATCGTCGAGGTGGTGTCCGGAGAGCGTAGCATGCTCGTTCCGGAACCTTCGAGAGAACTCCCGGAGGTTTCATCTGATCCCATCCTGAGCCGGTAGAGGGAGTTCAGCTTTTTCTCTGGCTTGAGGTTCAGCCGATAGTGTTGAACAAAGAGGTCTGCCAAATCCCTGAATTGACTTACAGAGGCCGTAGGGAGGTTGTTATACCAGTCCAGTGACATGTCGTCCAGGCTGCCAGCAAAGGTGCAGCATAGAACCTGGTTGTCTCTATCATGTGGCGTTAACGCTTGCCTGAAAGCGAGGATGTGCAGCGTCGGATCTCCAGTCAAGCAGTTTAACTTGGGGAGAGCGGGGGCTTTCCAGCTTCGAGGAAACAGGGCATGGAGAATATGCCGATGAAGTGGGCCTTCGGAGGCATGATCTTTCCGTCTATTGCCTTTCTGGTCGGAGAGGCGTCTTGGAGGAAGAGGAGGTAGAGAGGGTGTCGGAGTCCATCCTATCATCCGATGCCCAACTGGGGTTCGATTGCCGTTGTAATGTTGCCGAATTTTGGAGCGGTATCGATTATTCTGAACATCTCTCCTGGTATAAGTATCGGAGGATGACCCGGAGCCCAGAGACTCGGGATGGCGAGCAGACTCATTTAGACGCTCCCAGACAGTCGGCCTGGGAGGAACAGGTGAGGGTCCTCTCGAGAGGGATTTAAAAGAATATCGAGGGATGTTGATGGTGGATCGTTTAGAAGGAGCGGAAGATTGGTCGACCGACCGGCGGACATTTGCTCCGTCGTTGATGCCGGCGGTTGAATGCGGGGGATTGATTCTTGCATTGACGGTGATTTGTCGGAGAGAGTCTCTCTCAACCATAAGAGCAGCATTCTGTTTCATGAGAGTGAGGAGCTGAAAGTCCTCTGCCGTGATTTGGTAAGTCGCTTGAGCATCAGCACTAGGAGAGATGTGTGCTTTTCCCAAGCGCTGAGGAATTTGGTTGGCTAGTTGAGGCGACTGTCGAAGTTGAGCCTGGGCGGCGCGATTAACCGATGGACGACTCCTTAAATTGACAGCGAGTTGCTGTTCCGGATGTTGGCTCGTTGCAAACCGATGACTCATTGATCGAGTCATCGGATGTCGAGCGTCTGGGTGCATGCTGCTTTCCTCCGGCTGGTCCATCGGTGTCTTCGCCATTTAGGTGTAACGATGGAGATAGAAGGATTGCTCGGGCAACCGGTAGCAGCTACCAAAGGAGTTGGGAGGCTTAGAAGTTGTAAATTGATAGGATCGTGATCCCACAGACGGCGCCAAACTGTGGGGGAGGATTTCGGCCGTCGTACGTGACCCTCCTCCAACAGTCGATTGAAGGTTTGACCCTTCGGGATGTGGCGCGCTTCGAAGCGCTGAGTTGTGACTTGCTGGGCTGTCACACAAGCACTATAGAGTAGTAAGGTAGAGAAAGATATGACACAGGATGTGGTGACGAAGTTCGGCCGAAGCCTACGTCTCCGTGCGGTAAGACGCAACCTTTGAATCCACTATCTCTGAGTAAACAATATAGCTACTCTCGACAGGCCGATGAGTGCTTCTTATAAGTAATCAGAGGGTGGAAAAGGAGTCTGAAAACCAGGAAACTCGAAGAGCTCTGGAAAACAGAAAGTGGGTTTCTGGTCTAGAATTTCCGATCTGGAATCATTTACAGGGTCTGCTATTTATAAGGGCTTAGTTTATCTGGAGAATATTCTAGGAATATTCTCAGAAATATCCGGGGTTTGGTAAATACCCGGGGGGATTTACCAGACCCCAGATAGTACAAGTAGGCCCCAGGCAGGGCTGCGAGTCCCACCGATGGACTTGTGGGCCCCAGGCGGGGCTGTGGGTCCCACCATTGGGCGTTAGCCAGATTTTGCACCCACAGTTTGACGATCAGAAAACCCTAAAAAAAGTAGTGACACCTGAGTCCTTGCCATCTGCCACTCGACGCTCGAGGTCTACCGCTCGATGCTCGAAGCCTATTGCCTGCCGCCTGCGATCCTCCACCGATCTCCTTTGAGCCTTAGATGACTCAGAAAATCCTAAGCAGAGCACCTATTCCCGAGTCCCTTTTGCACAAAGTTCGAGACCTTTCACCCGTAGCTCGACACTCGAGGCCAGCTGCCTGCCATCCTCTATTGGTCACCTTCAAGCCTTCAACGACTCAAAAAATCCTAAGAAGAGCAGCGACGTCGACCCGAGTCCCCGTTGCCTGCCACTCGAAGCTCGAGGCTTGTTACCCGCCACCTGTAATCCTGTGTCAGCCGCCTTCGAGCCTCGACGAACCAGAATTTTTAACCTTAGATTTTTTAATAAAAAATATTATATATATATATATATATATATATATATATATATATATATATATATATATATATATATATATATATATATATATATATATATATATATATATATATATATATATATATATATATAGGAGTGTTACGTTGCGCTGTGCGCTGCCCCGCCTAACAAATGCGCTGCGCGTTTCTGGCCGTCCGACCGCGCGGATCGGCTGAAACAGCGCTCAAATCCCCCGCTCAATCCCCCGACTGTCTGATCCTTTCGGTCAGCTGTCTGATCGGGTGCATGCATAGCCGCCCGCCCGTCTGCGATTGGTCGTTCGATTCCCATTTGTTGGATCGATGGGAATCGAACGGACCGAAACAGTTTTCGCTGTTACTGTAGCGGCTACAGTAACAGCGAAAACTGTTTTCGACCATTCGATTCCCATCGATCCAACGGATGGGAATCGAACGAACAGGGTGGCTGTGTGCTGTGCGTTAGATCGATTCCAATCGAACGGTGGAAAACAATTTTCGTTGTTACTGTAGTCGCTACAGTAACAGCGAAAACTGTTTCAGTCCGTTCGATTCCCATCGATCCAACGGATGGGAATCGAACGACCAATCGCAGACGGGCGGGCGGCTGTGCATGTACGCGATCAGACGGCTGACCGAAAGGATCAGACGGCCGGGGGATTGAGCGGGGGATTTGAGCGCTGTTTCAGCCGATCCGCACGATCGGACGGCCAAAAACGCGCAGCGCATTTGTTAGGCGGGGCAGCGCACAGCGCAACGTAACACTCCTCTCTCTCTCTCTCTCTCTCTCTATATATATATATATATATATATATATATATATATATATATATATATATATATATATATATATATATATATATATATATATATATATATATATATATATATATATATATATCATCGATTTAACCGGTTGATCGGACGATTGAACCAGAGACCCGTGACCTGAGCCCCGGATCGGGTCAATGTCTGATTTGGGTCTTATAACATTGGAGGTAATCACTACTTCAAAGAAAATATCAATTATTTTACAAAAATAAAGAAATAAATCTTATAAGATGTTTGTTTAAGGGAAAAACCTACCAGAAATCAATTATCCAAATTGTTGTTTGGAAAACACTCTCCCCTCTTGGCTAGTTCTTGCATTATCATTGAAAGCAAACAAAATAAAAGGTTGTGCAGCAAATCACACATTGCTAACCCATTGCAAACCCTCCAAACTAAAGAATCAAAAGTACCAGATTCTAGAATTTAATCTCATTCTTCATGGAAACCCTAAACACTAAACCCAAACAAGAAAACAAGCAGAGAACCTCAAATCCTTCATGAATTAATGATCCCTAACTCATCACAACATTCAAATGTCAGATCAAGAACCTCAAACAATGAACCTTGCATGATCCAAACACATAAACAAGAGGCATTCTAAGAAATCGAAGCCCTGAAGAGAAATAAATCAAGAAATGCATTGAACTTGCAAGACATAGAAAATAGTAAAATCCCTAATTTGTCACAACATCCAAAGTTCAATTACTCCATTTAAAACCCCAAATTCAAATAAGAGAGAGAGAGATTCAAACCTAGGGGAGAAGGCAGCAATAATGCACAGAAAAGGGGGCAGCAACAATCCGAGGAGAGAATTTCTCCAAGGAGGAGGAGGGAGAACGGAGAAAAGTGGGAGGAAAATGAAATTTGGGGGCGAAATAGTTTAGGGTTAAAGAGAGAGAGCGCGCTTCAGTTTTTTATCTGAATTGTATACATAATACGACGATTTTTAGCCGTCGTTAAACCCGTGTTTTTTACGACGGCTATAAACCGTCGTTTTAGGAGCCGCAAAACTGTAGCTTTTTCACGTAGTGCACGAAGAAGAAAGCTTGGAGAGGAATACCCGAAGCGTCGCTACACCCGTCGTCTTCAAAGCAAAGCCGACGCTACAACCGTTGCATGGAGATCGGTGCCACCCTCGCCGTCTTCAAAGGAACCCTTCGAATCCGATCATGCCAAAGAAGCCCGGAGAAGAAGAAAAGTCTAGCCGACACCTAAATCGTCGAGGAAGCTAGAAGCGTTGAAGAAGCAGCCACCATCGTTCGAGAAGAAGATCAAGTCGACGCCGAAGCCAAAGCCCATGCAAGAAGCCAAAGCAAAAGCCCCGGTAAAGCCCGCGCCAAAGCAACGCAAGTGCCAAAGTCAAGCGACTACGCCAGTCACGAGCAAAAGCACCGCACGTTCTAGCCGATATGACGCAAAGTCCGGAAGAATGAAAGCATCGCAAGCCTCCCCCCGTCTACGTCCAAGCGCAAGAGCCAAAGCAAAGCAAAAGCCAGAGCCACACCAAAGCCAAGTCGAAGCCGAAAGCCAAAGCCAAAAGTACGATTGACGCCGCGAACCGACGATCAAGGACGTCGAGGTCAAGCAAGGATCGAGGAAGACACGAAGACCGAGGAACGAAGCCAAAAACCCCATAGCCGAGAAAGCGCGAAGCACGGAAGGGACAAAAGCAACGACGGATACTCCTTAGCCTCTCAAAAACCCTCACCCTGTAAAGACCTCTGTCCTGGGCAACCCCTTCAGAGCTCTCGCACGAATACCACGTGGAGACGCGGATCAAAGGGACCCTCCAGGGGATCTCTCCCACAATCTCCTGATCAATATTTGCCGCACCCGGCTCAGCACCCCCGAGTCCCCGGGTCCCGGCACTTGTAATCTTCGTGTGTTTGCAATAAAGACGACCCGGATCTTTTTCTGCGCATACAATAGGAACCTCGCAAACTTCTCTCGATGTTTCCCCTCTTAGAACACCACACACATAAACACAGAGCAGAGATCAACGCCAAGATAGAAGCCAATATAGATGCGCCGAGGATCCCGGAGATAAACTGGGGAATCTTTCTCCTTCCTTCCTCTTCTTTCTTCCTTCTCCTTCTCTTTTCCTTCCTTCTCTTGTCTTTCACAGCCACAAAGATCGATCCGGGCTCTTCTTTGTCTCGTCGTCTCTCGTGGACAATCTCAACATTCTTGTACTCCTATGGCCGCACATCCCCTCTATATATTGTGATACCTCGGTCACCAATATATAGAAGAGGGTTTGTAGAGCAATAGGAGTCCTCATATGGTTGGGCATTGACTTGGTTTTCATTCATGGACATATGAGATAAACTTGGGCTTTCCAAACTCGTCTAAGACTCAATCCCGCAAGATCTGTGCATTGCTCACGTCCTTGATTCGTTCAGACAAAATTCTAGTCATCGAGGTGAATTTGCTGCACGCTGTGCCTTTCTACTTGCACGCAATTCGCGCGAACGAGCCTGTTGTGCTCCGAGCAAATTTTCCAACTGGTCTGCCCTTTGGGTAGACTTTTACAAGCAACAAACCTAACAGAAGGGCCGATGGGGAAGGAAGAGGGAGAATAAGGAGATGCAGGAGGAGAAAGAGAAGACGGTGGTGGCACCTAAACAGGAACCAACGAAGGTGGCATTTGTGACTTGCAAGGGATTGCCAGACCTCCGATGGTTATGGAAGGAAGATGGAGGGGGAGAGGACCTACCAGGGGATAGAAGAGTTGGCAAAGCTACCGATGCTTTGGTGATGAGGTTGTGGGTTCGAGAGTGAAATGGGAATTGCATGCCAAGAGTGAAATGGGAATTGCCAAGTGGGTCGGGCTTCACTTCCGAGGGATTAGTCCAACCCTAAAGTGAGCCATTGCACATAAGGTTACGGGACACCTACCGAACTCAAATTTAAAAAAAATAAAAGGGGGGGGGGGGGGGGGGGGGGGCATTGAATTTTTGTTTTTTTTTAGTGGGTGTAGATAATGTTTTTCAATTTTTTTTTTGATGACCAAGGTAGCATGGGGATGGGTATATCTCACACTCGAGCGAGACACATATAATAGAATGGACAAGTTGGGGTTGGGGGAGAAGTGCGATCAAACTGGGGGTGGGGATCTCATTGCCTGTGCCTGAATGCAAGAGAGAGAGAGAGAGAGAGAGAGAGAGAGAGAGAGAGAGAGAGAGAGGTTACTCATCCTCAAATGTACAATGAGGATACCAAGGACATCCACATAGGCATATGAACCATGAGTTTTCTGGGCTATTTTTTTTGGGTTACTCATCCTCCTCCTCTCCCGCCGAATTTACAAAATAACCCCTAACTATGCTGACTGTTGAATTTACAAAATAACCCTCAACGGTAAAAAAAAAAAGATTTACTTTTCAACAAATTCCAACCGTTGGATTAAATCCTTCCAACGAGTCACATACAACAGCTTTGTCCCACCCCCGTGCTCCCAACGAGGGAGGGGATGAGATAAAGTGTGGTCCCCATAAGCTTTCCGTATAAATGAGGAGCCCGCTGGATCGCCAATTTTGATCCACACCTTATTTCGTACAAATGAGTTACACGCTGGAGTCGCTCTTAGTTGTAGCTGCAATTATAGGATCATCTGAATCACAAAAGGGCACCTAGTGGGAGACAAGCAAGATCCAAGTGGAAAGCAAATTAGCGAATGCCGCGTGGCCCACCAAAGTGCATGTAGCATGTAATGTAAGGTGAGGAGTACCATGCATACACACTAGCGCCGGCTCAATACAAGTTGAGGCCTAAGTCGAAAACTCCTAACTAGATATTAATATAAATAAAAATAATTAAAATGTTATATAGTATATGTTTTTATTTTATATACGGTCTCAGATTTTTATTTATATGGAGTTATGAGCTATTTGAGTGGATCTGAGCCTCCTACTCTTGTTGGACCTTAGGCTATTTAAATAGGTTAGAATCTTGAAGCCCTTATTTTCACATGAGGCTTTAGGTGATCGTCTTAATGGTTTTATGGTTGAGCCGGCCTTGATACACGCCATGTATGCATAGAGCTGCATTGTCGCTGCAAGGCCGTGGGATGAGAGTGATGCATGCAGGAAGGCATGTAGGAAGATGCCATGCTGACATCATGGATGTGCATCAAGATTAGTACTGTACCGCTCGTATCCCACGGCTCTTGCGGTGATGATGTAGACTACACATACACAGTGTGTATGCATAGCATCCCTCGTGTAAGATGTAGGCATGGAGTGGTGTGAACACACGATGGTCATGCTTTGGCCTTAGTAGTGATGTGTTGGCAAATTGAAGATTTTTTTCGGATTGTATTCCTAGAGGTTTTTTTTCAAATTTTATTTTAATAGCCATAAGTTAAAAGTAATTTTTAAAGTAGCTATTTTCTGCCACATGGCCTTCGCGTTAGTAATTTACCGAACCTTTCATATCAAGTAAATTCGATATTTCAGTTACTGATTCTGCACTCGGTGATTCGGTACTTTGTTTACCTATTTCGAATCAAATAACACAATTCCAACATTTTGGGGGCCATGTGTGACCCAGCAGATATCATGTAAAGTTTAAAAACGATATTTCACTTACCAGTTTTTTTGGATATGGAAAGTTCAGCATACTGACACAGTGGCCACGTGGCTGAAAATGATTATTTTTAAAATTGTTTTTGACTTATGACTATTAAAGTAATTATTTTTTAAAATAAATATTGTTTTGAAAAAAAAAGCCCATATTTATATGCGACTTTGTAAACTTGCAATTAGTGTGAAAGGTCGCACCCTTTTGATGTTTTTATTTGCATCCATCCATAAAAATAGGAAGGCCCCCAAATCACTATCGGCTACTCAGCCATAATGGAGTCCTACTAGGGGCACCCCACAGATAAAGGCACTCTACATAATTCTTTTCCTCCCTCTCCTCCAGTCCCCTATTTGTCGGTGTCTGTGCCTACCGCCGTTGTACGTGGTTCCCGTCGGTCCACCACCTCCTCTTGCTTCCCATGTGATCGGATTGGTCCACACGGCATCAACCTCGAAATAAAAACCAAAAAAGGAAGTTGAAGAGGTGGTTGTGTTGGGAGAGAAAGGAATGGAAAGGGATGGAAATCATATTCCCTCCCACCTTAATTCCATGTTCACCAAGAAAAATAAGTTTGGGCCCGCTTCTTCGGGTTCGGCTCGTCTCTATTCCTGGGTGCCTCTCATGCGTGGTATCAAGATTTAGCGGTGTAAATTAAAATTTTTGATTTTCAATTATGCCATTGCATCTATACAGAACCCAATTAAAAATTGATTTGCACCGTTGAATCCCGCTACCGCAAATGGGAGCTAGCAAAGATTAGAGAGAATAGAGGCACCCATGAATACTTTGGCGCAACGACGAGTGCGGAAGTGGCAACCAATGATAGGACCATCTAGCACTATCAATTATATATATATAAAAAATTATTTAAAAGTGAGAAATGGAAGCTCCCCTCTACCATTGGTCCATTGGGGTTTGTTCCCGACGATTCCCGACAGGTAGCCACCCGATGGACGTCATGTTGCATCGGCCGCGTCGCGATCATGAAATCTGAGTCGAGTGCGATTCACTGGTCGATGGTGCCTGCCAGTAGACACGAGGCCAGCCACTCATCCTGGACCGTGCTGCTGCGCCGTTCATACGACATGGCGCGCATCGTGATGATGCCACCGTGGCTGACCATGGGAGGCTATACGGGCCCCACCACTGCACCACGTAGGATTTCTTTTTGTTCTTAAAACCGTACGGCAGTGCTCAATGGCCCTATCGTTGTCCACCCCCCTGAATGGGGTGCAGCCGAGTGAAACAATTTGTCATCGATTTGGACTCGTGAGTGCTGGCTACCGACCCCGTGGAGGAGCTTTCTCGTGCCCAACGGCCGGACCGCCCGCTCACCCAACACTTTGACCCACAGGCTCCCTTCTCAGCCGTCGGTTGCGCATGGCGGACGGTTGTGATCAGGTGCCACGTCAGGATGGCCGGATCCGGATGGAGAGAGTGGGTGGCTGAATAGGTAGCTAGCCCGGATGAGGAGTAGAGGTTATGAAAGGGGGGGGGAGGGGTGGAGACGCTACTCTTTGAGGACTTTGGCCAGCTGCATGCCTTGGTAGTCAAGAGCATCGACATGAATCAAGAATTAGGGGGGCATTGAAAGGGAATCATGGGTGGAAAGTAAACGGGGACGAGTGAGTCTCCTCATCTTTCACTAGAAAAGGCCCTACTGATGGAGTGGTGCATGGAAAATGACCAAGTGTATTCTATTGCCCAATGCCTTAGTCTCTCCTCAAACCCAATTATGGGGGGGGGGGGAAGTTCTTGAAAGGAAATGATGAAGATAGCATGAAAGGTATATTTTCTTTTAAAGAAGATTGTAACTTGATTTCTTATTAATAAACACAAACACACGCGGGAGGGCTTCTCAAATTTTTTTTCTTCGTAAAGCTTAATCATCGCTACTAGGCGTCGGTGTCAATGCAAGAAAATAGTGGAATTGACCCTATTAGATGTAGTGCTACTATTAGTCCTATCTTGGTAGGGGTATTGTAATGGTGTGCGTTCTCTCATTATATAATGAGAGGTAGTGATCTTGTGTAATGAAATCAAACGGACTACAAGACTAAATCAAACAAAGAAAGGAGGGTCCCAGATATCTGAGTGTACTAGATCAAACGGACTACAAGATTGAGACGTACTAGAAGAAGAAAAAAAAGCTTCATGAGACCCCCAAATCATCTTATGAGTAGGATCCCGAGATAGTAATTGAAGAGAGAATTCAATTCTTAACATCTGAGGGGAAAATATAATCAACCATTGATTCATCGTACATAAGATCCGTAGAGAAATTATCTCTTACCCATCGTATTAATGATTCCACTTTTTTACATATTGTAACATAAGGCCATACAATTTAATGCATAAAAGGGACTAAACCATGGAAAAAAACCCAAATGTATTCCATACAGCCGATCAAACATAAGGCCATATATACAATTTCTTTGACCCTTATCCGCATCGGGTAAGCCTTTACATTCCTACATTTTGCAGATGACTGCCTAATTTTTGCTCAAGGCAAGTCTCTCTTTTCAGGAACTTTTTGAGCATATTCTCCAAGAGTATTGCAATACCTCCATTTGCAGGCACCTTAACACCCAAAGATCCACTCATTATTAAGTGGTACCCACCGGAGATAGAGGAGTACAAGCTCAATCTTGATGGGGATTATCTAGAGGTTATTCTCCTAAGGCATGAACTTCCGTGTCAATCACCGAAGGTCTCAAGCATACTCTTTGTTGGTTTCAACTGACCACTCTTGGGTGGATCGAAGTGTTGCACGCAATGGAAACGGAAACGAAAACGTCACATACACAAATCAGGAGCATAAAACTAAGCCAAAACATCAAGAGGAGACATAATAAACTCACAAAATTCTTTTTATTGTGGTTGATACCCACTCATGGATAACCTCTAAACCAAATTAGACTCCACAATCATCTGTGCTCGGTCCTCCAAACAAATACAACCAGATCGCCGTCAATGTGGCTGCTGTTGTAACCAAACGCTGTCGGTTGACATCCAAATGAATGCCATCCATTAAAGACTCCAAATAAGCGGTCATCCTTAGACAGCTCCAAACAAGTGATCGTCCGCTAATGACTCCAAAGTCTGCTGCTCTACAGACGCAAACGATCAGCATCGGTCGACGCATCACTCTCCGAAGATTTTCAATGCGATTTTCAATTGTTATTTTCACCATGGGAGCCCCATTCTATTTATAGAGGGCCAATGTCGGTTGCTTGGCTTGCTCTCCAAGTAACCTGGCTGTGTAAACGTATAGGACTACCATGTCAACAAGTTTCTCTCAAATCCCAATCCAACGTCTCAAAAGAATCCAAATAACAAAGGAAATCCATCATTATTATACAACCCGGGTGAAATACTGTGGGCGCCCGGTCGAAATCGGGTTTCGGCATGAGGCTTACGAGACGATTTTACTCGGGTGAAACCCTGTGGGTGCCCGGATGAAAAACTGATAGAGGTGGGAGCGTCTTCTTCAAATTGAATCAATTCAACAATAATCTTCACCTTGGCGAGATTTGTCAGCCAACCAATCACGATCCAATCCAATAACCGACAATCATAACCTTACAACTAAATACACCAAAATGCTTCAAAAGTTCCAAACTCTTAACGATCCAATCTCTAAGCTCCAACTGACATTCTCTACCATGACCTTAGATCTCAAACCATGTCACTCCACCTGGATTTGGCTAACATATGCATCGATGCCGAGTTTGTTGTGTGCAACAAAAGCGGAAGCATCACATACACAAACTAGGAGTATAAAATTAAGCTAGAACATTCAGAGGAGACATAATGCACACACTAAATTCTTTTTAATGTGGTTGATACACACGAGATAACATCTCAACTAAATTAGACTCCACACTCATTTGTACTCGGTCCTAAAAAAAAAAGCAACTAGATCACCTCCAATGTGACAATTGTCACAACCTAATGATGTCCATCGACAGCCAAACGATAGTCTGTTAATGGCTACAAACAAGTGGTTGTATTTAGATGACTCTAAACAAGTGTCATCCGATGACGAATCAAAAGTTTGCTACCCTACAAATGCAAATGTATCGACATCCATGCATTGACGCCTCCGAATTGGTGCCCGTTGGCACCTCCACCAACGACGTCCGTTGGCACCTCCGATCGGCATCCGTGGATGCCTCCATCTATGGCACCAATTTTCACCTCCGATTGACATCCATAAATGCCTATGCAATGGTACCCATTGGCATCTTGATTGACATCGATCCATTGATGCCTCCACCAATGGCATCCATTGGCACTTCCAATCAGCATCCATAGATGCCTCTCATTGACTCTTGTATATTCATCTCTCATCCCCTCTCGGAGCTCTGTGCTCTCGTTTCTATGGATAACAGTCCTTGTTTATATGTTCGATTTAACTACACTCTGGTGTGGCTCGTCTTTTCCACCGATTTTTTTTTTATAAATTTTCTAGACAGCATAGTAATGTTTTTCCTTAGTAGGCTAATACTCAAAGAAATAGATCCCCACATCTGGGTGAATTTGACAACTTAGCTTTACAAAAGGCGGCCCATAAACTTTGAAGGACGAGAGATCAATTCACACACCCTTTCCCTCGGAGATGCACATCCGTGGTTTGATTACGCAGCTGGCAATTTCGGACCCGATACGAAGTTAGAGGGCCCGGGTCAGGGTTAACGGGTTCGGATCGTAAACGGGTCGACACGATAGACCCGTTTAATAAACGGGTCGGGTCCGGGTTTAGGGTCTGGACATGGTAGATCCGGAAAGACCCGTTTAAAATTCAACGGGTCGTGTCGAGTGGGGTCGGGTCTACCCGCAATCCGATACTATAATAAATGGTACCAGTGGGTCTATCGGGTCAGGTCAGGTCGAGTTGGATTGGGTCGGATCTGGTCAACTAAATAGACTCGGGTGGTAAACGGGTCTTACCGGGTCTTATCCGTAGGGATGGCAACGGTGCGGTTTCGGTGCGGTTTTGGGCAAAACCGAAACCGCACCGCAACACCGAACCGCAACACCGAAACCGCACCGCGACGGTGTACCTATGTAAAACCGAAACCGCACCATGCGGTGCGGTGTGGTGCGGTGCACCGCGGTTTAACATTATAATGGTCTAAACAGTGCGGGTTTTTGCGGTTTTGGATAAAACCGAAACCGCACTGCAACACCGAAACCGCAAGCCGAAACCGCACCGCACCGCGACGGTTTTATATTTTGGCCAACCAAAACCACACCATGCGGTGCAGTTTTCCACGGTTTGCGGTTTTAAACCGCAATGTTGCCATCCCTACTTATCGGGTCTACCCGTTTATTAGCGGGTCAGGTATGGGTATAGAATCTAGACATGATTAGTTAAATGGGTCGGGTCCGGGTCTAGGGGTTTTGTACACGACCCGAAACTAGGCACGACACGACCCGACCCGACCGTTGACACCCCTAGTCTCCATGGATGCACATTTTCGCATCACCAAACAATAATTTTTTTAAAAAAAGTACTAATTAAAAATATACCGCAGACGTGGGGGGCAGCCTCCAGTACTCGATGCTAATTTTGATGCATCGGGCGCCAGCTGATGCACCCACACGCCTGAAGTATGTCCTCTAGTACGTTCAAATAGCAATGCAAAAAATAAAAATAAAAATATAATAATAAGAATTCTTCATAGAACCATCCAATGGCCCTATGGTGGATCTCACGCATCCACCTAGGGTTCATCCCATCGTCCCTAGAATAATGCTCCCACCATTATAATGCATGAAAAATAAAATAGATGATTGAGATCGATGGATTCGGTATGATACCAAAATTTTCAGTTCCGTATCGTAATGAAGCCCATATAAATAATACACGCATAGAAACGTCATGATCCGGATTACCAAACGAAGGGGTCAGAGACGAAGAAAATTCTAAAATTTTATAGGTTCTTGATGACCAAATCTCCCTCCCCTACTCCACTAATCCAAAAGGTGGGCCCGTATATAAACATGACCAAAGTCCGAGTATTCAACCATCACGTACCAACCGCCACAAGCATGTCAAGGATTATTTGTTTAATAGCAATGCTATTCAACCCGAAACTTTTGCCCGAAACGCCCACCCCAAATAACGCAGCATCGACCGAGTGTGATTCATCGGTCGGAGCTGGGTGCAATGGACGATCATGATCGTAACACATCATTCTATTAGGTCATTAGGCCAGGATATATAATGACGCAACATCGGCCGAGTGTAATTCATCGGTCGGGACTGGATGCAATGGACGATCATGATCACGACACGTCATTCTGTTAGGCCACTAGGCCAGGATATATATAATGTTTCTCTGAAGTTAAAAACATAATGCTTCCCCAGGGGCAGACCTGGTTTTAACCGTTGATGTCATGGTGACGTCAGCACCACCCCCTCTCCAAATCCCCCTCCCCGCCCTCTATATATTCGTACTCCGGGACTCATGGACATCCAAAACCATTCGCTACTCTTCTCTACCTCGCCATCACTCTCTTAGCCCTACTCTACTCAGCTCCCATGGACTTGACCGACACCACCGCCACCTTCAATCGCAACTCCTCCTCCTCCTCTCCGGCAACCTCCTCCTCCCCTCCTCCTCCCTTCCCCCCCTCGCCGCCCCCGGTCGTCCTCAGCCCTTGCGCCGCCTGCAAGATCCTCCGCCGCCGGTGCTCCGACAAGTGCGTGCTCGCACCCTACTTCCCCCCCACCGACCCCCTCAAGTTCACCATCGCCCACCGCGTCTTCGGCGCCAGCAACATCATCAAATTCTTGCAGGTAATTAAGAGCCGGTTAATTATGTACGTGGCGGCCTAATCACCATTCGACTAATAAACTCGTCGGGATCTGTGGACATCTCAGGAGCTGCCGGAGAGCCGGAGGGCCGACGCGGTGAGCAGCATGGTGTACGAGGCGAGCGCGAGGATCAGGGACCCGGTGTACGGGAGCGCGGGGGCCATCTGCCAGCTCCAGAAGCAGGTGGGCGAGCTGCAGGCGGGGCTGGCGCGCGCGCAGGCCGAGCTCGTCCATGTGCAGACCCAGCACGCCAACCTGCTCGCCGTCATCTGCATGGAGATGGCTCATTCCGATCAGGGCTCCGATCCCCGCGCCGTCGACGGCCTCCTCGCGTCGAGCCCTCAGTTCTCGCTGCAGAGCGATGCGTTCCTCCTCGACGACTGCGGGCAGGGCTCATTGTGGGAGGAGCCCCTGTGGACGTGAGGAGGGATCGCGAATGGGATCCTCGAGAGCTTAGAAGGGGGGTTGAAGAGAGAGAGAGAGAGAGATGATTTTGAGGGACTGTTTTGCAAATAATTATCTGATCCTAAGAGAGATTAATTAATAAAAATTAATCATTAAGGGATATATATATATGACGCCCGGCATATAAAACATTGCCGACAAGTTCGACGCGCTTCAACGTACCTCCGTTCCTTTTTCATGTGACCTTGTGAACTCCGAGGAGAAAGCAAAAAGATGGTGGGTGCACATGCATGTTGGTTCCATTCTATTGGGCCTTTCTCATTTTCTCTTTTTTTTTTTTTTAATCGAAGATATATATGTCTGGTTAGAGCCGCGCCTGTTAGTGTCTACGCACAAAACAGATCATGATTCAAACTTCGAAGCCTGTAACAACTATATAGGAGTGCAAATCTTTTTACCTCAGACCAGCCCTGAATTCACCAACGGAAGCGACACATTTATTATATTACATAGCAGCATATGACAAACTCAGGATTCGATCATGTGACCTTCCATGCCAAGTATAGGTTTACTGCTGGGATGTAACTGCATTTGCAAAAGAGAACCAACTCGAGGAATAGACTAGTGAGTATGTCAAGATGTTTCCGATCCCAAGATTTTTTTTTTTTTTTGGGGGGGGGGGGGGGGGGGGGGGGGAGGGGGCTATGTACAATTGGACCTCCCTCTAGCTCGGGGGCATGCAGTTGCAATTGTGTCCCTGTATTTTTTTTTGTAACAAAAGTACTATATATAATTTAATTTATTGGCACACTCACCCTCTCATGAGGGCCTCACGAGGGGTGAAAGTGATTTGTTTATCAAACTTCATGAGGTGTGTAAATTATACAAAAATATGATGTAGGGACACAACTACAATCGCATATCAAAACTTCAGGGATCAAACTGCAATTTAGCCTAAAACTAAATAACAAATTTGGGAGACAAAAAAAAATTTCCCTATTTGGATAATACCACGTCAGTCCCTTCGAGTTGAAATCTCACAAGAAGTTAGATCTTTGACGCTTTTTGGCCATCGGGTTTTTCATTTGGATCGAGCCATTTTCGAACTTAGCATCTAACTGGTCGCTATATCGCAATCGTCCCTTTGTCTGCTAGTCCGGGCTAAGTGTGATTCACCAATCAAGACACGTGCGATCGATGACTATGATCAAAACGCCACATCAGATTGTCCCTGAGTCCTCACAAAGAAAGATGACTTCAAGAGTAAGACGATTAGACCCAGTGGTTAGGTGTAACCCAACTCGATCCCCTCCTCCCCTAAAGCGGCCGGCTTCGGTTTCCGATTTTCAAAGATCTGTTCGGTGAGGACTCCAATCCCCGTGGCTGTCCTTTTCGGGGCGATCGATGACGACGATGAGTGCAGGCATGATGACTACGTACGTTAAGAAGGAATAGTAATGTTCCTGTTGTTGGAAAAGTCCACGTCTTCTAAATTAGGTCAATTTACCAAACTCGTATACAAAACGCCCGCTCGCACTACCAACTTCATCTGTTGTCATGCAGAACAATGGAAGTGCCGGCCATGACCGCCACTATTCAGCCACCACAGTAGTTTTCCATCCGGCTGGGCCATCCTGACGTGGCACCTGATCACACCCGTCCCTTACCCCGTCAATGGGGCTGAGTGTGATTCACCTGTCAGGGCTGGGTGTAACGGATAGTTGTGACTAGGTGACACGTCATGATGATCCGATCTGAATGGAAAGCAGGATGACTGAGAAGCTTTTTTCTTTCTTGCCAGTAGTTCAACATTTATATTTTTTTTTTTCTGTTGGACACACTGTGGGTTAACGACCACGGAGACAATTAACCCGTGGTGGTGAAGGGGAGTAGTGCATCGGCATTGGCCCCACAACACCGCGGATTGTCTTCGAGGTTGTCCCACCATATGTTCAAATAGTGTTATAAGAGAAGGAGCTAGGGATATACGGATTCTCAAGACGTACAATTGTCTCTCTACGAACGTGAGGGCTTCATGTTTACTAACCATGTATTTATAAGCTTAGGGTTAGGACATACTTGGTGCTTCAAGGTTTGAAGAAGGTTTGCCAAGTCAATGATGCATGCTTGTCCCCCATCTTTGGAAAACTAGGGAAACCCAATGCCAAACCAGAACAATGAGGATAGGAGGAGATGAGGAGAAAAGGACGTTCCCGATCGAAGAGGACAAATTGGTGGCGGTTGATTGAAACATGGAAAGAGGGCTAGCGCCAATTGGAGGTCACTACATAATTATTTTTTCAATGTCGGTGCCCACGTTGGATTACATTATGCTATAATTGCCAATTGGGATCCGACATTTTTCTAATACCAAAACCTCGCCAAAAGTTTGGGCAGTATACACTGTACATCGTTCCTTGCCTGCTGGTCGGGACTGAGTGTGATTCACTGATCGAGGCAAGTTGCAAAGGACGTCTATGATCGGGGCTTATCTTTCTGAACAACAGATCGACGTTATAAATAATAAAACTAGGTTTTGTGGCACGTATTAAATATACTTTTTTTAAACATGATTGCCCGATCCCGCTCGAATTGATTTTGTTGGTGGGTTAACTTCAATTTTTTCTCATGATGGTCTTGTTTGATCTGCCACTATTATAACACCACAATATTAGTCCCTTCTTCGCACAATACTTCTTCCAATAATTTGATAAAAATAAATAAAATAAATACCCATATAATTTTCTTTGCAATTAGTAAGTAGCCCCTATTGAGTTATTCTCAACAGAAGTATATCGGTAAAACATTCTGGTTGTGCGAGGCCTACTTATGAACCTGCACAGAAATTTATGACAATAAATCCCAGCAGTTGGACGTGGCATTTAAGGCAACACGTGGCAATCCCAACCATGGCATTTAAGGCCGATCCGCCATTGGTATCGCGCCACCTAAGACATAACCGCATTGAAAATTACTTCCTTAGCCTCTTCAAACTGTCTCCTTACCTTTAAAATATAATTTTTATTGTGGTTCGGTGGGTCGTAATTCCTGTCGTCAAAGCCGGTCGTCAATTTTTTTTCTCGGCGAATTAATACATACATACCTACACGACCGGATCGCCCTAGCTCTTCAATTTTTTTTCAAAGGCATTAAGAATAGAAGCTAGGTGTGTCCCAATTATCTGAAGAATGTGTATGAATTCTCTTTCTGCTCAAGGTCCTAATGTGGAAGCATATGCCACTATGGGCACCCCATGTAAGTAGTGGGTGGGGATTATCCAATGCAATCACCATTGGATGCTTGTCATTTGTCAAACTATGAAGAAATTAACAACAAATAGTATGAGTTAATGTCCACCCACAAGTCCCATCAAAAAAAAAATTTCCACCCACAAGAAGCTATTTGACTATTTTCTCCTTATATTACATATAGATAGAGCCCTCTCTTGTATTTTGACACGTGAATCACTTTTGAAGAGCTAGAATCCTTCCCCCTATGTGAACACAACTCTCTATTATAAATCATATTAAAAATATATTATAAATATGATAAATACTCACATAATGATAATTAATGGTCATTTGATAATAATTAAAAAAATCATTAGTATTTTCTCTCTTTCTCTCACTCTCACAACTGAATCACACCTAGATGAGTGAATCGTTCATTAGTTGTCTGTGCTAAGTGACATGCATCAAGTTCATCCAGGATTCTGGGCATTGCCTAGATTTCTTAGTAATATACTCTATAATGATACTGTACCAAATCTCCGAACCCCAAATAAAATAGAGAGAGGACTCCAACCGATAGCACAGTTGGTAAGACATTTCTCTCGGTGTCCTCTCGCCAAGGTTTCAGCTCCCAGATCGAGCGAAAATGTAGCCTTGTCAGGTAATGAAGTAGTGCCTTTCACGACGATTCCTTGGTGCAACTACTGCTATGCCTGCCCGTCTGCATGGCGGTCGATATGTGGTGCCTAGTTGACAAACTTCTTGTACCAGGCCTTATGGTCTAGAGAGAGAAAGAAGAAGAAGAAGCACTTGTTAACTGGCTTCAAATGGGAACTAGAGAGGGCCTCCGTTTGAAAGCTCCCATCACATTTATGAATTACCCAATACTTTTAAAGGGGCCCTTGAGCTTCTGATATCCTTTTCTGCATTCCTATCTTAACTAATGTCCAGCTTTTGGGAACTTTGCTACTCTTTGCCTCCACTTTAAAGATCCAGTTAGCTTCCAGCCGATATAGACGGGCCCATGTGTTGACCTAACTCCCGCCAAATCCTTTGCCTTCTCACTTGGAGCAAGGAAGAGAGAGAGAGAGAGAGAGAATCTGTTTAAGAGACTCGAGTGTGACACTGATGAGAGAGAATCTATACAACTCTGCATAATGTAATATATATCGAATGGGTACCTTACCGCAACTGATTACGACCATTGGATGATCTTTTGGCGGATTTTAAGGGTCCATCCCATGGCCACTATTATACTATTCTCACCGTTATAGGATGATAGAGAAAAGGGAATCAGATGGAGGAGGGGTTCGGTATGATATTGGATTTGGTGAATCGGTACCATAACCACTTTCCTCGGCAAATAAGTGGGAAAAGGGAGCAAGATTTAGGACGATTATCGGTGTTTGTGCATTTTTGCTTTCCAAAAGTTGGCGTTGTAGGGGTCCATGTAACATTAAATTGGTCCTATGCTTCCATGGTGGTTTTGAATTCGAGGGGAAAAACACCTTGGGTGTCCCCATCCTTTTCCCTTGCTAGAGGTCAATGCCGACTCTTTCTAGAACATACTCTTATTCTATTTCCTCTTGTTCTTTCTCTTGAGTTGTCCCCCCACGTCTTCCTTCTCTTCCTTCTCTCTCTCTAATATTTTCTTTGTCCCATCCCTATAAGGGCGGCAATGTGTCGGTTTGTATCGGGCCCTACCATATCCATACTCATACCCATTAAAGGTAGAAAACTTGATTTCTTGTATTTCTTATCACTTTACACTAGTACTATCTCTTCTTATATAGAAAGAAAATGCAGACTATTACAATACCACATACCATGTGGCCGGGACTACACTATGACTACATCTAGCAGCCCTTATGAGACACATTATACGTACCCATTTGGTATGAGGGATTTAAACCCTTTCAAGTTTCGGATTTTAGTCAGGTTTCTGGACATGTCCGATAATTTTTTTTTTTACAAGATATCCACAAATTAAATTGCTTGATACAAAAATGATCCAATGCTAAGAGGCTGCCATTGTTTCCCTATTATATTGGACTTTATTAATTAGTTTGGTTAGCGATCCGATAGGATATAGATAGTTTAGAATCCGACCCATGTTAAATAACATTTACCGCATATGATTTAGACAGTGGGTTTTCAGGGATTGAGTTATTCTTTTTTTTTTTTTTTTTGGTAGATTGGAAATTGTAGTCATTACATCATGACCTGTAGGTCCTCCCACACCAAGGCTTGTATTAGATTAGGATAATCAGAATCCCAGTACCACTCTTGCCCTTGTATTCAAGCTTCCTTTGCCAACTAGTTAGCAGCACTATTAGCTATTGCAGGTATCCACCTCACCATAACGTCGGACAGTCTTTGCCAAGCCCTCATATAATCAAGAATAATAGGGTAAATATCTGAGTTAATACCTTTGCCGAGAACCAGGGCCTCGCGAGCCCCCAACGCATCCGTGCAGATGATCACATTACTACTTAGATGACGAACGAGGGATTGAGTTATTCATATGGCAACCAAATCTGAGCCCAACCCATATTAGAGCGGGTTGGGGTTGGGATTTGACATGTGTTAGGGTTTGGGTTGGAAAATCACCTCAATTTAGCTTGAACTTGGGCAAACCGACCCAACCTATAACCGGACCATTTAGTAGAGGCGAAGAGCTGGCTATTAGGGGGTGTTAGTCAATTGAGATTTTAAAATTATTATTCAGGAGTTCGTGGACTTGCGGTCTTTGAGAGTCTGCGAACTTTTTTTAAAGAGTCTCTGGGTTTTTTTAGGAGTCTGCAGACTTTTTTGAAAAGTCCACGGTCTCATAAATCCCTTTTTTAGGAGTTCACTTGGGATTTTTGTTATGGACTTAGACATAAAATCCCACTTGACTAACACATTTGAAGAACAATTTTGATGAATTTTGAAAGCCTAATTCGAAAAGTATTAATACGTTCATTAAAAAAATGTTCAAGAACAATGAATCAAAATTAAGCTCGATTTAATCAACATTGCCTCTGCCATCCAAGATTGCCTCACCACGTTGGATAAATAGTTTTGCCAATTTTTATATAAGTCAAATGGTAAAAAAAATTAATATCAAATATTTTAGTAATTTTACATATAGAAATTGATAATTTTTTTATAAATAAGATCATATATCAAACAAGATTATCAATCGTATCATGCCAAAAGACTTTAGCATACTATCAACCAAGGAGGTCATTTCCACAAATAACATACAAATTGAAAGTAGCATACTAATTAAAATATTGAGTCCAATATATGATCGAGGCGGCAGGCATCACGACGGAGCCGGATGGGCGTCGCGATCGGCACCAGACAGGCGTTACGATCGGCGCCAGACGGGCATCGTGATCGGAACTGGACGGATCCAGAGGGCATCTCTCTCTCTCTCTCTCTCTCTCTCTCTCTCTCTCTCTCTCTCTCTCTCTCTCTCTCTCTCTCTCTCTCTCTCTCTCTCTCTCTACTGTATTTTGTTCCGACCGGGGGGGGGGCGAAGGGAGAGGGCGATCGAGAAGGGTTGGGTATACCCAAAGAAGAGGAAGGAGAGAGATAGAGAAATACCTGGAAGAGGAGAATGAGAGTTGATGGGGATCCGACGTTAGCTTCCACGATCACGAGCATAAGTGCTAGGGTTCCGGGAGATGCCGATGATACCTTTCAAAGAGAAAGTCTCACGTAGGGGATTTAAAATTCCACATTTGAGGTGGAACTTTTGATGGGCAAAAAGTATATATACTAGGGTTTGTAAAAATCCCTTTTGTTATGAAGTCATGGACTTGTACCATGATTATTGACCAACGCCTAACTTAGGAGTCCAAGGTTATATAAAATATTGACTAACGCCTGGATCAGGAGTTCACGTTGTGGATTCCGCAACCACTAACGCTTAAATCTACAATACCACAAAGAAGTTCAGGACCATTAATGATATAATCCTAAATACAAGGAACTCTTCACCAAATCCTAATAGTCTCATACTAGAAGTTTTCATTTGAACGGATATTTATTACTCTCCTAATGGCCACCATTTGATGGATGTTTATCCATCCAATAGTCTATATAAATATGTGAAGGCTACTATTTTTTTTTTTTTTTTGAGATGTCATAGAAGGGGAGGTCACCAAAGGACCTTCAAGAGGCGCCATATGTCGGCGTAAGCAGATCCAAAACTGCCAACCGGTAGGGAGAAGGTGCCACAACTGGCGCAACCGACGGCACATCACCGCACAAACAACCGCCGCCACACCGACGAACCAAAGAAAACAGTCCTAAAACCTATATATTCGCACAACAGGCGGAGCCAAAATCTACGCCATACATGGTGGAAGATAAGAAACACAGAGGCCAAAAAAAAAAGGAACACAAAATAAGCAAAGAAAAACCAATCGCACATGCACCAAAAGGCAATCCTTCGCCAGCTCCTGCAGCACAGCCCAAAAGATGAAGAAAATGCCAAATTGGGACTCCAAGCCGTCGCCGAAACCGCCACGAACCACCGGGAGCAGCTCCACAAGTCAGAGGAGGCGATCTGCCATCGTCGTTGGCTCCAAATCTACACTCCGGCTGAAGCCGACGAGAGGCCACGTCTCCAATCTGGCCAAACGGGGCTGTCGAATCCAGCAGAGGAGAGTCGGACGTCTCCAGCGCGACGAACACAAAACGACCGTCGGAGATCCCTTATTGACAAAGGGATAGGAAGGGGGCCAAATCCCACCCCAAGAGCGACCCGAGCCGGTGTCCTAGCCTCTCCGAAGCTGCCAGCGGCTTCCGAGGAGGTCAAGATAGCGCGATCCAAATCCTAACCCTAGGGGAAAGAAAGGGAGAGGCGACGGGGCTCAGAGCCCTTCCAAATAAAAAAAAAGAAACTACTATTGTTACTTAATTGTGTTGCCCTACTTAACAATCAGTTTCTTTGGTAGACTACCTAACCATCAGTTGTTGATGTCATGACACAAACCCAAGAGAGAGACACCTGAACTCGCGATCCTCTCCTTCCACAATTCATGTTTATTTGAATAAATTTGTACGGCTGGTTGGGTGATATGTTTGCAATAGTACTTGTTTGTTGACTTTTAACTCCTCTAAAATTTGTTCAACTCAATTATAAATGCTTAGCTTACAGTTATGTTGATTTTTTTTTCTTTACCATATTGAAACTGGCTAACCCGTCCGCCCAACCGGCCCAACCTGCGATTGGTTGAATTTCGACTTGACCTTGGGTTAGGTTAATCTTAGACAAAGAGTTCAAGTAGGGGCGTAGTCAGAAATTTTTTTTGGACTGGGCTAAAACTAAACTAGTTTTTTTTTACAATGAAACTTTTATTTTATAAAGAAATTCTAAGCAAAATTTTTAAGCGAACATCGACGGTACTAGAAATTATATTAATATAAAAAAGATTGATTACACTTTTTCTCTCTGAATTTTAGCTCAAAAATATTTAACCCCCCTATAGTTAAAAAACTATATTTTGCCTCATTGAAGTCAAATAAAAATTACAAAATTAGAGAAATTAAGTAGTTGACAAAAGGAGTATTGTGCTAACATTTCAAACTTTAGGGAGCGTTTTGGAACAAATTAAACTATAGAGAGGTTAAGTGTTTTTTTGCAGCGATTCACGTTTCGTGAGGACTCAGAAGCGATAGCGATTCACGTACGTGTCGTGAGGGGCCAAGGGCTTCGCTGGGTTGGTAAGGGCTGAGGTCTTGGTTGAGGCGGGCTAAAACATGTACTTAATAATTAACATGGGCTAGCTAGTTTTTCTCAAAACTCGGCCGGGATATAACCCAACCGAGCCAACTATTAGATCCGCTCATGAGTTCAACCACTCTGATTGAACCTGGCTTGACCCATCAACCCACCCGAACTACCCGAGTTGCAGCCATAATCCATACCCAAATGTTTATCGGGTAAAGTTCATATACTGAATGTGTCAATTCCTAAGTTGGAAGTAACAACAATAAAGGGGCATAATGCTCTTTAATGAGTATGTAGTGGAGGGGAAGGAGTCGAGTAGGGGCTCCTCCGGTCGTCGAATTTTGTGATCGCTGTGTCGGAGAAGCAGCAAAGACCTCTGCTCTATTCGTTGGTTTTCACTCGTCGTCGAGGGCGTGATTCCTTGCCACTCGTTGGTGTCGGAGGTTTTCCGGATCTCCTCCCCTGGCGAGCAGCGCAGGTCTTGGTGCTTGAGGCAACGATTGACGGCAGGCAGGAGTGGATGCATATCCTTCTACACTGGTCGGCTACAGGAGATGGTGATGCATATGGTCTGAGGGGTGTTTCT
Source organism: Chamaelirium japonicum (assembly GCA_947650365.1). Classification (NCBI taxonomy): domain Eukaryota; kingdom Viridiplantae; phylum Streptophyta; class Magnoliopsida; order Liliales; family Melanthiaceae; genus Chamaelirium; species Chamaelirium japonicum. The sequence continues at coordinate 55,600,250 of OX393551.1, read as the reverse complement.
TTTTGGTTTTCCCTTGGGTTTTTTTTTTCTTGCTTGTGCTTCTCTCTTCGCCGCCGATGGAGGTAGTGGTGTCCTTCTGCCGGCGTACATGTTTCCGCCAGCGAGCCGGGTTGTCGCCGGAGTGGCGGTCTGGGTGGTGTTCCGGCCAGAGGGCCCTTAGTGTTGTCCCTGTTGGATGTGGGTTTACCATGTGGCGCCTCCTGGGGGTCTGATTGTGATTGTGACCCTCCACTTCTATGAACCTGGTTCGCTTTGGTCTGGTGCTATTCCTACAAGGCTGCACCCCTAATTTCCTCCATCTTCATAGATAAGACTACTGATGCCATTGAGAGTACTTAACTTTTTTATTTTCTAGTTGAGAGAATGCGACTGCGGTCACATCGTAGTGGCAATAGCACTTGTACCTTACCCGCCAGGTTGTGGAATCAAATCCCGTGGGCCTCCTCCCGTCTTTGTTGACGGATTTATCTCCAGCCTTTGTGGTGAGTTTGTCAATGCTCCTATGTGGCAATATTATAGACAATCTTGATCTATCTTGTGCTCTAAGCTCTAACATGCAATGTAAGTCACTTCAAAAAAATATAAAAAAAATTACAAAAAATAGTTGAGAGAATAACTTCAGCTCGTCTCCGACCGAAGGGCGAAGTCGTCCATGTGGAATTAGTTCATAATCAGCATTTAATGCAAAATAAAACCAGAAAATACGAGGGAAGAAAAGGATGCTCATAATGAAGAACATGAAATTACCCAAGGAGTCAATCATATGACTTCTTGATCCAATCTTATCGATCCACTGTCGGAAAAAAAAAAAAAAAATCCAAAATAGGTAGGCTGTTGGAGTTGGCTCCCAAGAATGACTCCCTAGTCTAGGGAGAAGGCCAACTTTACCAACTTTTTGCTCCCTACTTTAGGGAGGCTGTTGGAGATGCTCACGGCCTACGAGTCTATGAGAATTAACTCTAATCCCAAAAAATTACTCCTAATATGAAACTAAATTGCATAAGGAAATTTCTACAATGCTTCTCAACTTTTGATTACATAGCAATAAAAATAAGATCATACCCTTTGTTTGTGTGTGTGTGTGTGTGTGTGTGTGTGATTCAATCAAACAGGATTCACCAAACAAAACTAGTCCAATGACAAACAAAGCCATAATGAATCCTGATACTCACTTCTTTAGGCTAATATAGACCAAGAACTAATCACTGGTAGAACTAGAAGGATTACATTAAAGTACAGATTAAACACAAAACCTGGGGGATCCTCCAACATGTTCTTCAGTATACAACTGTATCACCAGCCTGCAGGCCCTGTCTAAAACTGCACCCTGCTAGGCCGGGATTTAGTCATCCGGGCCTCTCCGTAGGGCTCGTCGTTGTCCATCCTCCGGTTGTTCCTGAAAGCGGCGCACCCGACGACATAGACGATCACGAGGATGACGAGCACAACGATGTTGATCACCGAGACCTTCCTCCAGCTACGCTTGATGCTGGCGAGGACGCCGGCCTTGCACGAATCGCACTGGTAGCACAGCTGCCCCTGGTAGTTGCTCCACTTGGTGCAGTCAAGATCGTTTACCACCATGCCCGCGCTAGGGTTCCACACCGTCTCGTTGACGTACATGAAGCCGCACGTTGAGGGAGGCTTACAGCACCCGGACTGCATGGTAGATTAACAAAAAACTTAGATATAACCATACTCATAAGCGGCAGTGTCAGGTTCCTTTCCACTATAGTACTCATCTAGGGCTAAAAACGAATCAGAATTGAGTTCAAAACATTAAGAAGGGAATCATGCATTACAAAGGATGTCACTTTTAAAAGAAAGGAACTTTAAGTTGTAATTACTTTGGGTTGGATTTTTTAATCATGTTAAATCTTCTGTTACTGAAAACTCAGATTTTTTTAACAAGTCACGATTAAAACATGACTTATTTAGTAAACGTTCATTACGCGACTCTTTCCCGAAACTTTCTATAGAAGTCACAATTTTGTGAAAATCACGATTTTCACATTTTAATCCCTATTTACGTGTTGTAATCATGATTAATCGTGTTTTAATCCAATAATATACTGCCCAAAAAAACATATTGGAGCATATATATATATATATATATATATATATATATATATATATATATATATATATATATATATATATATATATATATGGGGAGGGATACTCTTACTCATGGCCTCTTACTCATATAGTTACCTATGATCCGGGCCGTCTATTAGATCCCGACGTACGGTTCAGATTAGATGGGGAGTTAAAGCAATGGTACTTGCATTAAATGCGGGCTTTTAATTCGGGCTTTTAATACGTGCATTTAATGCGGACACTATTGCTTTAACTCCCCATCTAATCCGAACCGTACGTCAAGATCTAATGGACGGCCCGGATCATAGGTAACCTCATAATATGAGTAAGAGGCCATGAGTAAGAGTATCCCTTCCCTATATATATATATATATTGTACGAGAGACATCAGGAGTCATTGTAGACAGTTTTGAGAGCGAATGAGAGGAATCTTTTGACAGCTAGGGTTCTTCCAATCCACGAAGAGAGGAATCTTGCATGCGGTCTTCCACAAAGTGAAGATCGGAGTCGAAGGAGGCTTGTTGTGGGGGTGAAAGCTTTGTCTGGAGAAAGTGTCGGGTGTATATCTTGTTCCCATTCATAGTGAAACCTTCTCGAGCGCTTCAACGACAGTAGACATAGCCCCGTTTAGGATAAACTACCTTAAATCTTGTTTTTCTCATTGTTTCTGTGATCGTTGTTTGTTTGTTCTCGTGAACGAATTGATCTCAACGACTGGTTGCTTTTGCAAGAAGTAGTAACAGAGCCATGTTCATCCGGGGAGAAGATTAGATCAGTTAGTTAGGGATTGAAGATCTACGCTCGTTGAGATATAGAACGACAACACACAAACGATCAGTCTCAATGGATCAAATTGGTTTATCAGGTAACAAAAGATAGAGGATATCTTATATTGCAAGGATCTCTACATCCCGATCGAAGGTGTTGCAGTAAGGCCAGAGAAGATGACCGATGACCAATGGAAGGTTTTAAACCGGAAGACCAATGAGATGATTAGGGAATGGTTAGATGACGTCTTCCACCATGTGTCTACGGAGACATTGTCGTAAAAGCTATGGATCAACTTGCAGAAGTTGTATAAGAGGAAGATTATTGGGACCAAGGCGTTTCTCATCAGGAGGTTTGTTAACCTCAAGTATAAGGAAGGAGGCTTGGTCTCGGAACATTTGAACGAGGTTCAAAGTATTGTGAACTAATTGCAAGGGATGAAAATGGTTCTAGAAGATGAGTTATAGTCGTGTTGCTTATTCCCAGCTCTCTGCCGGATAGCTTGGCGACTTTGGTGGTGTCTGTGAGTAATTCTTCTTCCATTGAGAAACTTGCCATTAGCTTGGTGACGAGCAGTTTACTCAACAAAGAGGCACGAAGAAAGGTTGCAGGCACAGATAAACCACAGGCGTTGGTCAACAAATCTAGAGGGCGGAGCAAGAGTCGGAATCCACAGTTTCGATGCAGATCCAGATCAAAATCGAAATGAGGAAAGTTCATGTTTCAATATTGTGGTGTTAAGGGCCACATATAGAAAAATTGCCACAAGTTCATAAAAAAATCAAAGTAGGAGGTCAAAATCGAAGATGATAAGGGAGGCACTAGCCACACTACAGCTTGTTCTTGACGGAGAAGATGGAGTAGTGATCTTGCTTAATGATGGAGAGTGTTTGCATGTGTTCGACCATCAAATTGAGAGGGTGATGGATACGACGGCATCATACCATGCTACACCGAGAAGAGATCTATTTGCAATATACAAGATATGAAATTTTGGGGGTGTGAAGATGGAGAACAACAGCGTCTCCAATATCCAGGGTTGGGTGATTATGAATAATGTGCGACACATTCCTGACTATGCTTGAATTTGATGTCAGGTCTAGCTTTTGACCGACAGGGATACATCAGCAGTTTCGGCAATATGGTCTCTGAAAGCTTTACCAAGGGATGTTTGGTGGTAACTAGAGACAAGGCATGTTGCACATGTAGAAAACTGCCTTACTTGTGCAACGACGGCATGAACGTGATGAAGCATGGCAATGCTCCTGACTTGTGGCACATGAGCGAACACGATTGGGGCACATGAGTGAGAAGGAACTGGACATCCTAGCGAAGAAGAAGCTGATTTCCTCCAAAGGTAATTCGATGTCACTTCGACACATGTGAAGACTGTTTGTATGGTAAACAACACAGGGTGTCGTTACAGAAGCAGTGGGAGGGAAAGAAGACTGAATACTTGATCTAGTTCATACCGACGTATGTGGCCCCATGGATATGGACACTCGGAGGGAGCCGATACAACGTTACGTTAATCGACGATTTTTCCCAAAAGGTATTGATCTATTTACTTCGCACAAAAGATTAAATATTTGCTAGTTTTTAAGACTTTCCTACCAAGGTAGAACCAAAGAACAAGAAACAGAGAAGCTTCTGAGATGCCTCCGCTCTGGTAACAGAGGAAATTATACTTCTAAAACCATTGATGGCTATAGTGCTCAGAACGCGATTCGGCATGAGAAGACAGTTCCCAGCACTCCATGGCAGAACGGAATGCCCGAGAGGATGAACCGAACTATTATAGAGAAGGCAAGGTGCATGTTATAGGAGTCGAATATGCCTAAGTCCTTCATGGAAAAAGCTGCGAGGACAGCTTGCTACTTGATCAATCGACCACCCTCAGCTCCATTGGGGGGGGGAAATTCCTAAATTTGTATGAGCCAAATGAGAAGTGGCATATGCACACCTGAAGGTCTTCGGGTGCAAGGCGTTCATTCATGTGCCCAAGGAGCAGAAATCAAACTTGGATGCAAGAGCAAGTCCATGTATCTTTGTCGGGTAAGGTGATGAAGAGTTTAGCTACAGGCTTTACAATCCAAAGCCCAAGAAAATTGTTTGAAACCGGGACGTGATATTCTATGAAGATCAGATGATTTCGGATTCAAATAAAGCAAAGGAGCCAGAAAATAGCATCTCAGATGCTGTGGATTTCACTTATGTTACTCTTCCACCAGTGCAAACGAGTGAGGTGGAAGGAGCACAAGCTATAGAACCGATGGCAGATTGGCAGGCTGGGGATGAAGAGCGGGGAGTAGATGCTAGGTTACCTCCTCCACATGATGTAGTAGAGCCTCAAGACCGGAGGTCTATGAGGAAGTGCAGGCCATCAGTGATTTATACCGAATATGAGTATACCTTGCTCACTAATGAGGGGGAGCCGAAAAGTCTGCAAAAAGCACAAGCTCATGAAGAGAAAGAACAATTGAAGAATGTGATGCAAGAGGAGATGCCCTCATTACAAAAGAACGATACATATGAGTTAGTGGAGTTACCAAAGGGGTGCGGCCCTTGAGGAACACGTGGGTGTACAAGCTTAAGCGGCTAGCAATGGGAAGATCGTGAATACAAGGCCATATTAGTTGTGAAAGGCTTCGAGCATAAAGAAGATATTGACTTCATAAAGATTTTTGCACCCGTGGTGAAGCAGACATCCATCAGAGTGGTGTTGAGTTTGACGGCGAGTCTTGACTTGAGCTTGAGCAGTTGGACGTCAAAACAACATTTCTTCATGGGGACATCGATGAGAAGATCTACATGGTGCAGCCAGAATGATTCGTGATGAAGAAGAATGACCAGTTGATGTGCATGCTAACGAAGAGTCTACGGGCTCAACCAAGCCTCGAGATAATGGTAATTGAAGTTTGACTCATTCATAATGGATCAAGGCTTCAAGAGGTCATTCACTGACCACTGTGTCTACGTCAAGTACTTCACGAATATCAGTTTCATATTTCTATTGTTGTATGTGAATGACATGTTGATTGTGGACGAGAACGTTGGCCAGATCAAACAGTTGAAGGTGGACTTGTCTAAGTCCTTTGATATAAAAAATCTGGGGTCAGCACAGTAGATCTTGGGAATGAAGATCAGACATGACAGGAAAGCTCGAAAAGCATGACTGTCACAAGAAAGCTACATTGACCGCGTGCTTGAGTGGTATGGAGTGCAACATACAAATGTGGTTAGGACTCGACTGGCTAATTACTTTAAGCTAAGCTTGAGGAGACACATTGACGTGCGTTACTACTGGATCCATGATGAGTTGAAGAGGAGGTCGTGGCAACTTCTGAAGGTGCACATGGACAGGAATCCAAAGGATATGATGACCAAAGTGATAATCCGACAGAAGTTCGAGCTTTGTTGGGTGCTCATTGGAATGGTGTGATCAAATCTTGGGGTTTCCTCCTCATTGGATCTAAAGGGGGTGATTGTTTGGATCTATCCCCAAGGAGATAGACCCAGATTGTCGGGCGCCCGGGCGACCTTTACATAGGGTCTGGAGTAGGGCTACACTGACGGGTGCCCAGGCGAACCCTGTGCAGGCCCTGGTAGACAGTGTTGCAGGATTGGGCGCCCGGGTAAATCGAAGTCGGTCTACAGAAAATCCTGGCCGGGTTTGGTTTAGGGTTTTTGGTATAAAACCTATTCAAGCCGTCTTTGGAAGTATGAGAGACATAGGAGTCATTATGGACGATTATCAGAGTGAATGAGAGGGATCTCTTGACGACTAGGGTTCTTCAGCGGAGAGAGGAATCTTGTCGGCGATTTTCCACGGAGTGAAGATCGAAATCGGAGGCTTGTGATGGAGGTAAGTGCTTTGTCTGGAGAAGAAGGTGTTGGGTGTATATCTTGCTCTAATTCATAGTGAAAACTTCTCGAACATTCTGACGACGGTGAACGTAGCCCAGTTTAGGATGAACCACCTTAAATTATGTGTCATCTGTGATTGTTTCTCTCATTATTTCTGTGATCATTGTTTGTTTGTTCTCGTGCACGGATCGATCTCAAAGATTTTCAGCAGTCGGTTGCTTCCACAACATGTTTCCCGACTCTTTCGGACTTCTCCCCTAGTCGATTTTTTCCCTTCTTCCAACTTGATAACTATGCTTAAATCCACAATGGCTCCTCCCAAATCCTTCACACTAGACTCAGTTTCTTCATTCCTGAGCTGTTATTTTCAATGTTGTGTAACATGCTGTCTTGGCTAAGCAGTAAGGGGTGTGGAATGATGTGGGGCAGGAGATGCAGGGAGGATTCCAGGACAGGGATGGCCCTGCACTCCAAAACATGATTGGGAAATTGGAAGCTGCCTTCACTTTATGTGTGGAATCCCACCATCGATGGGAGATCAAAAGTCCTCATTCCTCAATCATGCAATTGTTGTGGCCCTCCCTCTTTGTTTGATAGGGTGGGGGGGGGGGGGGGGAGTAAGGAGGGGTTACCCATCAATGAGTGTGGCTCTTGCCTTCTCTCATGATTTTTTTTTTTTTTGGCTTGAAGGGGCTCTCAAACAATTAGTCAAGTAAATAGGATAGTAAAGTGACAGTTATAGCCCTATGACAGGAGCAATTAGTGCTTTGGATATTTTAATTTCACATTTGTTGACCAATCACTATTAGCTACAGGGCTATTGCAACAGCTGTCCATTTCTTACAAAATAAAACAAAACAAAAAAGATAGCAACAGCAAGAAAGAGAGATGAGTAAACAGGAATCAAAGAAAACCCATCCACTGCCTCCTCATCATTCTCACACGCTTTCCCTCGAACAGTTGGTGCACAAGGATCCAGCGTGTAGATTCACAACAAAAGAAGAGAAATCCACAATCCCCAACACCAGAAATCAAAAGGGTCTTCACCAAATTGTGATTAAATGAGAAACGATCAATAAAAAATCGCGTCTTTTTAGATCCCAGCTATGGGGGAGTTTCGACCACTAACCTGGATGGGGGACAGCTGGCGCCGGTAGAACATGTCAGCGGGCTCGGGGACGAGGGCTCCGGTGGTCCGGTCGCGGGCGTACCTGGCCATGCCGCGGCAGGCTTGTGCGTCGCGGAGGCAGGAGCTGATCTTGGACCAGTAGGAGGGGTCCGCGACGCGGTCCCTGAGCCAGCCGGAGTTGTCGCTGAGGCGGTACTCGAGGAAGCCGCGGTTGATGATGACCTGGCCGCCGCCGCTGTCGGTGACCGCGAAGGCGAAGACGATGAAGCCGAGGAGGGCTGCGATGATGATGAACATGGCGAAGAGGTAGAAGCGGAGGAGCCATGTCTGGCGGTAGCAGGCGCCGGCGAAGCCCGCGAGGGAGACGACCATGATGGCGACGCCGATGATGATGAGCGGCCACTGCAGGAAGCGGAGGCAGTCCGTAGAGTTCGCCCGGGTCGCCAGCCATATCCCGCCGCCCAGGATCGGGATTGATATTAGGAACGTCACGAAATTGACCGCCCCTATCACGTTGTTACTCCCCCTCATCATCTCTCTCTCTCTCTCTCTCTCTCTCTCTCTCTCTTCAACTCCTCCACCTCTCTCTCTCTCTCTCTCTCTCTCTCTCTCTCTCCCCCTTCTCTCACTCTTCAACTACTCCACCTCTCTCTCTCTCTCTTCAACTCCTCCACCTCTCCTCTCTCTCTCCTCTCTCTCTCTAGATTCCACTTTACCTTCGCATCGGATATTCGTCGTGTGCTAAGCTTTAGCCGAAATCTGATCTGCGATGGAGAGGAGGTGGGGCCAGAGATGCGTGCGAGATACAACAGCAGTGCTAAGCTATTCAGCCCGAGGTATTTGTCCCGAGTGGTCAGCCCGATTGACGTGGCATCCTATCAAACCGTTACCTTGCCCGCCTGTCCGGTTTGAATGCGATTCACTGGACGGGGCTGGGTGTAACGGACGGCTGTCATCAGGACACATCAATCTGGCCGACCATTCCGGCTAAACAGTATTTTCCAAGATAAAAATATCAGCGGAGGGAGGGTATCTTTTTAGAGAAGGAGAGCTTCTTGAGGGGTGACGTGGCGATGTTGTTTCTTTGTGTAATGGAAACGTCTCTACTGCTTCGTCGAACAGAGGGGGGAAGGGGACAAGCCCCGATATTTAAATAGAAGTGGGCGATCCTTTGGCCCACACGCCGTGTGGGTAGGCGCTGTCCACTTGCGGTGCGAGCCGCTATGCCGACCTTGCTGAGATCAGGCTGACGCCAGCCACGCCGAGATTATTGCTGGTGTGGGGGAGATCCACGGCAGCTGTAGCAAGTGTACAGATCTTTACTCACGCGGCGTGTGGGCATAGCATTCCCCTTTTTATCTAGCGCGACATTGAGCATCAAATATCAAGTTCACATATTACCCAAAATTTGGCAGATACCTGTGACTTTTATTTTTATGCGCAAAATAGGTCACATATATATTTTTTTTATTTGGACGAATGGTTTCACTAGTCTGGCAATTTCGGACCCGACACGGAGTAAGCGGGTCTGGGTCAGGGCTAAGCGGGATCGAGTCGTAAACAGGTCGACACGATAGAACCGTTTAATAAACGGGTCGGGTCAGGGTTTAGGGTCTGGACCCGGTAGATCCGGAAAGACCCGTCCATGGGCGTAGCCAAGAATTCATGTTGGACTGGGCTAAAAGTAAACTAATTTTTTTTTAAATGAAACTTTTACTTTATATAATAAAAAAATATTAATCAAAATTTCTAAAGTGAACATCACCGGTACAAAGAAACTTTATTAACGTAAAAAAACTACCTAAAAGGCTAAAACATATACATATACTAAAAAAAGACTAACACAATAAATAAATATGTAATACAAATATAATAATATATTACTGAAGTTGTGCCTTGCGATACTTCAGAGAGTAGGCAATGCACATCATAATGTATTAATGTTTAAACTATGATTAGTGCATATTTAAGCTACAAGCATTTCAATTTTATGTTTAAAGCACAGATCAAGGCTCAACTGAAGATAATTTACTTTCTCAAATTTAATCCGAGCATGAAAACATTGTGATATTCTTTTTTGGGGGATTTTTTCAACTTAAGGACAGTTCCTCCAGAACTGCATCAATGATTGCAATAGCAAGTACGACTCATGAACATCATTAGAGATTCAAAAATCTAGAGTACAAAACCTCAAATTTACGAAATTATGATTAAGTTTCGGGCATAGAACATAACAGTAAAAAATAGATAGGAAACCCTAAAAATACAAATGGGCAATCGGCTAGGAGGTGAGAACAAATTTGTGAGCTAGAATTAGAGAGGAAATGAAGAGAAAGGTGCATTAAAAATGTAAAAATTTAAGCACAAAAAAGAAAAATAAAAATAGTTCTAGAGCGAAATAGAATAAAAAGATGAAGGGTGACAACAAAATAAGGGGGAAAGGTAAAATATTCAACCCTAGATCCAGTTTTGGGAGATGATCTGACAAAAATTGGACTACATGCTTGAGGAGACATGTCTCAGAACATATGCATCATAAAAATATTCACATTGGAGAAAAAAATGTGAAACCATTGAGGATCCATATTCACGGACATCACTATAACCTTAGGGTTTGAGGATAGGATTTTGGGGAAGGGGGGAAGTGCTCTGACGAGAGTGAGTGATATTGCAAAGAGGAGCCACGAGCCCACCGAGGGCATGTGCGGTCTCGGTGGCCATGAACACTTCACCTGGTGCAAGATCGAACTCCTCCTCAGTAGCGTCGAATTCCTTCCTTATCATCTCCATCAACCGACATGCCCCCTTACTCTGATGCGAACTCTTTCCATTTGAAAACACAAAATCATAACAATTCGTTGGCCCCAAAAGAAAACTTAGTGGTTCTAAAAGGGCGACTGGAGAGGGGCACTTACTGTGGAGAACATCTTTTCTTTTATATCATTCCTCCCAAATCAGTCATCCGATTCGGGCTCGATGAAGAATTCGAGGATAAGAGTTGGAGAGGAATTGATAACAAGGTTGAAGGATGGAATGGAGAAGGGAGGGTTAGGGTTTAAAAAAGAAGGAAAAAAGAAAGATAAATTACACTTTGCCCCGTGAACTTTAACTCAAAAACACTTAAGCCCTCTATAGTTTAAAAACTACATTTTGTCCCCATCAATTCAGTTTTGATCAGATAAACATTACCAAATGAGGAAATTAAGTAGGTAACAAAAGGGGTATTGTGCTACATTTCAAACGTTAGGGTGTGATTTGAAACAAAATAAACTATAAGGGGATTAAGAGTTTTTGAGCTAAACTTCAGGGGGCAAAGTGTAATTTATCCTAAAAAGAATAAAAAGAATGGAGAGAGGCTCGGAGCGAAAGGATCACCTCCAGTCGATCGGCCCGAGTCGGTGGGGCCGGCGTGCATTACAGCGGCACATGGTCACTGGAGTGCAATCACTTTTGGGTCGCTAGCCTTTGTACGGCTGTGATGCAAGCCGAGCCTACCGACCGGGCCGACCGACTATAAAAGATTTGACCCCTCTTCTATCCCGCGGTAGCTCCTTCAGATTTGATCACCACACTGGGTAGTTGGCGAGGGCACCTGGGCAAAGCCCTACCTGAACTCGAGCAAAGTTCTAGACAGTAGTACCTGAGGCGGCTGTGGTGCAGCTCCGTTCCCCGCCCCCCCAAAGTTTGTTTGGGACATTGGAGGAGAACCCGAGGAGGTCGCAGTATTGTGCAGCATCTCCCCCCTCGGGTTGGTTCTTGGTGATCAACGAAGGGTGGTCGCGAGGGGAGCCACCCCTAACTCGAGGAGATTGACACCAATGAAGATCGAGGACCGGATTGTACGATGAGTGACAGCCTAGATGGATCTCAGGGAAGTACCGTGATGATACAGACACGTGCAGTTGTTGGATCGAGGGAGAGCACCTCGATGACATGGAGTCACCAACGAGCAACTTTTTCAGCCGCCGACAAGTGGGCTGACAGGTTTGCCGATGGGTGCCTGGAGGAGGTACCGATGGGCACCAGTGAAATTCATCGATGGACAACGAAGGTGTCGACGGTCGCCATGGCGGCGAGCACAGCCACAAACACACACGCAGCAGCATGCTGGGTTATCGGCGGACAGCAAAGGAGGCACAGGTGGGTGCCGGCATGGCGGTGTTGACGGAGGACACCGAACCAAGGCATCGAAAGGTGCAAAGTATCTTGGTAAACTCAGCCGCGGCACGCGTGCAAGACGACGGCCATGCGGAGAGTATTGACGGGCGCAAAGTGCTTGAGCATGAAGTGCACAAAGTCACGACCGGATACATGAAGTACTGGCTGCATTGGAGTTACAACAGAGTCACCGACTGACGGCTTGTCTAGGCACAGACGGGTGGCCTGATGGAGCAGCCGACAGGTTGCAGGAGGCGTCACCAACTTGTGCCGACATTTTGTCAACAGATGGCAGATGCTCCGTGATCGTGAGCAATGGACCAGGAGAGGTCGCGAGCACAACCACGCTGCTAGTAGCTAGGGAATCACCGACTGGAGGCTCTTCTAGGCACCGACGGGTGGCTTGATGGAGCAACCGATGGGTTCCTGGTGGGGTGCCGACGGGTGCCTAGTGCTTAGCACCATTGATGTGCGATGGTTCTGAGTTGATGGACGTAGGAAGTGTGGGACGTAGAGCGCGGACTAACTCCGATGTTGCAGTGGGAGCGTTAGATCGGAGCGCAGAGGCATGGCGATGGTCTTCCGAGTGGAGCGTCTAAGCATGATGTACGGTCGTTATGAAGAGTTATCCGTGAATGTACTCTTGATTGTGGGCAAATAATGTTACAAGAAATGTATTGCATTGTCTCTCCCTAATGAGTTTTTCCCCAACAGTACGCTACTTGTGCACACAATTTTAGTTGCCAAACTATACATACAAGGTTGTTGGATCCTCTTTGAGGGCGGGGGGTTGGTTGGAGTCAAGGGAATTTATGTGGGCGGAGGACTGGCTAGTTGGGGCGTGGATATTGGCCTCCTTGGAGGTGCGGGTGAAGGCGGCCGCTGCATTTA
>OX393551.1:55372337-55582337 GCA_947650365.1 Chamaelirium japonicum | reverse complement strand
GAATATCCTCTAAACTTGTGAAGTAGGTCACATATGTATATTTTTACTTGGATGGATGGTTTTACGTACATTTTAGTAGTAAAATTATTCTATTTTATGTTTTCTTCTTATGACTTGCACAAGACCGCCGCCGTCGTCCCCTGCCACCTATCACCACTAGCGACCATCGTTGTCGGACATCAGCACCCTCCATCACTGTCGGCCATCAACACTGCCACCGACACTGTTCGAAAAAAAAAATCGTTTGTCGTTGCGTCATCTCCTTGCGATATGCAGAGATTTGCATCAAGCGAAAATTTTGCGGCCATTGTAACTTTTTAACAACGTGCACAACTTGTGACAAACACAACCATAGAGTAGCATAAAGCTGGCAAAAGTTGACCCAGCCTGCCAATCCGATCTTAACAGGCCTGCCCAACTAACTCAATTCGTTTATTAAACGGTCGAGTTAGGGTTCTGCAATAGCTGACCAATCTAAAAATGGCTCAACCCGACCCGCCTGACGCATCAAATTTGCACGGGTAAACCGTACTCCTATTGTCCACCTGCAATGCATAAACAACAAAAACGAAGAAAACAAAATGATAAGTGAGTCATCTAGGGCTAGTAATTTTGGACCCTACACGAAATTAGCAAGTCCGGGTTTGGGTTAAACGGATTTGGGATGGAAGCAGGTCGAGACGATTAACCCGATTAGTAAATGGGTCGGATCCAGGTTTTTGTCTCCAGTCTAGTTGATCCGAGAAGAAAATTCAATGGGTCGGATAGGGTCTACCAGGCAATACGATAACCAAGTACCCGATGGATTTTGATACTAATGATCAGCCCAGTCCTGATAAACGGATGGTTGTGTAAGACTGAATCACAGCTTGTAACTGCTCGAAGATTTTGGGCCAGTTATGCATCGGTTGCTTGTAAGTTGTAATCATTGGATCACCAAGGGACGACCATGATTCAGTTTCCGGTAAATCGGATCATATCAACTGAGTACAATCCGTGAGGTAAACGGATCTAGCGGGGCTTATTGGATCTACTTGTTTATAAGCAGGACGGGTACGGATTTAGCGTCTAGACATGATTAGTTAAACGAGTCGTGTCTGTGTGTAGGGGTTCTGGACCTGGCCCAAAACCAGACACAATCCGAACACAAGTCGGCACACCCCATTGCCAGTCCCTAGAGTCAGGGGGTCGAGACTCGTAGTCCTTAAATGAAGCACAGACTTGCACGGAATTGCTCATGGACAAGGTAAGTTTGTTTATGTGATACATCATTTTAGATGAAACATCAAATTATTTTGGGTATGGTGAGTTTAGAGTAATAGGGTCAGGTAGGTTAGGGTTAGTGTTGGAAAAATTGACCCTTTTAATAAATGGGTAAGGGTTTGGTTGAGCCATGCATCCGAACCCGCTAACCTTAACTCTAACTCATTTGTCAGCTCTAAGATAGTAGAACTTCTGTTGATTTAGGCTCGTCATTTTGCATCCACCGCAAGTTTTTTGCAATGAGCGCAACTTACAAGGAACACAACCATATAGATAGTAAAACTTTCGCGGAGGGATTTGCAATCATTTGTAAGTTTTTTTGCAACCATCACAAGTCACTTGTGACGGACGCAAATCACTTGCATCCCCTATTTCATAACCTTTTTTTTATCGATTTCAAGGTTTGTATCGGTCACAAAAAAACTTATGTTCCATATTTCATAACATTTTTGTTGTAAGACAAGTTCGAATGTACGCAGGCTTCTGCGATCACCCTTTTCTTCTATGTCGATGGCTTTCATGTAAGTGGGATTCCGAAAAGCTACAGCGAGAGTTTAGATGTATACCTTTGCATAGGTATGTTGACGAGTGATCGAGTTTTTAAGAATCTCAATGAGATCCTGCTGACTTCGGCTCAATGGGTAGGTAGGTAGCTAGGGTACCCAATAACTTGATGTGACTTTCGAGGATTGAAAATGATAACGAAGACTTTCGGAGACCTTCGACGAGTTTCAGAAAAAAAGAAGAAAAGAAAGAAAATTCGATGTAAAAGATGGACGGTCGCCAACGGGGAGAAGATAGAATCAGGATGGTGGGATGAAATTCCTTAAGATAGTATGATTTCTCAAAGAAGAGAAACCATTGTGCCTTCCCTCATGGCCGTTGTAATTTGTTTGTGCATGCGAATCCAGGTTATTGATGTCATGTTCACAGGATTATGAAAATAATAAATAGCAGCTGCTGATTGCCTCCCCCCGTTTCGATCTCCGGACCTCATTGAGCCCTTGCTCTAGCGCCCTGTCCTCTGACCGCCTGACCGGTCCAGAAAAAAAAAATGATGGGACAAAAGAGAGATGATGAGTTACATGATTTTTTTTTTTTTTAATGATGATATATTGAAACAAATTGAATTTAAAGTTAAGTGACATTGTGTCCTAAAAAACCACGTAAGTAGAAAAGTAAAGCTAAATGTTATCGGATGTAGTTTGGGTATTACGTCATACTTGATGCCTATTTTAGAGTAACCGTCTTGAATTTATGGATAGAGGGCCATCTCCACCCAGTGTTTTCAAAACCGGACCGGAAGGCGAACCGAAAATGCATCCGGTTCGGTCCAAATTGATTCAAACCGGTGGTTCAACCGTTTGAACCGTATAAAAATATATTTTTTTATATAGATATCTACTAAATTCTTCAATGGGAAGGTTTGATTTCTATGTTAACATACAAACCGGTTTATTCAAAGACCGAACCAAAACATGTTCCGGTTCCGGTCCAAACCGGTTGAACCGCCCGGTCCGGTCCGGTTTTCAAAACACTGTAGACTCCACCTAATCAGTCAAATATGGTGTCAAAAGGAGGGTCCAAGCGTGATCCACGAGCCAGAGATGCTTGCAAAGCTTGCATCCAGTAGCTCATGATTGGTGGTCTTCTCGGGATTATTCCACGTTGAAGTTCGAAATCTCTACTGTTGTGCCTCCCATGGTTTATGTCGGTAGCCGCTTGATGCACGACACGTTGAATGGACATCATTGCCTAGGTTGAGTGTGTCATGTACCCGATGTGTGCTACTGATAGGTGAACCACACTCGGACTGGACTGTGCACTTTTCCCCGACAATCTTGATGTTTTTTATGTGACGTGACTTGCATCAGGTAGCTACTGTCCTGAACTATAGGAGGCCACAACCGTAGACGATTCGCACTCCCCACACTGATGTATCAAGCATGGATCAGAGCTTATCCCATTTTTCATATGTGAGCTCCACACCTTTGAAGTTCACTAGTGGATCCTGCATGTGTTGCACCATCGAGACTCCACGCAACGGAAAAGACGTCAATAGCACGAAGAATTAATGCACCAGTAGATGATGAACCACCACCAACGAGAAGAATGAACGATCAAACACACAAGATGATATCCGACAATCGATGATCAATGGATTAACTAGAAAAGAAATACAAGGAGCACACGTATGTTTGTCCTCTCACCAATCCCTTTCCCAACCCACAAAGAGATAATCCCCAAGGAAAAGAAGAAAAAAAAAGATATCGCAATCCTCTACCCCAAGAACAAGAGAAACACTCGCTCTAACTCAATGACAGCTACCCTCACCTTAATCTTCGAAAGAGCCGCACAAAAAATTCCACCGATAGAAAACGAACCACCACCAACGAGAAGAACAAATGATCAAAGACACACAAGATAATATCCGGCAATCGACGATTAATGGATTCACTAGAAAATGATCACACGTATATCTGTCTTCCCACTAATCCCTCTCTCAACCCGCAAAGAGATAACCCCCCCAAAGAACAAGAAGATATAATGCAACCCTCTCACCCTAAGAACAAGAGAAACCCTCGCTCTAACCCGATGATGGCTACCCTCTTCCCAATCTCCGGAATAGCCTTTAGATCCTTCCTTGTGTACTTCTTTATTCATCCCTAGGGGTCATTTTAAAGCTTCAAGTTCGTGCAAGAATTAGGAAAAAAGATAGAGCTAAACCCATATAAGTTCTCTTGGAATCTCATACAAAAATGCTGCCGAAAAAAGTCTTCACGTGCGCCTGTTCATAGGATTTTGCTCTGGGCACCAGGATTGGCACACTGAGCGAAAATCCCACAGGCCCGAGTATGTCCGGCTCTAGATTTGACCCATGGCACCAATCCTGGCACCCAAGGCAAAATTCCTATTTTGCCTGTTTTGCCACTTCATCTTTGCTCCTTTGCCGCTCCGTCTTCCGCCATCCTTCGCGCACAACCCTTGGATATTGTGAAGGACTTGTTTCAAGTAAAAATCCTCAACAGCATGATGACTCTATAAAAACTAGTTGGGTCCTTAGATGATGCCTGTTAAACTTGCTCATCGTCACCACAACTGACTATTGTCACTGCCACCAATTATCATTGCCATCGTCCAACACCATTACGCACTATTTCGATTGTCGATGCCCATTACCGCAATTATCCTCCATAACCTAGCCTTCCTTTTGTTGGGTTTGGCCCAATGACACCCACATGCGAAGACCCTCAGCCATGCGAAGACCCTCAGCTAGAGAAGCCCCCAACCGGGCGAATCGAGTTGGGCAGACGAGGGTTGGGTCACAATCATGTCAATTTTTTGGATTGTTTTTTGTCTCCTATGACCTTACACTTGCACTCCTATTTAATTAATGGGACCAAGGGTGGCTGGCTCTAGGGTTGGACTGGAGAAAACACAATGGGGAATCGTCATCGACGACTACGTGGTGCTCAAGATCGTCTATGGAGAAAAAAGTTCGAGAAAGAAGAAATTATCCAGAGGGTGCCGGTGCGACGCTCCACCCGGGCTCTTGGAGGCCCAAGGCGTATGGTGATATGGTGCAGTGTGGCTAAGGTAGAGGGTCAAAAGAGCGATTGAAGTATGGAGAGAGAAGGGAAATCCGATCTAGGGTTTGCCACAAGGAGAGAGAAGAGAATGAAGGAAAAGAGGATAGGACAAAAGAAGATGAAAGAAGATAGAAGAGAGAGGAGAGGTTTGGCTTTCTCCGGGTCTCGCTTCGATCGTTCTTCGATTCTTCATCCGGGATCCTCGGCGTGCCTACCTCGGCTTCTGCTTCTGAGCGGACTATTTTAGCGAGTGCTCTCATCTCTTAAAGATCTTTCGGTGTTATGTATTGCTTGGGGAGGAAATCTCTACTTTGTTCTTTATTCCGTAAGAGTAATCAAAGATGGTTTTGCGAGGGTCCGACAAATACTGATCAACCGCTTGTGTGATCTCTTGATCGATGATAATCTAAATCCTTGATTGTTGGTGATGTTACGGGGTTTGTGCTATTATGTGTGCATCGAATTCTTTGATTTTTGCATGGTCTCGATCTTAGATCCGTAGAACAACGCTTCTGGTTACACTCGAAGGATCGTCGTGGTGTGTGTGCAACGATGGCGATCAGACTTGGTATCCACCCTACAAGGTGGTATTGGGGATTCGGATCCCAACACCCTTTTCTATATACTTATATGTTCTGCATGATAGCTCTACAAAAACTAGTTGTGTACTCATACGATGCCCGAGAAACTTATCCATCTTCACCACCTCCAATCGGTTATCGTAACAATCATTCATCGTCATTGCCCACTATATTGATCGTCGACGCCTACCATTATCAATAGTTGTCGCCACCGCCACCCGCAGTCGTACCAAAAAAAAAAAAAAAACAATCACAGTTGTTACTGTGGTAATGACTTAGTGGTGAACCGATTTTTCCATTGTCAAGAGGTAGTATGACGAAAAAAAGGCATGGAGACTTAAATTGGAATGACAGCTTCGACGTAGGTATGATTCGATCCCTAGACGAGGGGATTTGGTACCGGTGCGCATGCCAATTGTATAATTTTGACAGCTAAAAAAAAATTATGGTTTCTCCCAAAATGACCCCCAATTCTTCTACCAAATTGAAAATGTTATTATGCCAACCCGCCTTGCCCACTCCCTTTTGCCAACTTAACATGGCACGATCACGTACGGATGTGCTTTGCACCCAACTCCCACCAAGTGAATCGCACTTAGTCCCAAATGTCAGTCAAATGGACCGCTGTGATCTACTTCCATGCAAAGTTGATTGGAAGAATGACATTAGGCCTATCAATGGGCCGGATCAAGTCAGGATAGATCTGACTTTGATCCTTTTATAATCACTGTAATCTCGGGCCAAAATACTAATATCAATCCGGACTTTTTGGATTCTGGTTGGATTCGGATCATGATCCGACCCATTGAAATGTGAACAAAACAACAATAAACGGCTTCTAAGTTTAGATCATTGATTAGCCCGGGTCAATAGATTTAGAGATCCAAAGATCCTACAATTAACAATAGATGGCTAGGGTAATCATTGGACAATATATTATAAAAGTTAAATACACGTATCGAATCTGATCTTATTCGGAACGGATTGTAGAAGATCCAATTTGATCCGATTATATTTCGAACTAGTAAGAAACCCGAGCAATTTCCAGGTGAACTTGTTGCACGCCACTTGGCATAAACGACATCACAACTGTTCGAAGAAGTGTACGTGAATGCATGACTGTGATTCATCTGTCGGGATGTGATTCACTTGTTAGAGAGAGAGAGAGAGAGAGAGAGAGAGAGAGAGAGAGAGAGTACTACTGATTTTCCTAATTAACATCAAATGACCACTAAATGCAATTGAATGGGTATTTTTCATCTTTATAGTATGTTTTTAATATGATTTATGAGAGAGAATTGTGTTCACACACGGGAGAATGATTTTTGCTTTTCAAAAAAAATTCAACGTGTCAACACGATAGAGAGTCTTCCATTTTAGTATTTTACTACCAGTAAGAAACCCAGGCAATGCCCGGATGAACATGAGGCACAACACTTTATAGATGACATCACAATCGTCTGAAGAAGTGTACAATCTGAAGTGAGTGCGATTCACTCTTCGGGATGTGATCGACTTGTTAGAGAAAGATATAATATAATAATTTACCTAATTAACATCAAATGACCATTAAATGTCATTGAATGAATATTTATCATCTTTATAGTAGGGTTTTAATAAGATTTATGAGATAGACACGTGTTCACACATGAAAGAAGAATTATGGCTTTTCAAAAGAGGTCCACGTGTCACAACACGGGAGAGAGGACTCCATTTTACTATTAGACTAGTAAGAAACCAATGCCCGAATGTGCTTGATGCATGACATTTGGCAAATACGATATCGCAACTGTTCGAAGAAATGTGAAATCTGAAATGAGTGTGATTCACTTGTTAGAGAGACAGAGAGAGAGATTAACATCAAATGACCATTAAATGTCATTGAATGAAAATTTATCATCTTTATGATAGGTTTTTAAATGGATTTAAAAGAGAGCCATGTTCACACACATAATAAGATTTCTAGCTCTTTAAAAGACGTCCACGTGTCACAACACGAGAGATAGGCTTCCATTTTAGTATAGATACTAGTAAGAAACCCGGGCAATACTCGAATGTGCTTAATGCACGTCATTTGGCAAAGACGACATCACAACCATTCAAAGAAGTGTGAAATCTGAAGTGTGTGTAATTCACTTGTTAGAGAGAGAGAAAGATAGAGAGATTAACATCAAATGACCATTAAATGTCATTGAATGAAAATTTATCATCATTATGATAGGTTTTTAAATGGATTTAAAAGAGAGCCGCATTCACACACTTAAGAAAAATCCTAGCTCTTTAAAAGATATCCACGTGTCACAACACGGGAGAGAGGCTTCCATTTTAGTATATACTAGTGAGAAACCCGGGCAATGCCCAAAAGTGCTAGATGCATGCCATTTGGCAAATACGACATCTCAACTATTTGAAGAAGTGTGAAATCTAAAGTGAGTGTGATTCACTTAGTAGAGAGAGAGAGATTAACATCAAATGCCCATTAAATACCATTGAATGAAAATTTATCATCTTTATGATAGGTTTTTAAATAGATTTAAAAGAGAGACGCTTTCACACACGGAAGAAGAATTCCAACTCTTTAAAAGATGTCCACGTGTCACAACATAGGAGAGAGGCTTCCATTTTAGTATAGATAGATACTAGTAGGAAACCTAGGCAATTTCCGAATGTGCTTGATGCATGCCATTTGGCAAAGACGACATCGCAATTGTTCGAAGAAGTATAAAATCTGAAGTGGGTGTGATTCACTTGTTAGAGAGAGAGAGAGAGAGAGAGAGAGAGAGAGAGAGAGAGAGAGATTAACATCAAATGTCCACTAAATGTCATTGAATGAAAATTTATCATTTTTATGGTAAGTTTTTATATGGATTTAAAAGAGAGCAGCGTTCACACACGGAAGAAGAATTCGAGCGCTTTAAAAGCTGTCCACATGTCACAATACGGGAGAGAGGGTTCCATTTTAGTATAGAGATATAGATATAGATATAGATATATATTTTACTATTAGATTGGCTCGAATCTTTTTCACAGATCACGAATTCTCGATGCTAAGCACCTAAACTGGATAAAAAGACAATATTACCCTTAACCTATAATATTGCAGAAAGAGTACATGTGGCATGCCAGCAACATACGTGGCTGTTCGGAGTAGCCAATGCCTGCCACGTACCTGATGCCCAGTCTTGGTTACAGAAACTATAGCCGAGCGAGGGAGAAGATCCACCCACCACAGAACAGAGCCCATCACTCGAGCAACAACGAATCAAGATCGAAGAGGGAGAAAAAGGCTTAGAGAGAGAGAGAGAGAGAGAGAGAGAGATGGGATCGGAAACGTTCTTGGAGGTGGTGCTAGCCATCCTGCTGCCACCCTTCGGGGTCTTTCTTCGTTACGGATGCGGTGTAAGTTGAGATGCATTGGATTACGGATTCCGAGGAATTCCATTATGTTGCGTCTGATGTGACTTCCTCTGCAAGTAGAGTTCTTGATCGACTTGCTGCTGACAGTACTGGGTTACATACCTGGCATCATTTACGCCATCTATGTGCTGGTAGGGTAGTTGTAGCCTGTGGTCTTTTTTTAGTTTTTTTTTTACTTTTATTAAATAATAATAAGGGAATGGGGGTGTCATGTGTGAAGGATTGCTTCTCTTTTGTTTTTCCTAATTTAGTCATTCGCTTGTATTTTTCTATGAGCACGGGTTCGGGTTCTCCGAGGTTTCGACCTAGATCGATCGGTTAAAGAGAGGTTAGAGCCAAAACTGAGTCATGGATAGCCGTTCTTTTGCGCACCTGGTCAGGGCTGAGTGCGATTCACTGGGCAGGGGCAGAGGCTGGGTGTAATGAGCTGTTGTGGTTCGGTTTTGGCTCTAACCTATCTTTTAAACTAAGGTCGCAACCTTGGGGGATTCGATACCGTTTTTTATTTGCCTTGCTTATCGTTGATTGGTTCTAGGCATCTTTCGACTGTTATAAAGGGAGAGGGATTAGGGTTTCGAAAAGAATGGCCACTTGTATTGATTAACATTGTACTAGAGTAGCACTAGAGAGAGAGAGAGAGAGAGAGAGAGAGAGAGAGAGAGAGAGAGAGAGAGAGATCATTACATTTCCATAGTTTATATGCGATTGATACTAACGCTGAATCTAACATCAAAAAAGAAAGTTTCATGACCTTTTTTGGATACTATGGGGTTTTTTCTTCTGCACACCACTACTAATGCAGTGTAGCATGTATTGGCTTATGTTTGCATGTGTGACATGTGCAATTAAAGTTGTGTAGTGGATGTAGTGATAACGAGGCAATGTATCTATTTGCACATATGACATGCAATTAATGTCTAGGTTTTGGTGGAATTTTTTTTTTTTTTGGAGGAGGAGGACATACATGTCCTGGTTAGAGCTAAGTGCCATTGCATACGCGAAATAACGGTTCGAATCATGCGAACTATAGGAGCGTAAAGTTTGTTTGTTTGTTTTTCTCGTCATAGACCAAGCATTATTTTTGCCCACATTGTGTCACTTTATTTATACGCCACACGATGAAGGACAAGCCAGGCCGATTCGATCCTTCAACCACCCCGACGGGAAATAGTGGGGTTGACAAGTGGGATACAGCCATAGTAATTTATTTTTGTCAACCTTTATTTGCAGGTATCTATACTATATAGTAGCCCTCAAACAACTAGGTGTCATGTGACAACCTTCTCATCATTCATCGGATGCTACGTGGCAATCTCAAGTGCGGTTCCTCTCGGAAAACGCCTCCACTCAAACAACCATTCCCCTCTCTCTCTCTCTCTCTCTCTCTCTCTCTCTCTCTCTCTCTCTCTCTCAGACACACACACACACACAACCCTCCTCCCCCCTCTTTCCTCTATAGGGTGTTTGATTTTTAAGCCCGGATTAAGACTGGGCCAAACAACTTGTTTTGCACATAAAGGTGTGGTCCAGTATTCATGTGTCTGCACATGTCTTTTTTTTTTTTGGTAATCAGAAGGGGAGATCACAACAAGACCTCTATGGAAGCGCCACAGCCTAACGCTGGCATAAACACCGAAACACCGGTGGAGAAGAAGCCGTCATAAGCCGGCGAAAGATCAAGAACCAAAAAAAAAACAAACCCTCACTACGACAGAGGGAACCAAAACCCAAACTTCTCGGCACGCCGGCAGAAACTCGCCACCTCCGGCGAAAGCATTGCCCTACCCCGGCGGAATCAGCCCACACAGCACAACCTGCACAAAAAAACAGCAAACACTGTCCATATCCTCCAGCCCGGCTAACAAATCGAAGCTGCCCGCCGTTACCCCGCCCTCGAGACGCCTCCACCGCCGCACCGCCAGTAGCCTCTCACCGTCCAAAGGTGGCGCTCTGAAAAACCTCCAGCGGAGAGCCTCACGCAGGGGCCAGATCCGACCAACCTCTGCACCCGGCGAGAGAAGACGACCTCGACGCCGCACGAGGGTGTCTGCACATGTCACCCTCTCTTAACCAAACAAATTCAATCCGCTTCTAAAAACACAACCACCAAACAAACCCTTAGTCTCAGAATAATCTTCTTCACATAGTCAGGATTGGACTCAATAGAGCATTGAGTTAAAAGTAATGTTGTTCTTATTATGGGAGTGGCAGACCTGCTAGTAGGGGAAAATTTTCAGCACAACCTTTGTACCATACAACCGTGGGGCCCACTACGATTCAAGAGACATGGGGTAGCAAGCCCTAGCACATTGGGGTAGTGGCCCCCAGCACTCAGTGTCACGTCCGGGATTTTACTTTTTAGCACGAAACCCCGGGCATAAGTGTAAAGAAAGTTGATCAATATATAGAAAGTTAATTTGTTTCTAATGATGTGTTATTCTGACTTGGGATACCAACTGCTTCTCTCAGAGCATGCTCATACATTCAGGAGGGCAGTGGGTCCAGTGGTTGTGTTGAAATTTTTCTCCTACTACTAGTAGGTTGTTGCTCGGCCAATAAAACCCCATCGACCGCACGTATAAAGATTAATCGGTCCCACAATTTAATTAACCCACCAACAAGTGTGTCAAATGGAATCTTGGAGGTCTAAAGATCCGCCAAGGTCAGAATTTTTTTTTTTTGGCTGGACCAACCAGGCGGTTAGATTAGAGGGTGCTAGAGCCTAGAGCTTGCAATGGCTCGAAGAGATCTGGAGATCGAAACGTGGGAGACAGCAACTGCTAATTATTAATTCCATATTCCCATCAGCATGACATCAATCGCCCGCATGTACAAACAAGGCACAACAGCCTTGATACAGTTGGCTTCACGGTGTCCAAATCAGGAGTCGAACATGGAACCTTTTCAACACGGGAGGAGGAAGTACCACCTGTCCAAGTGCACGTTGGTGAATGCTTGAGGATTGAAGCACATGTGATACATTTTCTTTAAAATCTCTCCCCCACTCTCTCTCTCTCTCATTGAATGCAATAATTGTAGAGTTGTCCGTGAATCACTTTCATGATACAAGTTTTTGTGGTGAGAAATGCTATTCAGCCCGAAGTTTTCCTGATTCTGTCAGCTCGATTGACTTGGCAGCATATAACCGGAAGCTGAAACCCACTAGCGATATTTAAATCTTTTATACCACCAGTTGCACGCTGCCATGTCAATCGGGCTGAGCGGAATCAAAAAAACCTTCGGACTGAATAGCATTTCTCTTTTGTGGTTCTACACTCAATACAAGTAAAGAAAGTATGCTAAAATTGGACATGGATTTGGAACAATTATGACAACGTATTGTTGAAGGAAACTGACAGAGAGAATCTCACTCTAGAGGCACTGGTTCCATAGTTAACAGATAGCTGAAAGCACCTCTTGGTCTAACTGTAAGCCCAAACCATCCAGATCCACTAAGCCACCAGGTGTGGAGTCTGGACCACACCTAGAAGGGAAAAATATATAAGTTTTTACACATCAACCCCTACAATCTTCTCTATTTACATATAAACCCCTATCAAATTGATATTTACTTATAAACCCTTTAATTCATTCAAACATTACATATTGACTTCTGCAATTAGCTAACATCCAAAATGAAAGAATATTTTCGATTTCATCCTTAATATTTTTTCTAAACTCGGTAAATATTCCTCAAACGTGAGAATTTTCGGATTAGGTCCAAGTTAGATTCGGATTATGTCTGTGTTTGTTTTGGGTTAAGTCTATATTCAAGAAATATAGATCAATTTAAATAATTAAACAATGACTAAATCAGTTATTTCTCCTTTAGATTAATGAAATAATAGCCGAATGAAGGAAGATTTCAGAAATATATCTTCATTTTGAATGCCAACTAACTGTTGGAGTCCATATGTAAATATTGGATGATTTAAGTGTTTTATATGTAAATATTAAATTTACAGGGGTTTATATATAAATTGGGAAGATTAAAGGGTCGATTTATATAAAAAAAATCATAAAATAAAGACGCCAAAGTACATCTAATTAGCGCACGGCCTCTAGCACCCTATAGGAAAAAATAAATCAATCGAAGTGCCGTGAATAGTGTTAGTGCCTTGGATCTGCTTGTTTGTTTTGATTGCATGAGTCCAACAATTAGGGATGAATGGGGGGGGGGGGGGGGGGGGGGGGGCGATCCTCCCCCCCCTAGATTCAAAAGAGAACCCCATATTATACTAGTATTAACTAGGATTATTTTAAAATTATATCAGTTCGACCCATGGTTATCGTAGTGCTACAATAACCACGGGAATTGGATTTGAACCATTCAACCTATAGAATCTAAGCCAAACGAGGGAATTCGATATGGACCTCATATCTTAAGAACGGATTACTACAGTGCTACCTTAATCACGAGAATTGGATTTGAATCTATAGGCGAGCAATGAAAATTTAATTGGACCATCCGATCTATAGAATCTAACGGTTCCCTCTCTCTCTCTCTCTCTCTCTCTCTCTCTCTCTCTCTCTCTCTCTCTCTCTCTCTCTCTCTCTCTCTCTCTCTCTCTCTCTCTCTCTCTCTCTCTCTCTCTCTCTCTCTCTCTCTCTCTCTCTCTCTCTCTCTCTCTCTCTCTCTCTCTCTCTCTCCATTGTGCGAAATTCGTTCTAGTGCCCCAATATAATGAACTTATCCTAGTCTTGGGGACTTGTAGATTTTTTTGAGTCGATTCTTCTTCTTTTTTTAAGCTAAGTAAACTACACAAAACATTATCATACCAGTCAAACATTTTAAGCATTAAAAGAGTGGCTAAACCAACTTTTATATGTTATATCTTTCTTTAATCATATTTTGACTTCAATTGTTTATCCACTAAAGCCTCATTTGGTAGCAAGAAAGTTTTAACTAAGAAAAGAAAAAATAGAATGATAAGCCGGAGAATATGATTCCTCACGGTGAAGAGAGGAATACAATGCCAAGCACTTTTCCACCAGTTGGCTCGTTTTTGTACAGTATTAGAATTACTTTTCCATTCCTTAATTAAACTTTACCAACTACCAAACGCCCATAACTTTGCTCAAGTGAGAGAAACTATTTGCTTACCCCTTCTTTAATAAAACTTTCTTACTACCAAACGTGGCCTAAGGGAAACAGAATCACATGATTGAGAAGTGGAATTTACGTTGGTTCGTTTCCTAGGTCTACTACATTGGAGAGGGGGAGAGCTTTCTTCGTCACCATGAGAGCACCTCAATATATAGTAGTTCAAGAACATTCTAGACCGACCAGATTTGGTTACCATCTTAGGGCATCTCCAAGGGACTCCTCAGGCGGCTCCCTATTATAAGGAGCCTTATGGGCTTCTCAAAAAATAGAGAGCCACTTTTTAGAACTAACTCCAAGGGACTCCCTTTTATAGGGAGCCATATTTGAAATCATTAAAACATGAACGTTCAATTTTCGAACGTTAGCGGTCATCTTTCGCCAGAAATGACAAGCGCAGTGGCAAATACCTACAATAAAGATCCGTTGCAAGCCCCTTGGAGGGGTTTTTCATTTCACCACCCTCCTCGCTACACTAGCGAAGGAGGAATGGCAGTCCCTTGGAGATGCTCTTAGTCACTCCCACAATTAGCTCTCAGTCATAGAAACATAATCTCCCACCATAATTAGATGAGAATAAGAAAAAGAAAGGTTCTTATTCTCCAACATTCTCTCTATTTTGCACAAATACACCTTCAAAGAATTGCCCCCACTCTCTTCTCAATACTCTCATTCTCTAACTTTCCCTATATAATGGAGGATTAGTCCCACCTCAGTAAAGTAAAGTGCGGAAACGATCCTTATATTCATGATGGGACCTCATCTCAACACCTAGGTTTTGGGATAGAGAAAATCTCACATGGCATCACAACCTAACCGTATCACTCACCTATCGGATGTGGTCCCCACACATCTATCATCCACATGACGTGAGGTGGAGTGTTGGAGGATTAATCCCACCTCTGTAAAATAGAGGATTAATCCCACCTCTGTAAAATAGAGGACGAAAACGATTGATCCTTATATGTATGATTGAACCTCATCTCAATACCTGTATTTTTAGATTGAGGAAATATCACATTCCTCTCTCTCTCTCTCTCTCTCTCTCTCTCTCTCTCTCTCTCTCTACACTAATGGTTGATGATTCATCACATTCATCATAATTCCTATTGGTTTCCATCAGTTCCATGTCTCCATCCTCAAGACCTGTGACACACTGGTGATCTCCACCCCCTTTACCCTCATCCACCCTATGCACCCGAACCTACTGAAACATCAGGAACCATCAGGTGCCAATAGTGGGCTCCAAGGCTAACCTCATCCATCAAGATTTCTCACAACCAGAGCAAGTGATGTCCAATACTGATGACCATCACTCAAATTGCACCTGAGATGATTCATTGACTCAATACTGATGACCATCACTCAGATTCAAAACCATTTCAGAGCTCGATGGGGGGCGAAAAGCCAACTAGCAAGCAAACTTGGAAGAGAAGATGCCCAGATTTTGTCGGAGCCGCAAAAAGAAACTTTCCGATTTACCTCATAAGTTTGCTCCCCTAAAACAGAACCAGAGATGTTTATACAATGTAGTACTTCGGAGAACCATTCACCACGAGATCGAAGTTTGCAGTCGAGAAGATAACAAAGGTGAAGCTGAGCATCATTGTAGCATGCATCTGATCATCACCCTAACAAGAGACAGACAAAAGTTCAGGTATAGGGGGGGGGGGAGGGGGGGGGAGCAGAATGAAGAAAACCTTGCAAGTAATCGACAAACCTGCGTCACTTGGGGCTCTTCTTCCACAGCCCACCAATCATCCTCAGCACGTTGTTCTTCTTCTTTGGCGACTCCTCCTCCAAGTCATCGGAGAAAGGCGAGCTCATCAACTTCCCAGCAACCGAATGGTAATCCGGATCAAACGAGCTCGTCCTCTCAACAAACTTCCCGTTGCTGCAGGGCGTAAGAGCCGCCGCCGCTGCCTCGGCCGCCTTCCTCCACTGGTCGGTCTGCACCCTCAGCCGCCTCAGCTCCGCTTCCATCTCCGAGCCCACCGCTTGAGCCGCCTCCAGCTGCTCGGCCACCCTTGCGGCCCTCCTCCTGCTCTTATCTGCCTCCTCAGCAGCACACTCGAGCCTCATAAGCGCATCCCGCTCAGCAGCCCTTGCTAGCTCGACGTCGGTGATCGCTGCTTCGTAGCTCTTGTGGCACTCCATCTCCCTCTTCCCCATCTCCAGCTTCAGCAGCTCGTTCTCCTCTGCGATGCACTGCAGCTCTGTCTCCTTATCCATGAGGTTAGCCCTCAGCTCTGCGACGTCCACAATCGACTTCATTAATCTCGACTCCAACCCTGAATCCATTTGGTCTCCCTTCGTCTTCTCTAAGTCAATACTCAGCAACTTATTCATGTCTGAGAAACTTTGAAGCTCGGTTTCTTTGTCAATGAGACTGGACTTCAACTCAAAAATCTCAGCTTTTGCATTCCTCAAAGATGATTCTAGTTTGGCCGCTCTCAATCCCGATTCGACCTCCGCGCGCTCCACCGATTCGTATGCAGACTGGAGCTGGATGGTGCTTTGGATTTGTTCCTCCTGGTACTTGATTTCAACAGCTTCAAGTGTGGATCTCAATTGTTCTACTTCGGACTCTAGATGTTTGTCAAGAACACCTTCATGGTCAAGAGTACGATGATTTGCCTGCAATTTCTTCACGGTTTCCTCCAGTGAGTTTACTCGAGCCCTTGACTCTTCTAACTTAGATGCTGTGGTGCTGAAGGATTCCATGAGCTTCGACCCATCAGCATGGAGAGACTCAACAGTGATCTTAGCCATTTCCAACTGCTTTTGAGTATCATGAACAATTGCTCTTGCCTCAGCTTCGGCCTTTTCACTATTTCGAAGCTGAGCTTTTAGGTTTTCGACGATAGAAACAGTTTCAGCCATGTCTCGTTTCAACATCTGAACCTCGGAACGTGCCATTTCAGATTGCTTCGCTTGGGCAGCCTCAGATTTATTGACCATCTCAATCTGTTGTCTCAATCTATGAATCTCGTTCATGGCGGTGGCCAAAGTCGCCGAGTCCACAGAGTGCTGATTTTGGGTGGCTTCGAGCTCGGACTGCCACGCGCGATCTCGCTCCTGAGAAATTTTGCGCAGTTCTTGGAGACGAGCTTCTTCGGCTGCAGAGAACTCCACAAGCTTGCGTTGGGAATCCTCGAGCTTCGCAGACATGGTCGAAAACTGCTTCATGGCCTCCTCGGCTTCCTGCTGGGCTTTCCTCTTCCATGACTCGGATGCACCCAGTTGTTCCTTTGCCTTCTTGAGATCATCTTGGGTTTGCGAGAGCTGAGATTCCAGCTCGGTAACCCTGCTCGGACGCTTTTTCTAAAATTCAGAAGTGGAGAACAAGAGAAAGCTTATAAGGATCGTCAACCTTCATAGTTTTGTTTCATCAATACCCAATTAAAAGACCAATGGAGACTCTAACACAAAGGCTCACCAGCAACACCAAAGTTTCAGCTCAGAAAAAAAAAAAGGCAACCAAGGGAGTGACATTGGTGAATAGGTAATTTAAATACTGGAAAGGGAAATTCCAAGAAGGCTTCGAGGCACATGGTTCATATTGAGGCCATCTCACCTAAGTTAGTGGGTGTCTGGGTGAGAAAAAATATTCAAATAACCATGCTGAACCTTTTCAGGTTCAGAAGCTGAAGAGCCGGCTAAGAAGCTGAAGACAATCAGAAACTTATACTCTCGACCCAGAATCCAGTTCGCGATTTCTATTTTGAGTCTGCTTAACTTCAGACATTGGCACACCCAATGCATCATTGTATAAAATCTTCACTTCCTGATGCACCACACAAAGTAACAAGTAGGCCTATCTTTGAGGTTCGACAGTCGGTGCTCAGGTAAGAGGAACATCCTAATAGTACCAATACATATAAAAAAAAAACTGACCAAACTATAGTCCATTTTCTACAGTAAATAGAAGAATGTTTCACAGAATCATCACCTTGTTTTTCAAAAAATAATTGAATAGTAGTTTATGAATGATTTGAGTCATTGCTCAACGTGCAATTCAAGAACCTTGGAGTCATATTTCTATTGGTGTAGCGACAAAATTATTTCCAATGTACAGACAGTGAAATATCCACTGTTAAGTCAAATATCCAACAAACTGCTCCTAAGAATCAGGCAAAACATGTGCTCGTACCTCAGTCACTGGGCTCCTGGGTGACCGACGATCCATGCCCTTTGGACTCTTATCAATTGGAGTCTTCGCTGGTGTAGGCCTGGATGCAGTAGAGTCGGACTCAGAAGGCCGTGTCTTTGTTACGCGAGCCGATCTAGGGGTACCTGGAGATGTCCTTTGAGAAACTTCTGACGACTCATTCCTGCTTCAAGGAAAGAGGGTCAATCGAATGCATTCATAGATATACGGGTGATCACCCATATACAGCGAGTACGAGGAACTAGAGAAGATTCATAAGAAACTACAACATTACATTTTGGTAGGTATCTTTGAGCACATAACATAATAGACATATAAACCACTATATAATTTAATGCTTTTTTAAAAAATCACTATATAATTTGATGTTAAACAAAGATGTTGATTAGACAAGCATCGTAGATTTGCTTTTATCTGCATTCATAAAATTCACGGTACAGACCGTTGTAAAGAACCATGTGAGAACAGAGGCCTGGTGGAAAATAAAGATAATAAATATGAGAATGAGAAGGCGTAGTTTTTCATTCATCAATGCATAATTATAAGAAATCGATCGATTTTGTTAGAAATCCAAGCATGCCTTGAAAAGACCTGAACTTCCAGTTTGAGAGATGAGGAGACTCTTCTAAGAAACTCTTAGATGGAAGATTCGGTATTAGTGGGTTTCATGGTTCAGAATATGGAGAGGTGGACCTTACCTGGAGTCACATGAGAAGTCCCTTCTTGGTAGAGAAGGGGGTGCATGGTAATAGTAATGCAGCCCAAAAGGTCAAGACTAAAAACAAAAATACTAGATAGAAATCATCACTGAGATAGTAAAGAAGAAAATATGAGGGTTCTATCGGGAACGTACAAACAGAAAAAAAAAAAAAAAAAAAAGGAAAACCATGAGTCCAAAGCATGGTTTGAGGGTCCGTCCGAACCCGAACCGGTTAGCTTGAACCGGGTTCAGCTTTTGGCCAGTCCGAATCATGAACCTACATTATGGCCCCCGAACCGGGTTTGATTCGGATTTGATTCATACCATTGTTCTATTATATTGAATGATAAAAATATATTTAGTAATTATTTCAAGATTCATAAATCACAAGACTCAGATCTTAAATGACCGATTCAGACTTGAATCTTAAATGACCGATTCAGGCCCAAATCAAGCAAGCCGATGGTTTGCAGTTTCAGACGAAGTCTATCAGTTTCGGATCGGTTTTGGTCGGAACGGACCCCAATTCCTCGTGGTTTCGCCCAAATGACTGTTCCGGCCAATTTTGGTCTGCTTTCGGTCTGTGGTTTCAACGGTTCATCCAATTTCAGTCGAACTAGACCGAACTAGTCCAAACCGACTAAAATTAAAACGGGAATGCCCATTTATGGCTGCTTTGGGTCATTTCGGATCTGGTTTGCAGTTTCAGATAAAATCGATCCGTTTCAGTCATTTCATATCGGTTTCGATTGGAACCGGACCCCGATCCCCCTGGTTTCGTACAAATGACTGTTTCGGCCAGTTTCGGTCTAGTTTCAGTGGTTTCGTCCAGTTTCGATCAAACCGGACCGAAACTGATACAAACCGACTTAAATTGAAACGGGAATGCACACACTTATTGCTGCTTTGGGCCATTTGGAGGTCATTTGTGCATTCCTTTAAACTTGGAGTGGGGTTTAGTGGAGAGAATATTATGTAACTCAAATCACTTCATTGGAGGCCAAATCGGAGCGATTATTGGTGGATTCTCGCCGAAGTCAAGCAAATTGGGTAAGTTTTATTTCTTTCTTTGATTCTATGATTCTCAAATGTAGATTTACGAAATACATTATAGATTTGAAACATTTAATCAACATTAAAGAAATCTTTTCCAAGTTTTCCTTTCATTTTCAAATTTTAAATTTTGAAAGATGGATCTACAGGGATATAGTGTATATCTACATATATAAGTTATAGTCTTATAAATATACATCTATAAGTTGTAGATCTACATCCGCATGTCGTAGAACTACATTTATAAGTTGTAGATATACATCAGTATGTTGCAAATCTACATTTATAAGTTGTAGATCTACATACATATTTGTATATCTACAATTATATGTTGTAGATCTATATGCATAAGGTGTAGGTCTAAAAAAAATAGGTTTCATTATGTTTTTGAAAAAAATTTAAATTTAAAATTTTGAATGGAATTTTAATGAACTTTGGCGTAGAATGTAGATCTACATGTACAAGTTGTAGACATGTACACTTTGTATAGGTCATTTGCATATGACATTCATGGCTTAAAAAGTATGTAGATCTACAAATGTCATTTGCATATGACATTTGTATAGGGGGTTGTGAAATGGCATTAGAAGCCAAATAGGCTTGCAAGTCATTCGTGGCTTAAAAAGTTGTATTCGTTTCGAATTAAGTGGTGTCCTGTTTTAACTTAAATATTTTCTCAGCTTATATCAAATTCACCAAAATGAGTAAAAGCACCAATAATATATTTGATGCGTTTTATACAAAAACGATGGATCTCATCAGCTTTATGTGCCAGTGCGATGCAAAAATAGAAGATTATAGCAAAGCCGGAAGAGGACTATCATTGTAAACAAGGAGTACCTCATCCACAACGAATAGTGAAATTTTAAACTATATAGTTAATGTTTACACTATTAAAATTTATAACACTTTTGATAATGAGTTTACTAGTTGCATGAGGGTGAAGATGAAACAAGTTGCTAATGATATAAATATAGCAGATGAGGAGGGTTATAAAAGAGCTTACATTGTGTAATTTAACTCTCTTACTAGTATGGTTTTTTGTTCTTGTAAGCAAGTTAAATCTATGAGTTGTGTTGACGGTACTTGACTTAAATAATTTTACTAGTATGCCAGCTTATCAAATGTTCAAGAGATGGACAAAAAAAAAAAAGGATTGTGGTCAGTGGTTTTGGCAAGTCATCCAAAAATGGAAGCATGCACAATAATTCATCCTTAGCAACTTGATGCACAAAGGGCACGTACGGATGTTGTGCAATGCCACATGCATTGGTTTACAAACGTGGCTAGAAGAATTAATGTTTCATGGGTTTAGGTAAAATTTTGTTTGTAAACATTTGCATATAAAGTTCTGCAAATTTGGCCTTGTGTGCATTTGTTTGCACATGTCACATCCCCTTAACCAAACAACTCCAATCTAAATGCACATTGAAAAACAAGTCAATTGCACATCATACAAACGTGCCCTAAGGAAATAATGTGCTTAACATTGGAGTCATATTTAAACAATATGTTTAGCATAGGGCGCCTCATGCATCAAAGTATCAAACGCATTATTACCTTCATGGATCAAGTCGCTAATGCGCAATGATTAGGAAGACTTCCAACTATTTGAAGATGATTCACAATTAAGAAAAAATTAGTTTTACCCCAGCAATTCATCTCTGGATATATATATATATATATATATATATAGGGGCATGCTATGCTGCGGCATGCGGTACGTGCGGCACCTTACCACAGCCGTCTGATGCACGCGCTGCGTGCATCGCATGCACGCAGCGGTGCATCAGACGGCTGCGGTAAGGTGCCGCACTTACCGCATGCCGCATTCTAGCATTTCTCTCTCTCTCTCTCTCTCTCTATATATATATATATATATATATATATATATATATATGTATATATATATATATATATATAGAGAGAGAGAGAGAGAGAGATGCTAAAATGCGACGTGCGGTGCGTGCGGCGTCGCACCGCAGCAGTCTGATGAACCGCTGCGTGCATCGCACGCACCGCAGCGGTGCATCAGACGGTTGCGGTGCGACGCCGCACCCTAGCACGCCTCTATATATATATATATATATATATATATATATATATATATATATATATATATATATATATATATATATATATATATATATATATATAGGGGAATGTTAGATGACGTGCAATTGGCTTGTTTTTTCAATTGCACATATGCACCCAGATTGAAGTTGTCTGGTTAAGTGGTGTGGCATGTACAAACAAATGCACACAATGCCAAATTGCACGACTTTATATATAAAAGTTGCGCAAACAAAATTTCACCTAAATCCATGAAACTTCAATTGCACGTAGCATGTGCAAACTGATGTATGACGTATTTGCACATCGAACACACCATAGTACATCAAGTTGCTAAGGCGAAATTTTTAGGTGCACTTCCATTATTTGAAAATGGCTCATTAAAATCGCTCACCACAATCCTTTTTTTGCTTTTTAGTCCATTTCTTTAACATGTAATGAGTCATTATAGTTGTAAAATTATTCAAATCAAGCACCTTTAGGGTATGAAAACACAAGAACCGAATAGATATAAATCGTTTACAAGCACAAGAAACCATACAAATACAAGTAAGATAGCTAAATTGCACAATGTAAACTTTTTTACGATCATCCTCAATTGCTTTATATATATCATTGCTAAATTAATTTGTCCAAAGACTCCAAACCCCAATACAACTAGTAAATTCATTTTAAAAAACTTTATACATTTTAATAGCGTAAATATTAGCTACATGGTTTAACATTGCACTCCTTGCCATGGACGGTTGCATCGTGTCTGCAATGATAATCCTTCCCCAACTCTCCTAAATGTATATCTTTTGTTTTTGCCTCGTATTGAGGAAAAAATCTAACGATATCCGTCATTTTTAAGGAAATGCATTGAACATGTTATTGGTGCTTTCACTACTTTTGGGGGATTTGATATTAGCTGAGAAAATAACTAAGATAAAAACAAGACACAAGTTCATTCAGAGCGAATACAACAACTTAATCCACAAATAACTCGGAAAATCAACTTCCTAATCATGTCATCCCAGTCGGCATTATATTTCATTTCATTGTATCTGTGAAAATAGTTGAAATGCTTTTTGAAGTCAGGATTGGAATAACAAATAGAAACATATTGTGTGGCGTTCTTAGTAATGTGTCAAGTGCACAATCGATGGCGTACCTCTGGTATCACTATTTCAATTGCATTTGTCATTGCTTTATCGTTATCTCTACAAATTATTTTGGTTGTTGATTATCGATTGATTACAAAAAGAAATTACATCATAGCAAATGACTCGGTGGTCTCATGCAACAGAAAAGCACAATCATATAAGACATTCCTCCAGTACCCCGATAAATGGAGCATAGATTAAATTGAATATATTGATTCTAAATATGGTGTCAAAATTTACAACACCCGCATATCAATCATAATCTAACTTTGACATGTCATCTCTTAAAAACAAAGTTGGCAAATTGATTACACGAGTTGTGTCGAGTTATCGTCTTGATATCACTTCATCTTTATTCCTTATTTGCAAAAAATAAATTAAAATCGTTATTAGTGAATCCCACATTCATAGTATCACTTCATCTGGTATCTTTTGACCTGATCTAAGAAGTTGTTTTTCCACATATGTCGCAAGCTCATTATTGTGCTCATCATCTAAAAGTGTAAACTCTCATACATTATTCTCAATTGTGATTTGGAATCGAGT
This sequence comes from Chamaelirium japonicum, assembly GCA_947650365.1. Taxonomy (NCBI): domain Eukaryota; kingdom Viridiplantae; phylum Streptophyta; class Magnoliopsida; order Liliales; family Melanthiaceae; genus Chamaelirium; species Chamaelirium japonicum. The sequence goes on along the minus strand of OX393551.1, from coordinate 55,558,694 downwards.
ATTGCAACATATTTTGATATTTTGATATTTAATTTTTTCCCATGATTCACTTCATGTACATTGTCATTTCAATAAAATCCTTCTTTCAAACAACAAGTCTCATTGTCGGAGATTACCTAACTTATTTGTCCATTTATTTCTTTTACAAAACAAAAACACTTCTTTAAGGAATAGGCATTATATATGTTATAAGTTTGCTCCGCGGAATACACCTTCATTCTAACTTTAAATTATTCATCGAGTCATTCTTCATTGTCACTAGAAGAAAAGCATCTTCACTACCATTTATTGCCTTGATAAATCTAAATACAATAACAAAAAAACCCAACTTAGCAGCTACAAGGATGAATAAAAAAAAAAAAAGAGGTTCATATGGGGTTTGACTCAAAAAGAAAAAAAATCAAACACATCGGGTTTGAGTGTTGACATCATAGACAATGCACAAATTCAAGCATAAAGAAATATATCATCAAACACAACATTGATTGCATCAATAAGGAATACCTCTGATCCCAAATTAAACATACAAAACTTTAAAACATGGGGTTTAATTAACTCATTAGCATAGAGCCGAAATAACAGAGTCCAATCGTCTCTGAAAAATCCGGCAACCCCAATTCTAAACCCTAAAAATTGCCCAAGAGTGGTCCAATTGCTGCCCATACTTTATGTTACGAAGAGAGGGGGGAGAGAGAATAGGATTGGGGAGAAAATCTCCTTGTATTATCTCATTGATCACGATTTCATTACATAAGACTACCTCTCTTTATATAGAGAGAGTACGCACACTATTATGTTACCACAACCGAGGCGGGACTAATAGAATACTAACACACTACATCTAATACCCCCCGTCAAACTGATGTAAGGTAAAAACCGACATCAGTTTGCTTAATAAAAGGAAGGAGAAAGAAAGAGAAAAAAAAAATTACATCAAATAACCCTTTTTTATGCTGAAAAGTAAAGATAGTGCCAGGATGACCAGCAAGCAAGTCGTCTTGGAAACCCGATTGACCTGCAAGCAGGACAACCGGGGAAACCCGGCCAACCTGTAAGCAGGTCAACCGGGGGAATTGGCAATGATCACTAAGGATCGGAGCGAAGGAAGCCGACGGTGATGGAAGCCGGCAATTACGGAGGCCGAAAGGAGAGAGAGCGGCTAAGAAAAGATGTGAATGCGTAAGACCTCATAAGAGGCAAGCACCCGGCCGAAGCAAATACTTGACACCTCTGAGAAGATCTCAATCATCACAGACAAAGAAGAAGGAGAAGATGAAGAGTTGTAGCTCTGATAGGGTCACAAGACCAAGGAAAGGAAGATGATCCGAAAGCCGGCATAAGAATGACCGGAACGAGAGTGGATCCAAAAGCCGGCACAAGATAAGTGTGACCGGAACAAGAAAGCATCCAAAAGCCGACACAAAACAAGTGTGATCGGAACTAGAGAGGATCAAAAGCCGGCACAAGACAAGTGTGACCGGAACGAGAAAGGATCCAAAAGCCGGCACAAAACAAGTGTGACCGGAACTAAAGAGAATCTAAAAGCCGGCACAAGACAAGTGTGACCGGAACGAGAAATGATCCAAAAGCCGGCACAAAACAAGTGTGACCGGAACTAGAGAGGATCAAAAACCGGCACAAGACAAGTATGACCGGAACGAGAAAATGATCCAAAAGCCGACACAAAACAAGTGTGACCGGAACTAAAGAGGATCTAAAAACCGCAAGGCGGATCGGTAGGGCGCAGAGCGCAAAAATACCAAGGTGCAAGGGCACAGAGCGAGGTGATGGGGCAGCTGAATCGACAAAGCGCAAGAGCATAGGGTGCAAGGCGGGTTGGAGCGGAAGGAGGAGCGGCAGCTCGAGCGTAGGGCCGCAGAGAGAGCACAACAGATCAGAGCGCAAGGCGAAAATGCGAAGAGCCGGCCATGTACTAAAGGGCCGGGTCAGGTGCAAGGGCCATGCGGGGTCGGATCGGGTGTAGTAAGTCGCAAAGAATAGGCTCAAACTCAAAGGGATCCGAGAGAAAATAGACACCAACGGTTGTGATCGGGTGTAGGGCACAGAGCGTAAAGCATAGGTGAAGCGTAAAGCACAACCATCCGATGCAAATCGGATGGCTGTGATCATTTATATAGAGAGAGCGAAGAAATAAAAGAAAAAAGGACGGCTGTGATCACTTACGTTACCAGGGCCACACACCATTAAGTGATCAGCTAAAGGACGGCTGTGATTAGCTAAGGAGAGAGTGAAGGAAAAAAAAAGAAAAAAAAAAGAAAGGAACACACATGCAGGGGACACACCTCGGTTACGGGCTCAAAAAAAAAAAAAAAAAAAAAGGGATCACTTGGTCATGCACAGGAAAAAGCAAAGAGGACACCACAGGGACACACAGGACCACCGGGACACACAGGGACACAAGTAGATGTCTACTGTGTGTCGTCGGCCGACTCGGTTCAGAAAAGGAAAGAGAGAGAGAAGTGGGATCGGAGAAAAATCCGAGAGAGAGCGAGAGAGAGTCGGAGACGGGAGAGAGAGATCCGGAGCGCGCCTCGTGCGCGAGCGGAAGAGCCGGAGACGGGAGAGAAGATCGGAGGTCGGCCGGCAGGGCGGGCGCGGCGGGACACATCGACGTCGTCCCTGAAGATCACAGTCCCCTCCGACCGTAAGATCCCATCCATCTCCAGCAGGATGTCCTCCATCTCGCATCTGTCCTTGTAGAGGCTGAATACCGAGTCGCCATGAAGGAGGTCATAGGTCCTTGGGTAAGTCAACATTGCCTCGCACCAGTCGTGGTACGTCCCGATCAGCCCGCGCTCGTAGACGACGCCGAGGGTGTCGGGGCTCGCCACGGTCGGGACGACGTTCATGACCCACACCGGGTCGTCGACGAGGGCGGCCGCGAACCCACCGAGCCGCGCGTTCAGGTCGAGCAGGTTGTGGTACCGCCCCTTCTGGCCCAACTGGTTGATCACCGTCTTGTAGTACCCCAGTCGCCTCTTCCACAGGTCGGAGTCCTGCATGAACGACTCGGGCGTGACACCGCCGATGCTCCCGCTGCCGATCCTCGGCGGGACCGCCGTCAGCCTCTCCGGCCACTTCTTCAGCTCCCCGCCGGCGGTCTCCTGTATTCCGGCCACCTCGGGCAGGGGAGTTATGCAAGCCTCCATCTTTGTGTACCATGCAGAGTCGGGGTTTTGAGCGGGGCAGAACTGAGGGGACTGGATGATCTTGCGGGAGGAGGCGCCGGCGTCGGATCTGACCAATCGGGAAACAACTGGATGCTGATCGGAAAACATCGGGATGCTGCTTCAGTGCCGCTCGGTGCCCCCGATCACAGATCGCAAAGGAAGGGAGGCAGGGCTGCTCACAGATCACATGTGACAAGAGAGAAAAAATATGATTATTTTCGGCCTCCTCGATTGCCGATGGCGTCGAGGAGGCCGAGACCAGAGGGGTCTTCGAAACCCTAACCTGGCTCTGATACCATGTTACGAAGAGAGGGGGGAGAGAGAATAGGATTGGGGAGAAAATCTCCTTGTATTATCTCATTGATCACGATTTCATTACATAAGACTACCTCTCTTTATATAGAGAGAGTACGCACACTATTATGTTACCACAACCGAGGTGGGACTAATAGAATACTAACACACTACATCTAATACTTTATACCGGAGTGTAGCTCTCATAAGAACCTACAAGTCAACTATTCGCCGGCAAAAATTGGACGTCAAATAGGACCCGAATAGGGATTTTAATTTAGCGGGTTTGAAATACCTTAATGCTCGGGTCAAGTGAAACAACACAAATCGGTTGAGTGTTAAAATAAATAAGAGGGGCAAAAACATAAATTACTCGGGTTTAGGGCTCAAACAAATAAACCCTAAATGTATCCCCTCAAATACACACAGTCGCCACCCCGTAACACCCACCCCCTTATCTGGCGGCGCATTGCGGTGGTGAAAGAACCATCAGCCACCATGCACGTGGCAACCGGCCAGCCGATCGCACACAGGGCAGATACAGTCACCACCTAGCAACGTCAGCGTGTGGGGAGAAGAGGGCACGGTCGCACCAGGACGTGCGGCACACCAGTCTCGCTAGTGGCTTATCGCCTTATCGGTGGGTTGTCAATGGCGGTCCATGTGCCGGCACCGCAGCGTCACATGCCCACGGCACCGCACAAGCAGGTGAAGTAAGCACTGCAGGCACACGGCCCGCGTGCAACCACCTAGACCCCGCACGACGTCTGTGGCACCGCAGGCACAATAACCACCGCGATGCACACACTGTCGAACAAGTGATGTCGCATCCATGGGTATAATGCCCGAGGATCCGGATCGGCATCGATGCCCTCAAATGCTACAGCCTTGAAACCCAGGAACGATAAAATTGCTCTGATATCAGTGTAAGAAATCACCATGGATTTCTTTATATCTAAAACAAGCAACGCAATATACCGAACAACAATGATAAGTGGAAGCGATGAAACATATACCTCATGTAGACGATTTGCATGATCCCTACGCTGAGTATCTCCTTTAATCACGGATAAAGACGAATCTAGTTCCTCGCAGCCGATACCTAGTAGCAGAACAAGGAGAAAAGGAGAGGGAGAGGGAAAGAGTGGCGTTTCTAATTTAGTCCTAGACTGAAAGATCCCCAATAGATGGTAGAGGCATCCATTTATAACTAAACTAGAACACCTCCCCTACACCTTAATTCTCTAGTCTAATCCATACGTCCATAGGATTAGACGTAGGGCCAGGATTAATCACGAAAACCACAAGCGTATGGATTTTGCTCTTTCATTACAAGCCCACACTTTAGGGTTGTATTGGGCCAACCTAATGCCATTCGCGGCCAACGCACGACATAACCCAACAAGGTCCATCTCCCCGGCTCTCTCTGAATCAAACAAAACCCAGAACAAACCCAGCAGTAGCCAACCACTCCCATGCTGAGGAGTTAACCCTCTTCTAGTGTGCACAAAAGTGAGAAAAAGAACAAAGGGAAGCCCATTTGGGCCCATCATTGGATACAAAAAAACAAAAAACAAGCCTTGGATCCCACTGCACACTACAAAACAATAAGCACCCACTACACAACATACAAACATTAAAGAAACAAGAACCCAGCTGGAGAAAAAAAGACCTTGGTTTGGGCGTCTGCATATTGCTTCACTGTGTCACCTATTGGTTCCCCACGCTCCAAAACCTGCAACAACAGCAACAGAAGGAACAGCTGACTTCCTGCATTCATCTCACCGACCACATGAACGAATAAATGCCTCATGGGCCGAGTGGCCTCCGGATCCAAAACCAGATTCAAATCGCAGTACAAAAGATTTACCTCAGTGATTTTTTTTTTGTTTTTTACCCTTTTAGGAGAGAGAAGTAGAAAGATTAAAGCTTTCCTCTACCCCTTAAATTCGATTGTGGTCTGGTGTGGAGTCGTACTCTGATCCATGCAGTCATCATTTCATTTCACCCACCAAACGTAAACAGGGGAGAAAGGAATCAAACGGTGGGGGGTTGGAAAAGGTTCAAACCAGCAACACACCAAGAGCGCCAAAACGCCTCACTGTTGTGAAACAAACAAGGGGTGGAACAGGAACCCAAAACAAAAAAAAAAAAAAGGGTTTTTTTGACCTTGCCCCCCAACTAATTGGGAAAATTAAAAAATAACCCTTAATTGAATCATTCTACTTCACTCCCTGGTGAAAGGATTGGGGGGGGGGGGGGAAGAACCCAGCTTCTATTGATCAAACAAGAGAACAAACAAATTTCTCAGAAAAAAAATGATGGGTAAATAAAATCAGAGAAAAATATTAAAAATAAGATATATGGTCGGGAGGGGTCATTATCATTTAGGAAACCCTTTTCAAAAGAAATCACAAACAGACCCAGCAAAAAAGTAATGGAGAGAGAGAGAGAGAGAAATGGGGATTTTTGTACCTCTCTACTAGAGCATAAGAACCCTATTTTGCAGAGAAATGGGGAGGCGTGGTAAACCCCATGAACCCAACAAATGCAGAGGTTTCCGAGCGGTGCAGAGCAGCAAGAGAAGCAAGGAGACAAAGAGCAGAGGACTCACTCTTCTAGGGTTTTCTCAGCTCCTTCCTCTATATCCTGGCGTTCGTCCCCAGTTCCCGAGACTCCCCTTCTCTCTCTCCTCTCTCTCCTCGTTAGTAGAGGAGCAATGTTTGTAGATTTGTAGTGGGTGGGGTGACAGAGAGAGAGAGAGAGAGAGACGGGAGGTGTAGTACGAGGGGCGAGAGTGAGAGTATACTTCGGATATTTAATACGCTCCTGGCTATCAAAGATACGTTTTGAGGGTACGGGCAAATAGAGAGCTTATCCTCACCGTATGGTGGACAGACCTTCCCTGCTTTTTTTGACACCAAATGTCCGTCGGACCATGCGGTGGGCCCACCTTTATCCGCAACGATCCATTTGCCTCCGATGACGGGCACGTGCACAATTTATCCGCATTCGTGATCCTGTCCAAACCCATAAATCCCCTCTACCAGAAAAAAAAAAAAAAAAAACATAAATCAACATGGCCTTTCTAGACTCAAAACTTCACTGTAGTTAGGGCTGGTAATTCTGGACCCGACACGGCAAATCCGACCCGACCCAACACGAAGTTAGCGGGCCTGAAACTGGGTTAAACAGGTTCGGGTTGTAAACGGGTCAACTTAATAGACCCGTTTAATAAACGGGTCGGGTCTAGGTTTAGGGTCTGGACACAATAGAGCCAAGAAGACCTGTTTAAAATTCAATGGGTCGTGTCGGGTCGGGTCTACCCGCAATCCGATACTGTAATATGTAGTACCAGCGGGTCTTATCTAGTCAGGTTGGGTAGAGTCGGATTGGGTCAGATCGGGTCAACTGAATAGACCCATGTGGTAAACGGGTCTATTGGGTCTTATCAGATCTACCTGTTGATAAGCAGGTTAGGTACGGATTTAGGGTCTAGACACGATTAGTTAAATGGTTCAGGTCCGGGTTTAGGGGTTTTGGACACAACCCGAAACTAGACACGCCACGAACCCGACCCGGCACGACCCATTGCCACCCATAACTGTAGTGCAACTGAATCCGAATTCGATTGAGCCGACCAACTTGAACATGCACTCACTCGGGTCCGACTCTCGTGCTTAGGGCTTTTGGAAGAGAGTCGATACCAGATCCTTAGCTAAATTTGGGAGCTAAGTTCTTAAAACGCCCTCCAAGAGGCCCCCTCTATGCCTCTATGGCCCTTTATTCTAGGGGATCCTCATCCAACTCCCTACATTTGGGCGGTTGGAGTGGCTCTCCATTTTTCCGTTTGACCCACCAATAATGAGTGCCGTGTATCAAATGACAGTGAACCAAGCTTTAAAAAAGTAGGCTCCCTATTATAGAGAGTCTCTTGGGATCCACAAAACATTTCCAAGGGACTCCTCAAGCCATTCTTTATTATAAGGAGCCATTTGGGCTTTTCACCAAAATAGATAGCCACTTTTTCAACGGAGCTTCAAGGGAGTCCCTAATACACAGTAAAGAGCCATTTGAATTTTCAATATTTTTTTACAGGTTTTTGGATTGTTTGAACCATCAACCATATGTTAGGTTGCACCGGATAGAGAGACTGAATGCTCCTTTTCCTTAAAATATAGAGAAAGAATAGGGATGGCTCTTGAGAATTCTCTTAGCGTACACCTTTGCCTTGCTATGATACACAATAATTTCAAAGATTATTTTAGAAAACTCGGTTATGATAGAAATTTTGTTAGCACAATACATTTGTGTTTAATTAAGCTTTTTGGACCACACCTACTTTTGTTGTTGCATAGGGGTCCCAAAATACATAAAGGAGAAATGCTATTCAACCCGAAAGTTTGTCCCCATTTCGCCAGCCCGATTAACGTGGCAGTATGCAACTGGTGGCTGAAACCCACTAGCAATTTTAAAATCCTTAACAGCACCGGTTGCACGCTGCCATGTCAATCGGATCGGCAAAATCGGAAAAACCTTCAGGCTGAATAGCATTTCTCTACATAAATACATTTCTACAAAAACACCATATGTGATTAAGCATAAAAAGGACCCGTAAATTCAAAATGAAAATTGATCCAATGAACCACGGTTGTTGAGGTTGGCCTGAGTCTCTCCTAATCGAGCCATACTTCAACAATAGATAAGGGAGTGGGTGCAATCATTAGGCTCAAATGCCTTATAATCAAGTGTGCTACCAAAATAATCCACTTTATTGATCCGTCGATCATCGAAAGCAATGGTTTTCAGACATGGCCCCAGTCTTAGGTCCGAGATCTATGGGTACAAAATCTTATTAGCACCCGACAGTGGGACCCACAATCCTGCCTAAGACCCACGAGCATGACGGTGGACCCGCAACCCTACCTGGGGTCTATAATCATGACGGTGGGACCGGCAGCCCTGCTTGGGGTACACAAATACTATTCGGGGTCTGGTAAATTTTTCTGGATATTTACTATAACCCACGGTATCCCCAAACTGTTGTAAATAGCAGACCCAACAAATATTCCAGATCCAAAATTCTATGCCACAAATCCCACTTTTTATTTTCCAGAGCTCTCAGAGCCTTCTGGTTTTCAGAATCTAGTCAAGCCAACTCCACTCTCTGTCTACTTGTATAAGTACTCCTCGACCTATCGAGTGTAGCACTTCTTTTTTCAGAGATAGTGGATTCAAAGGTCCCATCTTACCTCACGGAGATGTGACAGCTCAGCACGTGATAACTCAGCGCTCTACAGCGTGCCACATCCCTTAAGCTCTATCCTTCTATCGACTGTTGGAGAGGGATCGTACGACGGTCGTAATCATCCTTCACAGTTTGGCGCCGTCTGTGGGATCTCTCCCTATCGACTAGCAACCTCCGTGCTTCCTAGCTCCTTCGATCAAGCATCAACCACCGATTGCCCAAGCAATCTGTCTATCTCTATCGCTATAACATAATGGCGAAGACAGGACCCATAGACCAGCCAGAGGGAAGTAACATGCATCCAGACGCTCAGCATCCAACGACTCGCTCAACGAGTCATTGGTTTATAACGAGCCAACTCCCTAAGTAGCAACCCTCTGTTGACTCAAGGAGTCACCCATCGGTTGATCGCGTCGCTCGGGCTTAACCTCAGCAGCCTCCTCAGCTTGTGACGACCCGACTCCTCAACGTTTGGGAAAAGCGCACGTTTCACCCGTCACCGACCCTCAAGCGACGTATCATATCAAAGCAAGGGACTTCCAACTCCTCACTCTCATGAAGCAAAGCGCTACTCTTATGGGTGAGGGAGACTCCCTCCAACAAATCGTTGTTGAAGCAGGAGTTGACCACCCACGGTCAGCCGCTGGTATCAACTACGGAGCAGACATCCACCGGCCGCTTGACCTATTCCCCGCTCCTTCCAGACAATCCGTCATTAACACCTCCCAACGGTCCCTCTAGCTCTCTTCGAGGAGACCCTCGCCTCTCCCTCCTAGACAGACAGTCTGGGAGCATCTCGACTCGTCAACCCGAGCCTCTCGGCTTTGAATCATCCTCCGACCCTCACAGTCGGAGGGAGGTTCGGAATGGAGGACATCGCTCCAGAACTTGACCGTATTTCAACAACAATCAAACTCGTGTGAAATATCGCCAGGAAAGAAGGGCTTCCGAGTCCCACCTTCCTCTCCTTCCTCCAAGATGCCTCTCCAACCAACGGGGCGATCTAGGAACAATCATGCCTCCGAAGGGCCATTTCATCAATAAAATCTCCGAGCTCAGTTTCCTCGAAGCTAGAGAACTCTCACTCTCTCCAAGTTTAACTGTCTAACGGGAGATCCGACACTACACATCCTCGTCTTCAAGCAGACAGTGATGCCACATAATAATGACAACCAGGTTCTATGCCGCACCTTTGCCGGTAACCTGGATAACATATTGCTGGACTGGTATCACAATCTCCCGACAAGATCCGTCAGCTTGTTTGGGGACCTGGCAGACCTCTTCGTCCAGCACTACCGGCTGAATCTCAAGCCGAAAAAAAAGCTAGACTCCCTCTACCGACTATGGATGGGGTTGGATGAAACCCTCCAAGATTTCACTCGGAGGTTCCGGAACAAGCACACAACGCTCTCCAAATGTCACCTCGACGACGAAGCAATCATGTTGGCATTTCAGAATGCCATACGCTACGATCTCCACATCTACAACGACCTCATCCGCGATCCTCCTACCTTCCTTGGAGCATTATTCGATCGGATCCAGCGGGAGATCGAGGTTGAAGATGATCAAGTCGTTCGCAAGGGTCATGATCTCAAGAAGTGCCCTTCGGACAAGGAGCCAGACCAACAACCCAAGCCCTCAATACTCAAGCTAAGGATGGTAGACCTCGAAGATGCCAAAAGGGACAGGCGATAGACTAGCAGAGCCTTGGAGGGCCATATCCACCGACTGGAATCTGCCCTTCGACATCATCCTCGAGCAGATCCAGCATGAAGACTTCCTTAAGTGGCAGAACCCTCTCCGGTCTGATTCGAGGCACACGACAAGCAAATCAGACTACTACGACTTCCATCGATGCCACAGACACCCAATGGTGAAATACAAGTATCTCTCATATCATTTGAAATACCTCTGGTATGAGGGACATCTCCAAGAATTCAAAAGAAGACGGGGATCCTATCAGGGACCCCCCTCAGCAATTAAGGGAAAGCAGCCCATCATCTGATCAAAGCAGAAGGCCGTAGATCATCAACAACCCGGAATGTCTCTCATCTGAAATCCATGATGTAACATCGTCCGAGTTATCAATAAAATGGCAACTGAGCGCCTTCCGTATAGAGATCCTCATCAAACTCTTGATCAATTAGTGCTTCACCGATATTGAGCTCTGAAGATACAAGCTCGGTGTCCCCTTTGTTGATTCGATCGCACAGGGTCCCCCATGATCGATCAGCGTTCAAATACACATACTACATACCCCGCAACCGGTTGAGTCAATAAGAGTCTTGCCTCGACCAACCGAAGACAAGACTAGTTTAATTGCACAGAGTCTCCCCATGATCAACCATCATTCAAAGCTACAGTTATCTAGCTCAGGTTGTGACACGACCGGCTAACCTGCAACAGTAAAAAGCTATGCTCCCCGATGTAGGTTCGACCGAAATGGTGCTTTGCTTAAGTCAACTGATAGAAAGGTGTTATACTGAGTACTCGGAATCTTTAGTGACGCACATGCTCCCGTTTTTCACGTAAGGACACATACACTAGTGCATCGCCATAATTAGTCTGGCTCGGATTGTGACACGATCAGCTAACTTGCAGCGATACAAAGATACGCATCCCGACGTAGGTTCGACCGAAATGACGCTTCACCTAAGTCAACATATATAAAGGCGCTAAGCTGAGTACTCTGAATATTTGGCGGCGCAAATGCTCCTATTATCACGTAAGGACACATGTACTAGTGCCTTGCCACAGTTAGTTTAGCTTGGGTCACACGACCGGCTCACCTGCAATGATACAAAGCTATGTGACTAAGACGTAGGTCCGACTAAAACAGCACTTCGCCTAAGTTCGACCGATACAAAAGCACTATGATGAGTACTCTGAATCATTAGCGGCGCACATGCTCCCATTATCACGTAAAGACACATGCACTAGTGCCTCGCCACAGTTAGTCTAGCTTAGGTTGTGACACGACCTGCAACCCTGCAACGATATAAAGCTACGTGCCTAAGACGTAGGTCAGTCTAAAACGACGCTTCTCCTAAGTCCGATCGATACAAAGGCACTATGCTGAGTACTTCGAATCATTACCGGCGCACATGCTCTCATTGTCACGTAAGGACACATGCACTAGTGCCTCGCCGTAGTTAGTCTGGCTCGGGTTGCGACACGATCGGGCGAAGCACCTCGGACTTTATCGGCGAACGCTTAGGCAGTGCAAAGCACCTTGCGCTTTTGGCGGCGAGCGTCAAGACAGTCTCCCTGGGATCGTTGAGCGTGAGAGCCGAGGCGATGCGTAACACCTCGGACTTTTGTCGGTGAGCGCTGGGGCTGTCTCCCTGGGCTCATTGAGCGCTTGGCGTGCAAACACCTCGGACTTTTGTCCAGTGCCAAACAAGCGACGACGGCCTCAGACTTTATCTTCGAATGCCAAGGCCATCTCCTTGGGCTGAGACGGTGTCGACATCTCAGGCTTTGTTGGGTGCTGAACTGCTGATGCGGCGTAACCAGCCTTGGACTTTGTCTTTGACTTCCAAGACTGTCTCCTTGGGCCGAGACGATGTCGACGTCTCGGACTTTGTTAGGCGTCGAGGCAGCAAAGCCTGCCTCAGACTTTATATTCGAGTGCCAAGGCGGCGATGGCGGCCTCAGACTTTGTCGGTTGCCGAGGCAGCGACGGCGGCCTCGAACTTTGTCATGAGTGCCAAGGTGGTGCGAAGCACCCCGGACTTTGCTTTCAGGTGCAAAGGCGGTGACGGCAGCCTCAGACTTTGTCAGATGCTGAGGCGACAATGAAGGCCTCGAACTTTGTTAGGTGCCGAGGAGGCAATGGCGACCTTGGACTTTGTCAGGTGCTGAGACGGCGATGGTGGCCTCGGACTTTGTCTCGAGTGCCAAAGCCGTGCGAAGCACTCATGACTTTTCTCCAAGCGCCGAGGTGATGCGAAGCACCTCGGACGCCGAGGCGGTGCGAGGCACCTCGGACTTTGGCGCGAGTGCCAAGGCAGTGCAAAGCATCCCGAACTTTGTCGCGAGTACCGAGGCGATGCAAAAGCTGAAGTGTAGGGATCTAGTTCGCCTTGGTTCAAGAACATCGGTGATTCCTGTGCCAAGATTAATTAATGAAGCAGCTAATTTTTAGCTTGGCTCGTCGCCTCCACTTCAGCTTTTGCTATTTGAAATTCCTCCTCTACACCTTCATATATTTGAGATATTGTTTGTAACGATTTCAGCATGAATCAATAAAACCTCGAGCTCCTTTTTAAGAAAAGTTTTTACCCTACCAAAAAAAGAGCAACCGACCCTATGGGTGAGCGAGTGGCATAGCGATAGTGTGATACATTACTTATGTCTGCAGCCGCCGCCGGAGATACTGGATCCCTACATAACTTTTTTTTTAAAAGTGATATTTTGACTTTGCCCCCCAAATTTTGCCTTAGATTAGGCTTTACCCCCCATTATTTGATTAATTAGACTTTACCCCCTCAAAACTCCCCGTTCGGTTAGCCCACCATCTAAGAGAAAGGGTGAGCTGACGGAGAAGAAATAAAGTTTTGGGGGTTGAGCTGACGGAACAGTTAGTTTTGGGGGGTAAAGTCTAATTAATGAAAATATAGGGGGTAAAATCTAATTGAAAGCAAAATTTGGGGGGCAAAGTCAAAATAAACTTTATTTTTTTTTAAGGTGGGGAGGGCCAAAAAAGGAAGTGGGGCAGCCCCAAAACATTCGAAAGAGTTTGTGGGGGCGGCGCGGTGGAACCATGGAAGCGTGTCCAAATAAAAAGGCAATCTAAAGTGTCTATGGGGTTTCCTTAATCTGCACTTGAAGCTGAAGCAACACTTATTAATTCAAGAGATTGATGAAGGGACATATTGCCAACTAAAAAGGAGATGGATGTGCATGTTGGTTTTCTAAGGCTGTGCTTCCGAGCTCACGAGACGGTTGATGTTTTTGGGCAAAAATTGGTGTTCAGGCTGAGCCATCCTGGTTTCCATCTGGATCGGGCTGTCTTGACGTGGCAGCGACCGCAGCCGCCCTTGGATGCAACCAGATGGGACCCATCGCAATCGGAGTTGAGTGAGATTCACCTGTCGAGGGGACCTGCATCTACGACTTGATGTGTTCGCATATAATGGCGAGTGCATCGGACTGGCTGTAGACACACGAATTTCGTCTGATCCGAACCCGACTTACGTGTGCTAACGCGGATGCAAACCCGACGCACGGACCCGACTCGCACGCACCAGTGCGGACCCGGACCCGATTCGCACCTAGCAAAAGAGGAGCGGACCCCACGCTTAAAGGGGGGGGGGGGGGCAGCCCCTACTAGGGTCTGAACCCCATGGGGCCGGCCCTACTAGGACCAGAACCCCATGGGGGGCCGGCCGGCCCTGCAAGGAAAAAGAAAAGAAAGGAAAGAAAAGAAAAGGAAAGAAAAGGAAGTAAATACCGCCATGCACGGGGGGAGGTTGCGTATGACGTCTGCACACACGCGGATCTACACCGATCCCTCGATCCGACGCACAAGAAAAAGCGCCCGATCGCCATCGATTTCGTGCGCAAAATCCAGCCATAATTGCCCCGCCAAAAAAGGAAAGCGAATGAAGACTTATTCCCCTCATCAATGGATGAATAAATCTTGGGTAATTATGAGGGAGATATTAAAGGGATTTTAAATTAAAACTTCTCATATCTCTCCCCCCCCCCTTTGCCTATAAATAGAGGGGGTGGGGGAAGGTTCAAGAGGTCGATCGGTTGAAGACTGAAGACGAAGCGCGTGAGCTCTGCGGAAGAGGAGACGCTTCTTCATCGACCCAAGGCTTCACGAGGCACGGGCAAGCCTGTCCCGCCGGGATCGGCTTAGTCTATTGAAAGCCCTCATCAACGTGAAGACCCTTGCACACGAAGATCAAGACTTCGACTCCGTGCACGAAGAAGAAAGCTCGGAGAAGAAGACCCTTCGATTCCGAAGACACCAGAAGCAAAGGCCGGAGAAGAAGCTCGGAGCGGCACTACCCCGTCGGCTCCAACAAATCCTCGACCCCGATCAAGCTCCAAAGCCCGGAGGAGAGAAACGAAGCGTCATCAACCCGTCGCCTTCGACAAACGTCTGCGCCATCCACGAAGAAGAAAGTCTGGAGCATACCGCCTGAAGCGTCGCTACCCCCGTCATCTTCATCAACAAAAGTCGACGCTACAACCGTCGCACGGAGATCGGTGCTACCCCCACTATCTTCGAAAGCGTTCTTGAACTCCGATCACGCCAAGGAAGCCCGGAGAAGAAGAGAAGTCCAACCGACCCACAAACCGTCGAAGCACCGGAGAAGTAGCCCACATCATTCGAAGAAGAAGACCGAGTTGACGCTGAAGATAAAGCCAACGCAAGAAACCAAAGCAAAGCCCCAGTAAAGCCCGCGCCAAAGCAACGCAAGTGCCAAAGCCAAGCGACTACGCCGGCCACGAGCAAAAGCACCGCACGTTCTAGCCGATACGACGCGAAGTCCGGAAGAACGAAAGCATCGCAAGTCTCTCCCGGCTACGTCCAAGCGCAAGCGCCGAAGCAAAGCAAAAGCCAGAGCCTCGCCGGAGCCAAGCCAAAGCCAAAAAGCCAAGGCCAAAGCCGACGCCCAAAAGCACGATCAACGCCGCGAACCGACGATCAAGGACGCCGAGATCAAGCAAGGAGCGAGGAAGACACGAAGACCGAGGAACGAAGCTGAAGACCCCCTAGCTGATAAAGCGCGAAGCACGGAAGGGACCGAAGAAACAGCGGATATTCCTTAGCCTCTCCAAAACCCTCACCTTGTAAAGACCTCTATCCTGGGCAACTCCTTCAGAGCTCTCGCACGAACACCACGTGGAGACGCGGATCAAAGGGATCCTCCAGAAGATCTTTCCCACAAATCCCCTGATCAAAACTCACCGCAACCCGGACTCGCTACACCCGAGCCACCCGGGTCCCGGCCACACTTGTAATCTCGTTTTGTGCAATAAAGACGGCCCGTATCTTTTTTGCGCATACACTGGCGAGTGCATTGGACCGTATATCACGGTTCCACTTGATATCTTCTCCTTGCCTGAGAAAATTTTTCAAGAGGGGACTTAGTGAGCCGTTTCTGACAAAGAGATCGGTTAAACTTAAGGACTTTGAAATGATGTGGATGAAATTGCTCTTCACAACATTTAAAATTTTCTCTTGGTATTCCACCGAACTGCTCATCGTCATTGAAGTTGATTGTTGCCACCAAACCGAATGACCGCTGAATCAAACCGAACATAAACTTAACCCTAACCTTGAGATCTACATGCCATGAGAAGAACCCTAGACCTAGGATCCTCCACCGAACCGAACGACGCCGCTGGAGCTGCTCGTTGTTGCCGCCGCCTTTACTGCTCGCCGAACGCCACCACCGCCACCGGAGCTGCTCGCCACCGCTGCCAGAGCTGCTCGTCGCTACCCCCGTTGCCTCTACTGCAATCGATGCTGCCAGAGCTACTCGGGAGAGAGAGAGAGAGAGAGAGAGAGAGAGAGAGAGAGAGAGAGAGAGAGAGAGAGAGAGAATCGGATGTAGTTTTGGGTTTACCAAACAAGGCAGGGACCTTAAGCTAAATAAAACTTTAAGGTGTCTGTGGGGAATGATCATGGTGTCGTCCCGAGGACTTCGCCCAACAGTTAATCGATTCAAGCGTTGATTCTTTGACTTGGGCTTTGAAGTAGTTGGGGATTTGTGGACTTGGGCTTTGAAGTAGTTGAGAGATTGAGTACATGATAGTAGACAAAGATGTGATCTCGAAGTTCGATCGAAGCCTATGTCTCCGTGTTATAAGGAGCAACCTTAAATGTACTGACCTCGACAGGCAGAGTGTCACCTGTCTGTCTTAGAAGGAGAAAGAAAGGGCTCTAGTTTTCGAAAGTTTTGATCTGGAAATCAAAAGATCGATCTGGAATATTCATACGGTCTACTATTTATAGAGGTTTGGAAATATATGGGATTCGGGATGGTTTTTGCTGTCACTTGACAGGCTACAGGCATGGCTGGTGAGCCCCACCATCGTCTTCGTGGACCTCCAGGCAGGGCTAGTGGACCACCGTCGTCTTTGTGGACCCCCATGTAGGGCTAGCAAGTCCCACTGTCGTCTTTGTGGACCCCCAAGCAGGGCTAGTGGGTCTCGTTGTCGTCTTTGTGAATCCCAGGCTGGGCTAGTGGATCCCGTCTTCGGGCGTTGGCCAAATTTTGCACCCACAATGTCATGTTCACATGATGGATCTGTTGTCAGGGACCTCTCATACATTAATCCAATTTTGAATCCAACCGTTGTACAAAACAATCACAGGGACCACTGCAATTTAAGATGGGGTAGCGGGTCCCGGTACATGGGGTAGTGGCCCCCAGCACTCAGAGATATGCTCTGGGGGCCGGGGTTGTATGGTACAATGGTTGTGCTGAAAATTTTTCCCTTGCCAAGAGTTTGGTGTCCTTTTGCAACCCAACGACAGACTGACGAGTCACCTATAGTCGAATATTGATTTGGGTGCAGCAGTCGAAGTCAAACATATCATCCCTTTGAGAGAGGGTTCGACTTCCCTCCACTCATGATCATTCGTCTCCCTTTTTGGCCGCTGAAAATATGGGGAGCGATAGATGGCGATCCGAAAACCAACAACCATGATCTCTAATCATGGGATAAATTAAGGGGGGATGCCACCACCTTGGCGGCCACCCACCACCTACCATCATCCCCATCGGCCACTCATCGCCAACCCAGCAACCACTACCCGCCGCCGCAGCCGAGAAGGGCGGCGGCGGGTGGTGGTCGACAGTCGATGGTCGGTAGGGGTGGTCGATGGCGGCGGAGGTGGCCGGCAGTCGTCAGTGGTGGCCGACGACGACAGGGAGGCGGCCGCAGGTGGTTGGTGGCAAGCGCAGTGGCGACAATCCCCTTGTGTTCATCCCAAGGTCATAGATTGTGGTTGTTGGTTTTCAGATCGCAACTGTCGCTTCCCAAATTGGCAGTAACCGATAGGGGAGATGATTATAAGTGGAGAGGAGTAGAACCCTTTGAGAGGCTATCTAATTTAGGGCCGGCAATGGGTCGTTCTCAGATCAAGCCCAGCTCTGGGTCCAAATTATTTTCTTTAGCTTTGTAACAGATTCAAAGACAGGGCCCAAGTTCGAGCCATTGCCAATAGTTCGGGTGAAGGGCGTGCCCTGGCTCGAAAATTTTGATGGCTAATTCCATCGGCGGAGTTGTTGGAATGCAATAGCCCAAGAGCTGTTTGGTATCATGTCGCGGGCTCGATTCTGCCCAGGATTCCATGCCCCCGACAGAAAAATGTGTTTGGTTGTTGTATTATGTTGAGCATGTTCTGTGTGCCCGAGTTTTGACATGCCGCAGATTAGGAAATCACAGAACAAAATTTTATGGCTCCCGAGTAGTGATAAACCTCAAGCGATTATCCCTTTTAACTGTGCCGCCCAAACCTATACATGCCGACTCCTCTTCAAAAACCCCCGAACGACTCCCCTCCTCCAAGTGAGTCCGAGCCACTCCCTCCTCCAGGTTCTCTCTCTCTCTCTCTCTCTCTCTCTCTCTCTCTCTCTCTCTCTCTCTCTCTCTCTCAGATCATAGAGTTTTTTTTTTAAAAGCAAGATCATACATCAGGCCAGTTTGCGAATCCGAGCGGTGCCCAAGTCTCTCTCTCTCTCTCTCTCTCTCTCTCTCTCACACACACACACACACAGATCATATTTTCTTTTTTAGAGCAATATCATACATCAGGTGTGCAAATCCGAGCGCCTCTCTCTCTTGCAAATCCTACAAAATATTTTGTGTTTTTTTTTTAGAGCAAATCTCTTCTCTGTCTCTCCTACTGTTTTTTTAGAGCATCTCTCTCTGAGCGTCACTACATCCTAAACGTTGTTTCTGTGCCAAAGAATATTGATTCAACAAGGTTTTTGTGTCACATACCAAACACAGTTTCTAGACAAGATTGTGCGTTCACATTCTGCCTGAGGCACAAGCCTTAGACAAAAAACAGAGAAATAACATGTACTTCTCACAATATTTTTTCTTGTTCTACAAATACACATGTAATTATTTTATAATTAAAATGGGCCTCAAAGACAACGCCCGAGTTTAGCCCATACCAATGGTTGGGGACTAGCCCGTATGGGTGGCAATCCTTGACCCGAATCCGGACCCGATATGAAGTTAGCGGGTTTGTGTTTAGCTTAAATTGGTTCGGGTCACAAATGGGTTGACCGGAGTGACCCGTTTATTTAGTGGGTCGGGTTTTTGTTTTCTCTTATAACCCGTTTAACCCGACTTCACCCGTTTACCAAATGGATCGTGTCAATCCAACCCAACCCATTTATTAAACGAGTCTGGTTGGATCTACCCATTTATTAGGCAAGTTGGGTTTGAGTTTTTTTATCCATCTATATAACATGGCACGGCGGTCTGCATGCTGACTAGACAAAAACAACATTGCTGACTAGACAAAAAAATACTGACTAAACAGATGAACAGCTCTACAATCGAACAGTTGTTATTGCATTCCCTCTAAACCCGCGGCCAGGCCCGCAACCTTCTCTCTCTCTAGATATGGTAACCGATCCCTCTAAACCCGCGACCCAGACCCGACCGTCTTTCTCTCTCTTTTTCTCTCCCACGACCCCCTCTCTCTAGATGGAAACCCCATCTCCCACGGCTCTTTCTCTCTCTAGAATGGAAACCCCAATCCCGCTGCTCAATCGTCTCCCAAAACCCGTTGCTCAATCATCTCAATTCCCCCATCAACTCCCCTCCAGCGACCCTCTCTCTCTCTCTATCTCTCTCTCTATAGATGGAAACCCCCAATGCACTCCATGCTCCCGCTCTCTATCACGCGATCACCCCCCAATGAAATCATCTCGTAGCCCGAGCGCTCGTGCCCTACCCTCCGTCCCTAAATTTCGCAATCCAATCACAGCCCCGTCCTCCCACCCAAAATCTCCTTCCCCCCAAGAAAATGTTTTGATGCCGAAGGGAGTCTCTACAGTGCCGAAGGCCGGGGGTGTGTTGCCACCAAAGGCGGTTGTCCGTCTGAGTACCGATAAGCACGGACATGCACTAATATATTACAAATGGATTGAGGCATACATACTTAGAGATCCAACGGTGATGGCGAGATCTCTTATGTGCATTCAACAAAGGTGTTGCCATTTGCAACCACAAAATTACTAGGGCCCTGATTGTCGATACCACGGCGGCCGCTTTAGGGGGCAAAACATGTTTGCCACCTTCGATTGCAACTGTGGTTTGCCGTAGAAAATTTGTCATTGGTGCAGTGCCGATAGGCACAAAAAATACTAGTACATCAATATTATACAACAGTAAAGTGTAAAAAAAACCCAATTTTGTAACCCTAGAAAACCAAAATTATACACCATTAGTTATATATATATACAACAAAACCATTTGACAGCAACAATAGCAAGCCCAAAATACATAATCCTAATAATTAATTAGAACTCAAAAATCAAACACAGTAAACAACCCAACCCCCCCCCCCCCCCCCCCCCCCCAAAAAAAAAAAAAAATAAAAATAAAAATAAAAAATACAAATAGAAAAGCCCTATGTGCAAAGGCCCCAATTTTGAATGCATGAAATAGTCCTTTATACAGAAACCCACAATTTCGAGCTCTATGTGCTAAACGCCTACCAGGAACCCCCAAAGCAGTGTATATGAATGGAATCATCCGAAACCCTACACAAAATACACTTGTTTATAGCGAAGGAGGAGAGGGTTGCTTCGTGTTAAGGAGGAGAGAGGTGCTTTGTCTCAATCGTGTGGATGAGGAGAGGGCTGATTCGTCTAGATTGTGATGAGAAGCAAACCCTAGTGTATGGGGACACTCAAGTAGAGATTATCTTCAAACCTGGATCATAGGGATGCTCAAAACCCGGGGGGGGGGGGGGGGAGAGGGGATGGGTTTAACTTTTAAGTTTTTCAATTGGCGGTATATACACCTCTAAGAGGGCAAGTTAGCCATTTCATGACTTAACCAACCCTCCTAACCCAAGAAAACTTAGCTAACCTAGGAAACTCAAATGAACGTTAATGGCGGGGGCTATCATGCACAACTTATAGCATGCTTAGTTTACTGTAGTTGGAACATGCGTGCCACAAATGCTGTAGTTGGAACACGCAACAAAAAGCTGCATGTTCCATCTACATCATTTTCTATAGGAAATCGACTTGACGGAAGCTGCAACTATGTCTGTTTTGGTCAACTACACGAATCAAACGGGCAGGAACGCGCAGTGTTGAATGTGTGTGGTTCCAATTACACGAAACCAAACAATCTGTTAAAAAGTAAAATATGTAGTAGGTGCACTGAGTATTTTGTAGAAGTTAGAAATCAACTGTGCCCTGTTTGGATTAGCTTCTGACTCTGAAAAAATTGATTCATGGCAGAATCTGAGAATTGATTCTGCCAGGAATCAATTCTTAGATTTTGCCTGGAATAAATTATTGTTTGGATTGAGTTTTCAGGAATTGATTTTGGCATGTCTAGAAGCTAGAATCCTATTTGGTTAAAACAACTAGCTTCTCAGATTTTGTATCAATTACCGTAATGTCATTACATATTGCATTAACCATAATGGTCTAAGCTTGACTATTTTAGTCGGATTACTAGCCTAGACTATTAACCATGACTATAATCAACTAACTAGAACGCTTTGACCATGCCTATTTGACAGGAGAATCCACATCCATATTTCATAACAAGATAGAAAATATGTTTAGAAGTACGAAATAATTATTACATAGCCAGGTTACATGTGTCTAGCACATGAGACTACAAATACAATCATTTGACAACTAAAACAAGAATAATAACAATTACAATCCGTGTCTTTCTAAGATTGGCTCCATTATGGAGATTGATTTGCATTTGTGGCTCTGGGGAAGATCGTCGGATTTATGCTTGTTGATTCTAAAAGTTAAAAAATACTGTCTTTGCTTCTTCAAATGTCTTGTACGAACAGTGCAAACATCTCGAGTACCCAACAACTAAGGGGTGCGTCTCTGCCCAAGTACGGTAGATCCCAAGCGCCTGTCCAACAAAAATAACATAGAAACGTGCCATATCCTATATAAAAATAATTATATAAAAAGTTAAGCACTATAAATAAAATTGATATATATTGAATTAAATCTAAATATTGCAATAAAACATACAACTAATTATGATTCACACGAACAGGTTGAACACTATAAATAGCCTCAACAATTGTATCCCTAATATGATCCATTTCCCTCCGATCTCGAGATAAGACAACTCGATTAGGGTCAGAAACATCATTTGACCCTCCACTTTGATCAACGCTATCTTCATTGAATTCTTTATCGAACTCTGCATTGGCAATACATTCTTGCCTAATAAAGTTATATAGAGCTAGACACGCCACTGCAATCAATGTTTGAGTTCGTAATGAGAAGCTTGACATTGCATCCAACATAGGCCAACGAGACTTCAACACACCAAAGCAACGCTCAATGATATTCCTCAATGAAGAATGTCTTTCATTGAATATTTCCTTTGTGATCTGGCCCTGTTCCCACCTCGATAATCTTGTAGATGGTACCTAGTATTACGGCTTGGGGATAGAAAACCTTTCATATTTGGGTACCCTGAGTCAACAACATAATTATTTCCTAAGATCAAAATGATAATATATTATCAATTAAAGAAGTAAATTATTATAATTAAAGTCAAACTAGAACAAATAATACATGATAACATGTACCATTAGGCGCATGAGGAAATTTCAATTGTGGGTTATTAATCGCCTCAATGAGGACACGAGAATTGTTCCCTGTCCTTTCCCACCCAGCATAGACAAATGCGAACCGCATATCAAAATCACATACAACCATCCAAAGCAATAAATACCTACCTAGCTTCCTTCTTCATAAAGCTTGTCACTGCAAAAGAGGTAGACCTCAGTTCCTTTAGTCACATTTTCCATTGCATCCAATAACTTAATACAATCTGCAACAGTTATGCCGTCCCCATACATCCGTACACTTGTGGCAGTACTTCTGGACTCTACTACATTACAAAGACGATCAATTTGTTTACCTAATTTTGTAGGGCAAGATAGTTTTTGATGTTGTGAAGATGATGGTTCCGGTATACTTATTCTCCTTTTGGCAGGTAGTGGTGTTACCTCTATATGACCATCATCATTAGGTTTATTTACCTGAGTTTTAGGTACACTATCAGGGCCCTGTTAGTCAGTCATACGTCGATAATCTGGTGAAGTACCATATGCTCCGTAGCAGAGGGAAAAGGATATGAATCCTGAGAAGGTGCATATGCTAGATCACCTGTAGCTATTGTCCCCCCAAATATGACATCCAACTCACTAGCGAATTCAAGCCATTTCACACGCCATTTATCATCTTTTGAGTATTTCTGAAAATCATTTATAGCAATGAGTTTCTACAATCTACTCTTAAAACATTGCTAAATTGAAAATTATGACTAGAGTATGTTATCTTTAGCCAGCTGTCCCACCACTCATCATTTGTTACAACAGTTTCTTTAGTTGTATCCTAACCTAAATCGGTGTTACTAAGCAACTTTGTCCACTTAGCCCACTCACCTTTTGTTCTGTCCCAATGGTTCTTCAATTGTTGCATGTTGTAATTTAAAACTGTTATTTGGTTGAACTCTTTTATTAAGATCTCATAACCAAATTTGTCAAGAGTTGATCCGGGTCATTTACCCTTCTGCATCAAGTCTAAACAAATTTCAACCCACACCTTGTGATGTTTGGCCGGTCACTTGGCTTTACCACTTTCAACATTGAAGATTTGAGAATCCATCTAAACAAGAATGAATAATTTTAATGGAGCATCAACATATATATTAAATTTCAACATCTATCATATTTCTGACTTCAACATATAACACACATTTCAGATTTTTGATTTCAACACAAAGGTTTTTGACTTCAACATATTTCTGATTTTTTACTTCAACATATAACACGCATTATCAATTTTGTGATTTCAACATATCAAATTTTAACATACAACGTTCAACACATCAAACTTCAACATATTAATTAGGGTTTCGGACTTCAACATACAAACCCTAATTGGGGATTTTGATTCAAACCATATCAAATTTGATTTCAAAGTATCTCATAAAAAAAAATTGATTTCAACAAATCCCTCATTTTTACAAACTCTAAACTAATTGGGTATTTTGAAAACAAAATCCCCAAATTCTCTAGACTAGGGTTTGTAAAAATTGAATGCATGGATGCATCCAACTTGAGAGAGAGAGAGAGAGAGAGATAGAGAGAGAGAGAGAGAGAGAGAGAGAGAGAGAGAGAGAGAGAGAGAGAGAGAGAGAGACTCACAAGTGGGAGGGATTATCAATCTTTTTTTTTTTGACATCGGCGGGTGTCCCGAAACCTTTCGGGCAATGACCCACTTCAGGCTCGGACTAATCCCTCCGGGAGTGAAGCCCGACCCACTCAGCAATTCCCACTTCAGTCCTGGGTAAATCGAAGGGAGGAAGAGTTGAACCCACAACCTCATCACCAAAGCATCAGTTGCTTTGCCAACTCTCCAATCCCCTGGTGGGTAGGGATTATCAATCTTGCCGGCACTAGTTCGAGGGCGAGAGGGAGCGCTCTACTTCACCATCGAGAGGGATCGCCCGACACTGGTTCGAAGGCGAGAGAGATCGGCTGGCACTAGTTAGAGGGCGAGAGAGATCGGCTGGCACTAGTTAGAGGGCGAGAGAGATCGGCTGGCACTAGTTCGAGGGCAAGAGGATCTGTAAACCCACTAGTTTGAGGTGAGAGAGATCGACATTGGTTTGAGGGTGAGAGGGAGTGCTCTACTTTGCCAACGAGAGGGATCGGCCGGCACTGGTTCGAAGGCGAGAGGGATCGGCCGACACTAGCTCGAGGGCGATAGGATTTGTGTTTTCGTCGAAGTGAAGAGGAGCGATCTTGATGTTTTTTTTTTAAGGGCAATCTCGTCGAAACGCCCGATTCCTGAAGAAAGCTTTCGAGAAAAGCTGGGTGCGGGCTGCTTCTCACCGTCCACTACAAATCGGGCAAAATCCATTTATGGATTCTGCTGCAAATCGGCTCTAAAGTATTACCCAAATGGTAATTACCCCAGAATATGATTCCCGGTAGAATCTAGAATTGGATTCTGGGCAGTAACCATATATAGATCACTGAAAACGGATCTATATTGGACTTGAGATCACAATATCAAATTAAACGGTTCAGATTAAAACATATATTAAATAGTCTGAATTTGTAAAATCAGACTGCACCGATGCGTCCGAAATGGTGCAAATAGTTGGGATCCATACTTGGATTGATCAGATCGGGCCTCGATCAAACCCAGAAACACAATATCAAAATAGACAGTCCATATCAAAATAGATGAAATAAACTGCATATTGGGGCTCAAAACAGATTGGGTCTGAATCTGTGCCTGCGCTTAGGTCTGATCTGGGCTTGGCCTGTGTTTGGGCCAAGTCTGGCCTGGGTTCGGGCCAGATCTGATCTGAGCTAAATATAAAGCGGGTCGGGTTGATAGGTAATCGGGTGCAGTGGCAATCAAGTTTATTTATTGAAGTGCAAGTGGGTCGGGTTCAAACCCAACAAAACAGAGAAAGAAAAAAAAACTTGATAATAACAGTTGGGTCTGGTCACTCTGGTGTAATAGTAGTCGGGTTTAGTCACTGCACTAATACAAGTCGGGTTGGGTGATAATTGGGTTTAATGAAATCGGGTTTAAAACCCAAAACCAAAAAACAGTTGATGAACAACTGTTCATCTTCTCCCCATAAGGTCGGAAAAACCTTAACCGATCAAAACACCGCCTAGCCCATGCGTCACTTGAGCCGCCCGGAATACCGTGATTCACGCATGCGTTGCCGTGATCGTCACGCGCGTGCCATCGCCAGTAGCCATTGCGGGTTCTATCGGAGCCGGACTTCGAACGTTGCCTGGAGCCGGCCGGGTTCACCAGGAGCCCATCGTCGAACGCTGTGTGGAGTTCGACGGGTCTTCCCGGAGAGCGACTTCAGACGCCGCCTGGGGTCCAAACGCCGGTCCTGTCACGCGCATAGGTGCTGGACATGCACAGATCGCCGATGGAACCCTGTTGCCGATAATGTTATCTCCGACGGTATGGTCGGTGATGCGATATTCTGACCGGTTAAGGCGCGGGTTATCCGATCGGAGATGAGTTCGGAACGGGTGCGCCTAATAAAGTGACGAAGGGGGATTTGAGCGTACCTCTTCACCGTGATGCTTGAGATGCTTACGTGCCTCTCTCCTGTGGGATCAACCGAGGCTCGGAGTCGCCGTGCTCGGAAAGGAGACAGTGTCCTGCACTCCTTTCTCTCTATGATCTCTCGCCTCTTTTCTCTGTGACGTAGTCTCTCTCTCTCTCTCCGATCTCTCTCTGCGATGGGGTCTGCCGGGTCGGGGCTGCAGACTAGATCCGGAGCCAAGCCGAGGCCGGGACGGAAAGCTCGTGCTGATAACGTGTTACGAGAGAAAGGGAGATGGAGATGGTTGCACACGGGATGATGGCTGCGCTCTCACAATATGTGAGAGCCTCTTGTTTATTCATCACATATATATAGAGAAATAGGGATAAGGGATAGACGTGTCGGTTAGATATATCCCATCAAAGTGGGCAGTCATGTATATCCGTAACATAGATAAAAGTTTTAAATGTATTTAAGGGCATTTTCATCCAATGTCGCTTAGACAAAACTAATGTTTTGTGCTGTTCACCGAGTTCCCCTTAATTCTATCCCAAATCTGTGTCGATAGGATCGCGGTGGGGTCAGGTAACCTCCTAAACCCATTCAATTGTCTACATCGAGATCTTTGGCGGTGAACCATTTTCCATTCAGGCGCCCTATCAAATTTGAACCCCCCGTCTATGCTCACCGCCAGGTGAGCAACTCGAATGCATATTAGCCCGCCAGACCTAGCCGCTTACCGCCGGTCGATGCCGGAGGCGTCACCTCCAGGGTAAAGCTGCTACGGAGACGCTTCCTTCATTGTGGAAGACGACGAGGTAAGCGCACCGGCACACTTTCAGATCTCCTCCCACATAAATCCTCTGAAACGTGTCACATTTCCCCACCTCATTTGGGAGCGGCAAATCGAAACGCCAGGTACGCGCACGCAACGCCCCTTTGTTCTCTGTTCCCCCCCTTTCACGCCTCACAGAGATTCTAGGGTTTTGTCTCCGCCCCCTTTTGATTCCAAGAAAATTGTAGGGTTTCCCTCTTAGCCGAGTCTTGGCATCGTCGGAGATCCCCAATCGGCCGTCAAGGCTTTCCTCCCCCCCATGGATTCAAAGCCCTCCTCGGACGAGGGCGCCCCCCACGGCCTTGATCTGAACTCGGCCGCCGCCGCCGCCGTCCATCACCAAGAACCCTCCACCGAGGCCGAAGCGTCGGAGCCCGCGGCCGGTCCGCTTGATGGTACCGGTAGCTCTGGCGGAACCACCGCTGAAACCCTAGGTAAGCCCCCAGACGTTTCTGTTGATTCCGGAAATGGGCGCTCGACCGAGCTGGGATCGAAAGATTTGGCGCCTCCCCTTGTTGTACCCGAATCTGGACTCGTGGGCGAAGGTGTTTCTTCTCTAGAGAAGGATCAGAGCAGCGAAAATGGTGCGGTAGACGGGCATATGGGTTCGAACCAAGAAGGGATTGCAGCCGAGTTTACTGCCGGGAAAGGAGATGCATCGGAACGTGCGACTTCGGGGTTGAATCAGGGCATGGATTCGAAGGCCATTGGTGGAGGAAGTGAGGACTCCAACCTGGTGGGTAAGGGTGATGGTGTTGCAATTGAGCCAGAGGTAACAGCGGATGCCCCAGTGGTAGAAGCAGTGAGCGATGGCGATGGTGCGCATTTGGTTAGTGCTGATGGGATGGAAGGAGGAGATACACCCGATGTCTGCTCGGAAGTGGACGGTGTCTCTCAACGGGATAGCCAAGTGGATGCTAATGAGGTCCAAATGGGAGAGCAAGAACCTTTGGAAAGGGCCGAGAAGGAAACCGTTGAACGTGCGACCGTGGAACCATGGACTTCTGTTTTGGAGAACGATATGCGGGCCAGGTACCACTTGCCTCATCTAGAGGACCAAACTGCATATTCTGTACCTAATTTGGTCTGGGGTAAGGTGAGGAGCTACCCTTGGTGGCCCGGAGAGATCTTTGATCCTTCGGATGCATCGGAGATGGCGTTGAAACTTCAGAAGGAGGGCAAATTCCTGATTGCTTATTTCGGGGACAAAACCTTTGCTTGGAATGAAGACTCCCAATTGAAGCCTTTCTACAAATATTTCTCTAAGATGGCAAAGCAGAGCCACCTTGAAAGCTTTACAACAGCTGTCAATGCTGCCTTGGAGGAAGTCACGAGGCGTGTAGAGTTGGGGATGAATTGTTCTTGTTTTGCTAGCGAAGCATGTGCTAATATGAAGTACCAGAAAGTTGAGAATGCCGGGATTCACGAAGGGACACATAGCTCTGCTGTTGACAGGACTCTGATTCTGAATTCTTTTCAACCTGACAGGCTTCTCGATTACATTGAGGCATTAACTCTGTTTCCATCTGGAGGAGCTGATAGACTGGAGCTCGCCATTGCAACGGCTCAATTGAAGGCATTCTATCGTTCAAAGGGTTATCCTGAACTTCCCGTCTTCTTTATTGGTGGTGGGTTGATGGAGAATGTTTCAGATGATTCCCCTTCTGAGATTAAAAAGCCTGGGAAAGACATTGCTGATCGGTCAGCTTCTGAGATTAAAAAGCCTGGGAAAGACATTGCTGATCGGTCAGCTTCTAATCCTCCGAAAAGGAAGTCAAGAGGCACAGAGAGCTCGTCCAGTAAACGGAAACGTGTTTCGGAGGATGGTAGGAAACGAAAGAGGTTGTCTGATTTGTTGGAAGAGGAGGAGGTTCCTCGTCTTGCTAATGATGACAAGAATGGATCCAGAAGGAAAACTGTTGTGCGGTCTCCTAGTAAGAAACCTAAGGTTCTTGGTTCTGATTCACCCGGCGTAGGGAAAACCAAGAAAAAGAGTCTCGAGTCATTAGGAGACATAGAAGCCAAGACTCCGTCGCCGAGATCTGCCAAGGTCGGAGAACGCATCCGTCGAGCAGCGAGCCAGCTGGCAGGCTCACCCTCAATCCTTAAACCTAATGAAGAAGCAAAGAGTGTGGCTAAGGCGAAACGTAGAAGAGGTGATGCTGTTTCTGTTGTTGTGGACCAAACAGCCCAAACTCATTCTGAGACTTCTAGAATTAGAAAAGGTGCCTCAAAGGTCTATTCCTCACCAAGTGAACTGCTATCACAGCTCCGTTTGGTTGCGAGGGATCCCATGAAGGGTTACAGTTTTTTGCCTGACATAATTAGTTTCTTCACTGATTTTTGGGCCTCGCGTACCTCTAATTCTTCCGAAGATAAGGACCGCGTAGATTCGGTGGGAGGTAAAAGGGGCAGGAAAAAATCTACGGAGAAGGTCATGCCTGATTATACACAGGACTCGTATTGGTCTGATGTCATTTTTCGTAATAGCCCTGAAGAGCTGGCATCTAGTGGGCGTAAGAGAAAGGGGAAATCCCGGTCGCAGAGGAGAAAGAAGAAGATGAAGCGTTCAGGTGAAGAACCATCACTCTCTCCTCCCTCGGACACTAGGTTGGACACTGCAGAAAATCTGCAGGTCAGTTCGGTAGATCCTTGTACTGAACGAGAACCGACTGATGAAAGGCCAAAGAACAATTCTGGAGAGAGAATTGGGGTGGACTCACGAACTGCACTAATCTTGGGCTTTACAAAGTCAGATGTTGTCCCTTCAGAGACCGATCTGATCTGCACTTTCAGTCGCTTTGGACCTCTCGAGGAAGCAGAAACAGAAGTTGTGAAGAGCACAAGCTGTGCCAAAGTTGTCTTCAGGAATTTTGCCGATGCAGAAGCAGCTTACAGCAGTGCGCGAACATCTAGCATTTTTGGACCAGCACTTGTCAGCTACCGGCTTAGCCACTTGCCATCAACACCTAAAGTTTCTCCAGATACCAAGAAACCAGAAAAAAGAGGTGTCTCGCCCATTGTAGGTGACAACAGAAAGCTTCCAGGTATTTTTGATCCTCCATGCTTTTAATTGGCGGAATAATGCATCCTTTAATAAGACTTTTATGATCATCCAAATGTTATTTTTTCACTTGAAGGTACTGGACCAGTGTCTGATAACACTCAAGTCGAAGAAGGAGGCAACTGATAATCCGAGTGGGCTGGGTTGAGTGAGCTACCTGGAAGAGTTACTGTAGGTGTTCTTTTGCTTTACAATGATCAAAGGTTATACTGGTTAAATTGTTTTGGTGAATGGGAATTTAGTATGCTTTAGGTTAAATGCAGGCACATATTGTAAAACATGTATGCTTATCTATCTTCAAGAATCTTTGTCCTTGTTGACTTGCTGACTTTGAATGGAAGTTTGTGCTTTTCATCAAGTTTGAATAGTCTTTTGAGGAAGTATATTAATCCTTTTAAGTAATTAAGATGTAGGTGCTAAAGTGTGCACATCAAATAAACAATTAAGATTTAGGTCTGAAATAAGCTCTGTAGTCAAAGCGTCGCCTAGGCGTTTTGGACCTCTGGGCGCCTAGGCGACCCCCTAGGCGGCCGCCTAGGACCGCTTAGGTGCCTGAGCAGTTTTTCTCTTGATCCAATTTACGATTTTTTCAAAATTTAGTTGAATTAACTCATAATTGAGTTGCATTAACTCAAAATTGAATTGCATTAACTCAAATTGAGTTGATTAAACTCAAAATTGAGTTAAATTAACTAAAATTCTTATAATGGGTTCATAAGAATTTGGGGTTTTTTCAAAATTTAGCTGAATTAACTCAAATTCTTATGACGAGTTCATAAGAATTTGGGGATTTTTCAAAATTGAGTTGAATTAACTCAAAATTGAGAGGCATTAACACAAATTGAGTTGAATAAATCCAAAATTGAGTTGAATTAGTTCAAATTCGTATGATAGGTTAATAAGAATTTGGGGATTTTTCAAAATTGAGTTGAATTAACTCAAATTCTTATGAAGAGTTCATAAAAAATTGGGGGTTTTCAAAAATTGAGTTGAATTAACTCAAAATTGAGTTGCATTAACTCGAATTGAGTTAAATAAACTCAAAATCTTATGATTGGTTCATAAGAATTTGAGGGTTTTTCAAAATTGAGTTGAATTAACTAAAATTCTTATGATGGATTCATAAGAATTTGGGTTTTTTTTTTCAAAATTGAGTTGAATTAACTCAAAAGTTAGTAGAGTGAACTCAAATTGAGTAAAATTAATTCAATTTGTGTTGAATTAACTCAAATTCGTATGATGGGTTCATATTAATTTAGGGTTTTTTCAAAATTGAATTGAATAAAATCTAATCTTAAACCATGGACCTTAATATTTTAATTTTTTAATATTTTTTCTTCAGTTTTTTCATTTTTTATTTTCTGATTCAGTTTATGGGTACGGTATTCCTATATTTTCTTGATAATTTGACTTTTAGGTGGTGAAGATTATAATCAACATGCTGCTAGATTACTAAATTCATGATATACATATTTATATTATACATAAAATTATTTAAATATTTAATAACTACTCGTCGCCTAGGCGTCTTTGGCCTAGACAAGCCAGAACGCCTAGGCGTCGCGTTGACTACACTTAAAATAAGTATATACTTCCATTGAATGATTAGTTGAAGGAGCTAAAGTAAGAAGATTGTGTCTCGAGATGGGATTCATATTACGAGTTTATAAGTTGACTTTGATTTAATGTTTTCCATTTCTCTACTACCGATATGTATAAGTACTGTAAGAATATCTCGGTTTGTTTGGAAGAAATCTCTTCGTGTTGATCTTGATTCATGAATGTGTTATCTGGAGGTAGGAGTGCCCCTATTTCTCGCATAGACTAATCTTATGTGGCTTATATATGTGTTGTTGATTGTTTTGCTCTCTCTCTCTCTCTCTCTCTCTCTCTCTCTCTCTATATATATATATATATATATATATATATATATATATATAATCAAGAATTATATAGCCCATATACTATTTTCCTCACTAGTCGATGCTTGGCCTTTTACCTTTTCCGCAGCTTGATTATATATAATCAAGAATCATATATAATCTGTGTAAGCCATGCACTGTTTGAAGCACCAAAGAATTACCAGACACGATATCTAGTTTCTTGGGAAACCAGTTGAGCAATAATCCAGTATGATTAAACTAATGAGGGATTGTTTGTGGATATTTCCTGTCAGATTATTGTATTTATGAATGTGTGCTTGCATGTACATACATATGATAAGACACAAATACTCCACTATACTCATTTGATTCCTACATATTATTGGTCATGGATAACTTTCTGTTTATACTCTGTTTTATGTGATCACTTTTGTTAGGTTTATAGTATAGGACGACTCATGTTACTAGTATAGTCGACGACTCATGAACTGTATGATTGCACCATCGGAGGCTTATAGTGCTTAATATTATGTTCAGGATTTGTAGACTTATTGCGTTTAAGAAAAGAACCTGCAGAAGAAATGGTCATGAAGTGTGTGTGTCATGATATGAGACTGCATCTAATATCCAATTAATTGTTGGACACAAAGAATATAAAATTAGCAATACTAAAAGAGGGTGAGAAATACAAAATCAATTATGATCGAGGAGGTAAATGTCTATTGTGGTTGTTGATCGTGATGCTATGGTTTTTGCATGCTCGTCGTCATCCTTTTCGATTCTTGAGAGCATGAGGAGGGATTCGAGGGAAACTGTGAGTACTGAAAGAAATCTTAAAGCAGAAAGAGTTTACTTGAAGTGATTTTTGGAGAGCTTAGACTTATGGAGTGGAAGAGAGCTTGGAGTTGGAATGCTTGGAGAGAGCTTGAAGTGGTGTGGGATGAAAGGAGGATAGAGAGACACGGAGGAAAAAAGGGGGGGGGGGGGTATAGTGTACAAAGGGGTACGAGGGTTTGAGGAGAAAAAATATTTTGTTTATCTAATGTTTAGTTTTGCTCACCATTGGAATTGTACTCACGCATATACAATTATGCGCTGCATAGTATGCATATGCTGCCGCACAGCATAATGGTATCACACATCTCCAATAGTTGCTATCTGAGCATCTCATATGCAACCTACCATGTTTGGATCACATATGTGTATATGCGGCCGCATATGTTAAGAGTGATCTTGACCGTTCTCCTTACTTACCATATGCAACTCAACATGATCCCAAGTCTAACATAGACCAACTTATCCTTGTCAATGAGCCATCAGGGATCTTCATCTATGTCGTCGTGCTGGGCGTAATTGTAGAGTTCGGCTACACCTGTCTCTTAATGAATCATTCATGCAATTTATATGTACTGCATAGTCTGCATGAGGAACAAGTCATTGGATTTCTTTTTTGAGTCCGTCTGATTCCTTTTATATGAATGTAGCTATCGGTTTACATAATAGCATAATGAATTGGATAAGGCTCATTACTTAACATGTGGAAATTCCTAAATATAAAGTGGGTAGTATATCTTGTTGATCTTACTTGACTTGTGTTTGTAGCATGACGCTAAATAAGGCCAAGAACCCTCGTGGCCAATCTTTATAAAGAGGTATCCTTTGTGCCAGAAGGCCCATGATTTACCCCATACGCCACCCACTATGGCTGCAACCTGTGCTGGATGGGTTGGGTTTTGGGTAAACCCAAGCCCAACCCAAGTACTTGAACCCAACCCAACCCGAGATGACCAGCCCAAGCCCAACCCCAACCCCAACCCAAGCAAAAATTTTCAAGCTCGGGTTGGGTTCGGGTTAGCCCAAGTTGGTAGGATGTATCGGGTTGTGCGGGTTCGGATATACTTATTTCTAATCATTGTTCAAAATTTTAACATTTAAGGTTAAAAAACAAAACGGAACTTAATCAACTTATACTTACTAACGCTATCATACAACTTTTGTTGCATTTCTATCCATGCAATTTATTATAAAATCAGATAATGTCTTTATTTAATAAGCTTAAGCAAATAAATAATATGGGACTCGGTGAAACGGATGGTTGTGATTGGCTGATTGCGACCCTTCAATATATGAGTGTTGGGAATGGCTGTGATTGTTGCCTATATATCACAAACTCACATGCATAGATGAGTACACGGGTTTGGGTTGGGTCAGGTTGCCCAACCCCTCAACCCGAGCCCGACCCCGACCCGAGTACAACTTGTGTTGTATCTTTTCTACCCTAACCCAACCCAATCTTCAAATACATCAACCCAAACCCACCCAAAACTCTGGTTGGGTTGGGTCCAATCCGCCCAAGTTGCAGCCCTACCACCCACTAGTCAGCTATTATTAAGAATCGTGGAATGGAAGTTCAAAAATTTGTTGTAATAAATAGTAACCTAACCGTCAATTAATACTAAGCAAGTTATACTCGGGACATACTTGAGGTTTCGTATTTTTGTGCCTAATCATGTCTATCCTTAATATTGCTCAATCTGTGTTATTATACTGGTCTTATTGGAACGACATCTTATGATGTCCATCCTTATATGTAGTCATAATTTACAAGAATGTCAAGAACATCGAGAAAACCAACCACATGTACATGATGTGCTTGTTCTTAATTGGTTATGAAGAACATATGGCTAGATGACATTATGATTCTAAGTTGTAAAATATGTTGATAAAGAGCATGTTTATGACTACAATATCTTATTATCTTTATTGTAATTAATTAATTAACATACCACATTAGTGGTTTTCAACACCATCGACCAATCCCAATATATTGATTAAAGGGTGTGAAACCCAAATCGCGTTAGTCACATTGGACTAAATTTATTAGGAATGGATGTATTGGGCAACCATTCCCTTGGCCTTTTTTGACTAAACCCATTGATGAAGTTCTAAAACGCTACACAAATATTAATCTCATGTTGTCTTGAAACTATTTTATGTATTCTTATGTATAAAATAGTAGGAGATAATATGAATATATAATGCACAAGTATTCTTAAGATTGATTGTTAAATATGCAACAAATAGTACCCAAAGCATACATAGTCGTTTCTCCATTGCGAAGTACGTTGTGTTGTATGTGACAACTTTTTGACGTACTCCTTATGTATCTCATATATTGCTTTATTTATGATTGTTTATTGATATTTAGTTGTATGAGAATGAGCAGATGCGTCTAAGAATTTTTGGGGACATTGTTTTTATGGGATAATCAAAGAGAAAGTTAGTTAATATGTGTATGTAATGATCAATTTGCCTATCAACCATCAACACTGATTTAACTGTCGTTATCGCCAATAGGGGTGTGCATCAGTTCGAAACCAACCTATTTAGGCAAAACCCAAACCAATCAAACCTTGGTCGGTTTTGAGGATTTACAATCCGATCCAAACCGAACTGAGATCCCATCCAATTAAAATCGGTTTGGATTGGATTGGATGGTGGGTTTGGGATTTAGCCCATATTCTTATTGGATCCCCCCCTCTATTAGGACCTAGTTTCAACTTAAAAAATTATAATTGTTGTCAAATTATTAGGCTTAAATAAGATTTTAAACTCATTTTGAGTCTTCCTACCATATTGTAAAGGTTGTTGGTAACACGGATTTATGAGGGCATATGATATATTTAATAAAATATTATATGTATATGGATATGTCGGTTCGGTTTAGGTTGGTTTTAAATTTACAAATACGTCAACCGATCCAATCATGTCGGTTTTTAAAAAACCCAATCTAGTTTGATCCATTGAGTGTGTCGAAACCGATCAAAATCGTTTGATTTTGTTTTGTTTTGTTTGGTCGGTTTGGATCCTGCATAGGGCTGAGGCTTGGTCCAGATGAACCCGAGCAACCCGACCAAATTCTGGATTTGGACAAACATGGGCACAATATTTACGATTTTAGACGGGCATGGGTTTTTTTTTTTCCCAAATTCGAATTTGGACAATCATTGTCGGTCGTATGACCAACCCGAGGAACATATATATATATATATATATATATATATATATATATATATATATATATATATATAATGAGGATATTATGGAAGTAGGAAACTCGTTGCTTAAGCAAGTTGGAAAGCAATTAATGAAACCAATCTTAAGCAAATTGGAAGCCAATTCTTTTTTTTGTGTAAGCCTAATGCTTAAGCAAGTTGAAAAATAATCTTATTTGAAGAAATTGTTTAATGACAGTTATTTGTTTGCCCAAACTAGGCCTGACCAACCAACTAGATTGACTAAATTTAGGCAACCCGAGGAACTTCCATGGTCCAAACACGGGTAAACCCTCTACGGGTTTCTCGGGTAACTCGGTCAATTTGTGCAAAGATATGCAACTTGGTCCAAACATGGTTAGACTTCCAAACCCGACCATGGCCACCCCTAATCCTGCACACCCCTAATCGCCCAGTGTGACAGTGTCCCGTGGGAAAATATGGGGATTTATTGCTTACTTATCGTCATTCTCGCTGCAAATTGGAAAAAGATGGAAATAGATGAAAAAATATGCAAAATTAAGGGTTTGGGTGGGATTTCTTTTATTTTCCCTTTATGATATATAGAAACACCTTTATGACAAAAACATAAAAAAATCATATGTTCTAGGGGCACTCAATTGAGGCTTTATGGATGAATCGTAAACATTCTGAGGCTTTGTGTGACAAATTGGTCTTGCTGGTTAATTGTTTTTAGAAAATGGAGACTAAGACTTTTAAGGTTCTTTTTTTTGGGGAAAAATTTAGGCTCTCTTCATTAGTGTAATCTTCTTTTGCTCAATTTTGCGGCATATATGCTTGTAAGATTCAAAAACTTCAAGAGGAGGGAGGGAGGGCAGGAGAGAGAGAGAGAGAGCAAGGGAGGGAGGCAGGGAGGGAGGGGAGAGGAGAGGGAGAGCTAGAGGGAGGGAGGAAACTTATTTAATTTTATGTTCTTGTATTTTAAGATTTAAGGTATTGATAGGTTATAAGTGTTGTGGGGTGAAGATTATAAATAGGTTATAAATTTTTGTTTCTATATTATATATTTTTTGTTTCTAACAAAATGTTGCTTGCTGAAGACCTAATTTTGGCCCTTTTGTTGCTGAAATTAACTTTCTTACCCATCGTCCGGTTGTGATCGGCTTCTTGGGTGATATTTTTTCAGCTGGATGTATGTCTTGAATTATGTGATATTAGAACATATAAATCCCCCATTAGGGTATATAGGTGAGATTATCCGCTCGTTCTACTGTGTAAAAGTAGTGATGGAGGCGATGGCTCCGAGGCGACGATGATTATCAAGGATTATGCGAGTCCGCATTGATTAGTCCTGCAATTGGAGTTGACAGATGTGAAATCTGATCTAGTGGTTCACGTGATAGATGCAAATCTTTGGTCTCCAACCTGAGGTAGAACATCTTAGACAAGTGTCCAGAGCTTGGAACGTGACATTGCATGAGGTCAAATCCAATGTCTACTGTAAAAGCAAAGTCTTAAGTTCATTGGAAGGAAATTTCTGGATGACTCTGTTTATTATCTCTTGACTGAATCTTCAGTCTTACATTAGAGTTCACGCCCTCTTTTAAGCGAAAACTCCAAGAAAAGCTTGTGAAAGAATCTAAAGATCAGCCTGCCGAGGAACTCTAAAAAGAATCATGAAGGAAAGCTGGGCAACGTCGACGTCGAAGCCCTTGGGGTGCTTGAACCAAAAGCCCATGGTGCAATCAACGTTAAACATGGGGAAATGTCTATAAATCAAATTGAGGAAAAGCCAACGTTGAAGGCCGAGGAGTAAAATCACGGATGTATATTGACATGGAGCAATCAAAGTTGAACCCGGTTACCCGGGGAAATGTCCATAAGAGTCCGTTCTTTCGGCGAGTAAATTAGGTTGGACATTGATTTACCTTGATAATCTCATTTTGTGTCATGTTCTTTTGTCCAATGTCTAGGGTAAATTAGGATTTTCAAGATTCCTTTTTATCTAGTTTGGTGGCACGTTAGAGTTCCACCAAAATTGGTTGGACATTATTTGCCCACCACGGTGAAGACATTATTTGCCCATCCCAGAAAATTTAGATGGATTTACAGTACCCAGCAGAAAAGAACACGGGATACTTAATTTCCTAAGACAACATTACCATTGCCCATTAATGTCTCAAGCGGACGAATTTCTCATCCCATTTATGTCTTGCCAAAAGAACGGACCTTAAATGGAATATTATGACTGAAGTAAGACTAGAAAAGATGATTCATCCAAAATTATTCTAAAGAAATTATAGAATATTTGGAGAGAGAAAAAAAATTAAAACAAATTGACTCATATTTGCTCCTACATCAGTTTCGTTGGGGTGGAAGATTTCTCGACTCCTTCGAGCAGATCTGGATGAAGATCTGGACTATGTATAAACTGATCGTGTAGGTCACTGTTAAATTTCCACTCAAGTCATGTCTCCGAAACATGATTGATCCTCTGCGACTTCAGACGTTCAATGACTACTTGTGGTTCTAATCAAAAGGATTCTGAAATCGGTGTAAGATAATGATATTTGATGCTCGATTCTTGGGATTAGCTCTTTTTGCTCAATCTTTTGGAATTATGAGATTAGAGATATAGGATTAGAGATGCGTATTAAAAATTTGAAGTTTTTTTTTTTTTGCAAAAAAATAACTGTTTTTTTTGGTAAAGAGATGTGGGCCTGTGACTCCTCTGCAAGACTGAGAAAAATACTCAGCGGGTCGGACATACAACGCGAGCCGGGTATTCTCCACACCAAATGCACTATTAATAAGTGGTGACAACATTGGCTAAAATAGGAACTCTTAATAGTGCATTGGATAATTCTTTTCCCCTACTACTGAATTTTGTGGAAAATAATGAAGAAAAACATTTTTGCAACCTAAGAGTGTCCGAATTGGAATACGGGGTTCGGAAATTCTATGATTTTGTCAAATGTAGTGGTCTGATGTATTTGCCTTAGAATTTTATTTTATATTATGATTTATTGTTTCTTGAAAGGAAGCCTAAGCTGTTTCATGCCCTTATTTATGTTCTCTCTCTATATTTTTTAATGTTGGAACTCAGCTGCATATATGCACTATGCCCCAAAAATAAAGTGCAAAATATTTGTTTAGTAAAAGAAGAGACAGTAAGGCATAAGTCCATTTTGTTTTTGTTTTTTTTAAATCCAGGTTCTGATATTTTAGTATTTGAGCTGTAGGTAAGTGAGAGCTGTCTCGGTTGTAGATTATAAATAGAAGAGGGTTATAAGGTGAATATTCAGTTTTTTTTGTATAATTATTTCTAATTTCTTGTTAGAATTTGTGTAATTGCAGCCATTTGCTAAAACCAGCTCTTTCCTT
The DNA here is from genome assembly GCA_947650365.1 of Chamaelirium japonicum. Lineage (NCBI taxonomy): Eukaryota > Viridiplantae > Streptophyta > Magnoliopsida > Liliales > Melanthiaceae > Chamaelirium > Chamaelirium japonicum. Next base: position 55,519,463 of record OX393551.1, on the reverse strand, counting down.
CTCTCTTTTCCTCAATTTTGCTTGATTTATCTCGATTGGATGTACTCAATGCAGTATTTTGGTATCCGGTCATATCAAGGCTGCCATCACGAGTAGCCTGGCCGGAAGGGTTGGTAACTGTGTGCTCGCACGAGAGAGAGAGAGAGAGAGAGAGAGAGAGAGAGAGGTTCATCATCCAGGCAGGAGTCACAATCGGAGCTCCATGAGACGCCACATACTGGTGCAAGAAAGGGGAAGACCGCGAAAGTTGGCGGGAAACAAGGCCAGCCTGGACTGGGGAATGCACAACACTGGAGCACAAATCGGACGCCATACCGGTGTATAACAAGATGCAAGAACGCATAAAAAAAAATCCAAAAAAAAAAAAAAAAACCAACCACTCTGACCACCGTTGGAGACCACACCATCATCAGTGAACCAAAAAAAAAAAAACAAGTGATCCAATACATCGCTATCTTCTCTAGCAGCCTGACCAAATTGAAGAACACCGCAGCTCCATCCTTCGTTCCTACCATAGCTTCGGGACCTGTGTTGCCAGTCAGCAGAGGTTAATTTGGAAAATTACCATTGCCAACATGGGAAACGAGGCCAGACCAGCTCCTCCGACTGCCTCCGATGAGGAAATGCACCCCCGACACTAGGAGAGGGCTATCGATCGTTGTTGTGGGCCGTCACACGACACCGTCTCAACAAACACAAATACCCAGCCACAAGGAAGCCCCTATCTACAAAGGGGGTGAAAGGGGCTAGGTCCATCCCCTAGAAACCGCCACGATCGAGTTCCAGGCCTCTCTGGACCCGTCGTTGGCTTTAGAGGGGGCGCCGAAACCCTAGATCAGGGGGGGTGTTAGGTAATGACGAAAAAAACAGGCGCTCGAAGCCTGACAGTATTAAGGAGTTATTGACCACCACATGAGAGAGAGAGAGAGAGAGAGAGAGAGAGAGAGAGAGAGAGAGAGAGAGAGAGAGAGTTGTTAATCCTTGCTGTAATCACAAGACATTGGATGCAAATTGCATCATTCCATTTTAATTTTAATTTTAATTTTCTTCTCTTTTAAAATGATACCAATGTAGTGTAGTGGCAGTGTGATTGCACTATTAATAAAGTCTTGAAGCTGATGGGTTTAGGGATGGAAAAGTAAAACCGAAGCAAGTCCAGCAGATTCTCCCTCGGTGGATCCATTGTTCAGGTGGGTTCCAATCGGCATCCTCCACTTCCAACCGCTTCGCAATCTTCTTGCCCGACCGTCCGTCCATTCCCATTGTTGCATTCGAGGGATGGCGTTTTCTGGCTGCTTGCTTTTTTTTTTTTTTTTTGGTAAACCACTATATATATAAAGATGCTATAAATGATTAAAAAATTGGTGTCAATGATACCTCAAACCCAAAAAACAACTATCTTGGATCCTGTACGAGTCTTGGGTAGCACGAAAATCCCATTTTTCGTCGAGTAGCTTTCATGACTGCGCTAGGGAGGTTGCACCAGAAGAGCCTCGAGGGAACGGAAGTCCTGCCAAGTTGACGAGCATGTACAAGTTTTCTGACTGCTTTCAACATGCGGCTAAAAAACAAAAGAGAGATTTATCCTTTAGCCATTCGAGCAATGGGTAAGTCATGTTTTAATATTGCACCAAGTCCCTCCGTAAAAGCAAGTCTGCAAATGATAAAACTGTCTCCTCAAAGTTGTCTTAGTAGAGTATCAATGTCTCTTACAAAAGTATCGATTCGGTTAATTTTTACTCTTACGATATCGAATCGATGCTCCTGGTATATTGAAGTCACAGTAGCTGCTAAAGTGAAATCACTATAGCAAAAGTATCAATTTGGCTAATATATAATCTTACCAAACCGAGTCAATACTCTTGCTATAGAGATTTCACTGTACAGTAAAATCACTGTAATAAGAATATCGGTTCGATTAATTGATACTATATCAGAATTGAATTGATACTTTTGTTGGTGGGGTTATGGAGTGACAATTTTGTCATTTAAAGGGATGAAAAAGTTAATATTTTCAATTAGGGATTTGCTTTACAAACCTCTCATTTGAAAGTGACTTTAGACTAATTTTCTATCAAATTGTATCTTTAACTTAAATAAAAACCTATAGTGGGATTTAAAACTAATTGAACCAGGAAAATCAAAAATTGACTATGAGTGGTTAGAAGGAAAATTCTAGGGAGAGTTAGTGATAGGTTCGTGACAAAAGTTCCGACTTGCAATAAGTCCTCCTACCAGCCAGCCCCTCTATTGCTTTGGGCCCCTTTTGAAATCCCGTTGATCCAAAAAGAAATAAAGGACATCAATACTGGGTCGAATTTTATCAATTTTATATTTCTGCCATCAGCTCTCGGACACTTTCTTGCACAAAAGATAATTTGGAAACACTCCAGACCATTGATTTAAAATTATAAATTAATATAAAAGTTTATTTCTTATATTTTTTTCAAGCGAACAAATTGTTGTAATTTTTTAATGGATTGTTATTCTATGTGCGGAATAGAATCGGCTTGGTTTAGCATAGTTCAATGCATTTTTTGTCGAAAAATATCATTTTGTGATTGGATGTGTGGAAATACTATTTATATTATGGTTACTATTTTTTATCAAAATATTACTCTTTTATGTGCGAGATAATCCGAGACACAAATAAATATATGTTTTTTATCAAAATAATATATATTGTGATAAAATGTATGTAAATATCATTTATAATAAACTACAATCAATTAACAATTAATGTATATTACTGTATCATATTATTATTCTTTGCATCCAGATTGTTACTTTTTATTTAGGAGTGTGTAGGGGTACTTTTGAGTGGGTCGGTGTGCAATCCCGAAAGGATTAGTCCAAGTTCGAAGTGGGTCCATTGCTGATATCCGAAGATTTCAAAACAAACAAATGGGTTGGTTAGAAGGACTTAGGCTAAGGGCTTTTTTTTTTCAAAATATTATTAAAAAATAAAATATTTAGTTAAATAACTGTTGACTAAAAATATTTGCCATTCTAGCGCTCTGACCGCCATGTGGCAGGTCAGCGTCGTAAAGCGCGCCGTAATTTTTTTTTTTTTCTGAGTCAAGGTAAAGTCGGTATCCGGGTTAGCGGGTTTAAACCCGGTATTCTGGATACCGGGTTTAACCGGAGCCTCCTTAAATACTGTTCTCACGCTTAGCCGTTTTTCTGTTGGACTTCGGTAAACCTGGTATCCACAATACCGGGTTTAAACACGGTAACCCGGATAATGACTTTACCTTGGTTCAGAAAAAAAAAAAAAATTTCCGATGCGCTTTAAGGCGTTGATCTGCCACATGGCGATAAGAGCGCTAGAATGGCAAATACTTTTGGTCAACAACTATTTAACTAAATGTTTTATTTTTTAGTAATATTTTGAAAAAAAAAAGCCCTTAGGCTAATAACCCCCAAAAAATTACCGGCGACAATCTAGTTAGTGAATGCAGCGTGGCCAAATAGTTCACCGTAGGCCCTTGCGAGTTTGTCGGCCGAGAACAGCGCGAGTCCGATACCTTGATCCGACGCATAGCGTGGCGTGTTGTGGTTCTTCTGCCACACGAGCGCGTGGTTCTATTGATCTTGGAAATGTAGGTAGCCAAGCGTCGAAGGCCTGGTCTCTCCCTATATAAAGGTGGGGGCGTCGGAGGATGAGCGGACGGTGCGGATAACCCTCCTTTCAATCCCAGTCGTCTCCTCCCTCCTCTCTTCTCCAGCGTCCGATCTCCCTCCCTCATCCCCTCGGAAACAAGGAAATCCATCGCCCTCGTCTCTCTCTCCTCTCTCTACGCGCGCGCCAAATACAAACTCACAGGTATTTGCTCTTCCAACCACTCGCCCCCTCTCGTGGTTCGTAGATCTGCCCCTTTGTCATCTGGGTAAATTGATCTAGGGTTCCGGCGGCGGCTCATGGCGGACGCACCGGCGAGCCCCGGCGGTGGCGGCCACGGCGGAGGAAGCCACGAGAGCGGCGGGGACCACAGCCCCCGCTCCGGCGTCCGGGAGCAGGACCGGTACCTCCCGATCGCCAACATCAGCCGGATCATGAAGAAGGCGGTCCCGGCCAACGGCAAGATCGCCAAGGACGCCAAGGAGATCGTGCAGGAGTGCGTCTCCGAGTTCATCAGCTTCATCACCAGCGAGTGAGATCTCTGTCTTGCACGCCCTCCTTTTCCTCTTTCGCTCTCAATTCGTTTGTTGTGAATCCTCTATCCTTGAAAATGAATTTTCAATGTAGGGCTAGCGATAAGTGCCAGAAGGAGAAGAGAAAGACGATCAATGGCGATGATCTGCTCTGGGCGATGGCGACGTTGGGGTTCGAGGATTACATCGAGCCGCTGAAGCTGTATCTCCACAAGTACAGAGAGGTATTGCGTTGAGGGTCGCACAATGTTTCGAGCACTTCTCTGTCTTCATGGATCTAATGTATCTGATTTGGTTTTGTTTTCTCTTTCTCCGATCGATGATGTGGGTTTGCAGCTGGAGGTAAACCTAGCCAGTCCTTGACGCTATTGGAATGACTTATCCCATGTCAATGTTAATGTCTCCCGCTTTAATTTTCTGTGAATTGGTACTTTTTTTTTTGGTAGGGTGACAGTAAGACATCTGCCAAGGGTGGAGAAGGGTCTATGAAGAGAGAGGCAGGGGTATATCAAGGTGGAACTCAATCTGGTCCGGTCGCCGAGGGGGAGTTCCAGGTAAAATCCTTTGACCCACCCGACATGAATTGCAAATTGGTTTCCCTATTAATTATTATTGTCGTTTTGACTTTAATTGTATATATGCTTGGCAGATTGCTCCACAAGGTCATTATACTCAGGGCATGAATTATATGCATCCTCAGGTATCTCTCTTTTTTTATCTCCTCCTTTCTATGATATGTAGATTTTTAGTTGTTCTAGATAAGCTCGTAGTGTGTCATAGTAGAGATTTATATTGCTGCTTCATGCCTGAAGAGAGAGAGTGTGTGTGTGTGTGTGATCAACATGTCACTGTGCTACATGACGGTAAACATTATAATACAGAGCAATCACTAGAGGAGGGTAAGCATTATACACACAGCAGACACATTATTGTTATTTGTAGGGCAATAAGTAGTGATGGAGAAAAATAATATTCTTACTATCTCACTGTCACACATGTTTCTTTGAGAAGCTCATGATTGTCCTTAATTCTGTCTATTTGTATAACTATTGATCAGTTTCCCTAGTAGCTCTTTCCTTCCATCGTTTCCTAATTATGGTTTATTTTCCTTTGCTTTGTTTTACTGTAATGTAACCTTTTAGATTGATCAGATCTATCAAATATTGGGGTCTCTCTTTTTAATGACACTAATTTGTATTTGAACTTTGTTTCACCTCCTTTGTGTGTGCGAGAGAGGTTGGTTTTGGAGGACATTAGTTTGCAATTTTGCATCATCATCTTTGGTACACATGAATTGGTGCCATCATATATCCAGTATTTATGTTGGATTGTATAAGTTGTTTACTTTCCATAGCCTCTCCGAGCATAGATAGGAGGGGTTAATTTCATTTTATGGCTTTTGATCTAATGGATGACGTAATATGACTGTCAAGATGAAAGTAAGAAGAAAAATAGAAGCGAGGATCAGATCTGAACCCAAAGCGCCATCCTTAACCGCTTCACCCTAAAAAATCCTTAACCCCTGCACCTCCTTCTCTCTGGACTTGCCTTAGATTCATGTTGATCTTTCCCCCTTTTTCTGTATTCGTCAAAACCCATGGACGCCAACCCCTTTCTCTTTCGTTCTGCAAAGAATATTGTAGTTGTCAAATTGCGTTCCTAAAGTGTGTGTAAAATCTTATCACAAGGTTGGACCTGAAGAATGCAAGAACATCAACAACAAGTTCCTGCTCTCTTGTGAGCAGCAACCTCACTAGGATATGATAAATGGTCTTAAATACCTAGTTAGCCTATGACTAGAGTCCACACGCGCACACACAATTACATTACATATTTGATTGATTGCATTGGATGGCTTTATCGCATGCGTTCTTTGAGAAAATTTGTCACAAGATTTTTTGATAAAAGACTTTTATTGAAAATAACATCGACAACCTGTTTGGTTGGAGGGAGTTAGAACTATATAGTTTAGTTCGAATGTATAAATTTGGAAAGTATGCAATTGAAGTTGCGAAGTATGCCGTTTGGTTGCAAAGAGTTCTAATGTTGAATTGCAACCCCACTATTTGGTTGGAGAGAGTTTTGAATTGTGTAGTTACAATTCTACTGTTTGGTTTTAGGGAATTCTGATGCTGAATTGCTAACTCCACTTTTTAGTTGGAATTGTTGGATGTAATGGGTTGTATGTAGTTGATATGTTATGTGCTCAAGTGCCTAAAGATTTTATCTCTAGAAACAACATCCTCTCTTTAGAACTGACCTAAATATTCCCTCTCTAGAATTCAAGTGAACCTCATATCTCTTTAAACAACATTCACTCACTTGAATTGCTTTTAAAATTCATTAGATGCTCAAAATCCAAATTTTATTAATATGATCTCTCAAAATACATTCAAGTCTCTAAGTACATGGTTCTAAAAAATAAGCGGTTCGCCGATTCCTTGACTGCAATTAGTACCATTAATATATTAACAAAAGAAGCATATGAATTACGATTTACGAATAGGGGTATCTTCACCACTCCTTGGTTGGTCTCTTGTGTGGCTACCTGTGCAACTAGATCTGGTTGGGAGACTTGGGACTGCTCCAATGTTGCTCCCCGTACATCTTCATGAGACCGCTCCTCTATATGTGGGTGACACCAAGCTAGCTCACATATATTATTGGCACATACATTGAATAACTTCTCTGAATTTTTGCTTGACTTGATAATTGCTTTCCTACCCCACATCTCATTTTTCGAAACCAACCATACCTCCAATTGAGGTACAATTGCTCGATGATATCATATCTGTTATAGCAATTACAAATAACAACAAGTAGTACAAGAAAATTATAATAATTTGGTAAAATAAATAAATATACGAGGCTCAGGTATGCTCTTATTATCATAACCCGAGTCAAGGTTGCAGCCGATTGCCTACATACTATAGTATGCCATCCAAGGTACTTCGTGATATGGGATCCTAGCATGATGGACTTAACCTTTGAAGATTTGGGCAAGAGCCGCTAGACATCATCATCTTCCGATGATAACCATCAAGTTATAATTCTGAGCCTCTAATGTGGGTTGTCTATATTGAATGTTATTTTCAGTTCGAGTATACTTAAGTAATGTGTATTGTACTCATATATGCTCTTGTTATCACATCCCAAGTAATGGCTGAAACTGGTAGCCATTAGATCAATAGGCAATCCTAGTTTGCCCTGCCATCTTAGTTTGAAGCTTGATGGATATAACCATCATGTCATGGGCAACCATGATTGTAGAGTAGCAATTAATCCAATTATAAGTGAAGTATACCAAACAGGCAGAAAATTAAGTACACAAAATTGGAGAAAACCAGAGCTTTAGAGTAGCAACTACAAGAGAATAACGAAACTGAAACTAGTAAATACACAAAATAGAAGACAGCACAATTTGTAGAGTAGCACCTACATGTGAAGTACACCAAATCTAAAGAGAACAACCTGGAACGAAGGCTCAAATATATACCCGAAAATTAGCCTATACACAAAAGTGAACAGTTCTAACTTCTAAAACTGTAGAGTAGTAATTGCATGTGAAGTATACCAAAACTGATAATAACATGCAATCTAGACAACCTAAAACTGTAGAGTAGAAACTGCATGTGAAGTATACCAAAACTGAAATACGATTTAATATAGAGAACCCAAAATTGTATAGTAGCAACTGCATTTGAAGTATATCAGAACTAAAAATAGCATGCAATCTAGACAAGTCGAAACTGTAGAGTAGCAATTGCATGTGACGTATACTAAAACTGAAAATACCATTCAATCTAGACAATGCGAAACTATAGAGGAGCAATTGCATGTGAAGTATACCCAAACTGAAAACACCATTCAATCTAGACAATCTGAAACTATAGAGTAGCAACTGCATGTGAAGTATACTAAAGCTCACAACAATATTCAATGTATCATCATTATCGCCTCTTACTAAAGCTCATCATCATCGAAAATGATCATCGCCTTTGTTTGGATACATCATCATCATCACCTCTTAGTAAAGCTCAAAAATTTGAATCTATTTGAACTACCATCACCGTCTAAAATCATCATCGTCGCCTCTATTGGGGTGCATCACCATCCTCACCCCTCTTACTAAAGCTCAAATATATGAATCTGTTTGAGCATATCATCATGGCCTATAATTATCATCATCACCTTTATTGTCGTACATTATCATCGCCCATTACTATCGCTCATATATGGTGTAGAAACCCAAAAATACAAGCAGACAAAACATAATCGAATAAAATAACGAACAACACATGCTTGATTTATAGATATGTCCATATATAGGGTTTGGAAACCCTACTAGACAAACAAATCATAATCGAAGGAAATTACCCATAAAACAAGCTCATAGCCTATATATCAAAGTATAATCGAAGAAAACAACCCACAACATAGACTAAGACGATATATAGATAAAAACAACCAACTACAAAGGCTCAAATTTGCATATCAAAGCATAGTTGGACATGCTTAATTTCATATATCAACTAGTGTTAATCCCGTGCGATTCACAGACGGTTTTGATGTTGTTGACATACCCTGGCAAGAGATAATAGGCCTGCTACCTTATTGTACATTTTTAATTTGTATATATCTTTTATTAGGGCGACGTGACAACATTATGAGGATTATTGGGTGGTAGAAGTGTTGTGTGGTTAGCCCACATCGGCTAGGGGTGGGAGTTTCGTGTCTTCATATACCCGTTGCCTCCTCTCCCTCATGATCGGTTTTGAGGGGGACACAAAATTTGTGACTTGGTATCAGAGCCAGGCCCCACTCTATCGTTCCTGAGTGGTTCCGTTGCACCCCGCTTTCTCCCCGTTGAAACGCCTCTCTGCGTGTAGGTAGGTCCCCGTTGAAACGCACTCTGCGGGCGGGTCGGTGTTGAGCGATTAGTCCCACATTGGCTAAGGGTTGGAATTTCGTGTCTTCATATACACGTCGCCCCCTCCTCCTCATGACTTGTTTTGAGGGGGCACAAGATTTGTGACCGAAAGAAATCGAGATCCTGACCATACTTTTAATGTTCAATTTTAAGTTGATGATTATGCCTCGAATCGTGAATATAATATCTACAATGACAAATTGTATTGTTAAAGAAAATATTGTTAGATAAGTTGTAGGGATGGCAATGGTGCGGTTTCGGGTAAAACCGAAACCGCACCGCAACACCGAAACCGCACCTCACCGCGACGGTGTACTATATGTAAAACCGAAACCGCACCTCACCGCGACGGTGTACTATATGTAAAACCGAAACCGCACCATGCGGTGCGGGGTCTAAACGGTGTGGTTTTTTGCGGTTTTGGGTAAAACCGAAACCGCACCGCAACACCGAAACCGCACCGCACCGCGACGATTTTAGATTTTGGCAAACCAAAACAGTACCATGCGGTGCGGTTTTCCGCGGTTCTCAGTTTTAAACCGCACTGTTGCCATCCCTAATCAGGTGTGACTGCTAGACACAATCAAAGTCAACATCACCATTATCCATCCACATTATCACCATCATCCCATAAATACCTTCTAACACACCTACACCCACACCCACACCCACACACATCTCCTCACCATCTGCTAGACACAAACACTTTTTTTTTCATCATTATCATCATCCTCGTCTTCAACATCATCACCATCATCACAACGTCATCACTCAGTACCATGCATCATTGTTTTCATCTCACAAACACCACATCCACCACATGGTCATCCCATCCACCCTATGTAGAAGAGGTGAGGGATTTCAGACATTGCAACAAAGGCCTCAGATTTATAAAGATTAGTATAGATGCATTATCGAAGAATATTATTGACAACATAGGTTCGAATTCATAGATCAGTGCATAATCAAAGAAAGTTAATCACTACAGAGGCTCAGATTTAGTCAAAGCGTCAATCGAAGAAAACAACCCACAACAGAGGTTCAGGTTTCTTACCTCTTTCATTTCTAATGGCAAGTCGTGGGTCTGTATTGGCTTGTTCATCAAGTCTTTACAATCCTATCCATGATGTCAAATTGTAAAATTTTGATGCCTAATCTTCCACATCCAATTTACTTTGTCATAGGGCATCGAACCCTTCGAAACAAGTTGTCATATATTTGTCTAGTAGGAACTCCTCATGAAGTTTCATCTTCATCTGCACATACTAGCTAATCCCTAAATTTGTAATGCCTCTCATGCTGTTCTTTACAAGTTAATCCCAAAATTATCTAATATTGCTTCAAGTAAATTCCTTTCTTGTTGGATTCCCGTTTTAATAAGGATTCCTCCTGAATTTTCTAGTTTATCTAGGATCCTATTCTAAGTAGAATTCCTTAATGAGTTATGATTTGAAGACAAATAGGATTCCTTAATAAAAAGAATTCCTTCCTAGTTTATGTTTCTTGAGTTTTAAGTTTTTAGCTCAGGCATCATGATTTTTTCTTGGTTTGTTTTTAAATTGGGTATGAGAGTCTTATTTTACTAAGAGTCTAATAGTTCTGTAATTGTACAGTAATTTATGCTAGGCAAATTCTAAATGTATTGGCTTTGAGTTTCGAGTGTTTTGAAGGCCGGTATAATCACATTTAAGGGGCTGCAAATTAAATATGATACGGTGAATAAGTACTCTCTCTCTCTCTCTCTCTCTCTCTCTCTCTCTCTCTCTCTCTCTCTCTCTCTCTCTCCAACTTGCAAAGCCACACTGCCATTCCTTGGAGATCCATGACATTCCATCCTAGATAGTGGATATTGCGAAATTGGGGTGATATCATCTAGTTTTTCCATCGCTTATTATTCTTAATAATTCCTTCCACTGTTTTGTGGTGAAATTTAATCATAAAAAAGAAAGAATAAAACTCATAACAGCAGAGACTTACTTGCTGCCTTCTAATTTCTGCAAGCCAAATTATTTGATAGAGTTGATCTCAATTGGTCATGAATTTGAAGTTGGCACCCCAAATTCAACTTAAACCTTCTGAAGTAGATATCGGCAATCAACATGAGGAATTTAAGTTTCTGAGATGTAAATCATAGAAATCTGAAATTTAATCACCTCCTTGTCAGCTTGTTTATCAAATATAAATTGTTTTGCATCGGCGGGATCTTCCTCTTGCTGCATTTGTTCATCACATGGGTTGTCACATATAACTCTAGGCTTTGAAAGCACCTCAATTAGCAAGGGTTGATTTGAAAGGTTAGCTCGTGAAATTCCATCCTCCTTGGTATTTCCATGATGTACTCATTGTTTTCTGTCTGTTTTTCCCCGATACCACATTAGAAATTGAACTTGTCATCTTCTAGGGAGCCTCATCTTGTGCTATAGTTTGAAATTTATTTTCTCAAATATAAAAGAGAACTTCTGAAGTGTGGTTTAAATCACATATCTGAGCGTACATGCACTTGATTTTGATTTTTGTCATATCTACTCATAGCTTTGGCTTTATTAGTTTTAAAAAGCATTTATAAAAATTGTAGGAATTAGTAATAAAATTGGTATTTAAGTATAATTTATTATTAATGTGTCATAGATTTTATCCTAGTTTTTCTTAAAGATTTTTTTTTAATATCTTAATACACTTAGTCGGTTCATAGCGTATCAACCGAGATTGGTACCATACCTTAAATGACATTGGCAAGTAAGACACTTTGGTGTGGTTTCCTATATGCAGGTTATCATTTTAGCTTTTGATAGCTATGTGCATGTGTCGAGTACTATGTTGGCTCTCTTACCTCAATTTTGGCATAACAAGCCATTGTTGTGCAGGTGCAAATTATCTTTAAGTTATGATCAACATCTGGAGCTTAGCTTTGCACTTACCTAGAAACAATCAACATATAATTTCTCAATAGAAAAGTCTACTATCTGTGACTACTCTATCAAGAAACCAAACATTTATTCCCCTACATTTTACCTCTTTGGATGGGAATATCCCTAAATCAATATGTTATCACATTTGATGTCGATGCTTTAACAAAGGATGAGGCCTTCTATTTTTGAGGTTTTATTTATTTGAGTCTTGATGTTGTTCAGTCTTTGTGGACCTTTGAGGGGGCTTGGTCCAAGCCCATTTTAGTCTTTGTTGCTCTCAGTTATATTAGCCATGTAAACCTTTTTTGAGGATAGATTTTGGATGAATTAAAAAAAGATGAGTGTTCTCTTCCCCACTTGGAGTGAGACCCTACCCATGGATATGTGATGCTTCTCCCTTACAAGGTCTAGGACTACGACAGCATGTGGTCGGTGATTATCTTCCTTCCCCCATCTTTCTCGTCCCTCTCCATTGACGGTGCGACATCAAGTTCCGGCATCGATGTCCCCCCAAATTTAGCTATTTTAGTCACTTTGAATTTATAAAGTTGCTCCTATCTTCTAATATTGTTAAGGTGGATGCCATTTTCTTGTCTTCTGAACTCTTTTTTTGGCAGTAATATATGCACGGAATTCTTACATGTGACTAATGTGCATATTACTAGTGATAGCTCAAAAGGCAAAAATGCTTTAGGGCATGATTGGTTGCTATAAGAATGAGATTTCCGTGGGAAAGGAAAATAAGGTTTATGTTGTAAAATAGAATTGTGTTTTTCCGATTGTTTAGTAACACAGGTTTATTGTTGTTTTTTGGATTGTTGGTAAACGAAAGAAAACCTATTTGGTCTCTAAACAGGTAGAAAGACTTAAAGCTCTCATTTTGGTTTGCAGACTTTTTGGATAAGAAGCAAAAGGGTTGTTTTTTAGGTCTTCAAAACCATTCAAAACTACATTTTCCATAGAAACTAGTTTTCTGGCCATTTTGTCCTATAAATAATCATACCCTTAGTATGTTGCAGTTCTATTTTATATTTAAGAAATTAGACTTAAAAACATTTTCATCTCTTTTTATTTTATTGCATTAGTTCTTAACCCCCGTACCATTCTAAGATCAAGCGAAAAACTAGTCAAGACTGATTTTTAATTTTATCTCGTAAGACTGTATATGGCAGGTTCACAAGAAGAACAAGGCAATCATTGACAAACTTTCTACTAATATTCAGGAAAAGTACCATGATGTATGTTTATTTCAAATGATACAGTATGGGGTGATGAGACAAGGATAGGGTTGGATGATGAATCGGGATTATGGGGCGAAGCTTTGAAAGAAATGATCGCCAAGAACAACATATTGTTTCTAATATCTTGAATCTATGATGCTAATGAATTGAGAGATTGATTGGGATATGTCCAATAGAATTGAGAGTTGGTTGGATGAAGAGGAGAGGAGCTTCGATGAGGAGCTTGAATAGAAGTTTTAGATGATAGTGGTAAGGCCAGCAATTATAAATGGTTCAAAAGGTTGTACAATAAAGAGGGATCTAGCTCACAAGGTGAGCATAGCCGAGGTGAGGATGTTGATGTGGATGTTTAGTAAATGTTGGAGGCATAGGATGAAAAATGAGTATAATAGAGGAAGTGTCGGAGTTGCACCAATTGATGACAAAATAATGGAGTAAAAATTAAGGTTGGAGGCATTTACAGTGTAGAGTAGTGGCAGCCACGATCAGGAGATGATATTTGATTACGGTAAAGAGGGGAAGACTTGAAATAATATTAATGGAAGTTGTTAGAAATGATATGAAAATGCTTATTATGGAAAATGAGGCAACACCTTAGAAAAGAATAACTCGAAAGGTCTACCCCAAATAGATGAAACAATACTAGATGGGTATGGTACGATTGTAGATTTATTCATGTGTTCTTTAGATTAATGATTTTATGTAGGAATACAATGCCAGTTTTTATGTTGCTTCAATTGTATATGACATGATAATTTGTATACAAAATTTTATTTTGTTAACATTTTTTTTATTTCTCTTATGTTTTTGTTTATATTTATTTTTAATTTTCTATTGCTCCCTGGTTGCATTAGTTTAAGTTGTGTTTCTTGTGTAACCAACAAGGTAGGTCTACTTGCCCACCGACTGCCGACTAGCCTTTTAGGTGTCTTGGCATGCTCCTCTCATGCCAGGTTGTCTAGGTCAAGATTTCGGCACCAATCTTATGGGGCCTACGCTATGTTGACAATTTGTTGGAAAATTCTTGTCACTCTTCTGTATAGTCGATCCCATCATGATGGCTTAAAGACTTGGATGATGGTGATATAGAAAGAACAAGTCAAATTGGGAGAATTGGTTCTGACCCATCTTGATATTTTTAGCCTTAGAAGGGCTTTAAGTTAAAAGTGACATGCATATGTGCATGTGTGCTCGTTCATACGTCTAACAATTTTTATATGTACGCATTTTAGATTAATGAATGCATCTCAGTTAAGGCATTTATGGTATGATGATTTTATTTTGTACTTATTTTATTTCAAATATGTTCCTTGCCAATTTTTTTTATCATTTTCTTCTACAAGAAAATGGAAAAACTAGCCTACGGCTTAATTCTTTCGTTTAGTGGACAATAAGGGATCAAAAGGTCCGATAGTGAATAGAACTAATGAATGGGTAGACCTAGCATGTCAATGCCTTCATTGTCAGTCATTCATCTATATACCATAGCCGTCAAGTGACCCTTCGGTGGCCAACATAAAAAAGGTCCATGTGGTCTTACATCAAACCACTTTGTCATCTTGATGACTTACATCCAAATTTGGGGCGTGACAGGCTCCTCCCCGCTCGCTACCAACTGGCATTCGCCAGGAACCTTGGTCCAAATCATAGAGGGCTGGCATCAAGCTGGTAGGTTGGAAAGCCTTTGTTCGATCCCCGTTGTGGTACACTCTGCATTCTAGAGGTTTGCTCGATCATCGACCCCATACGCTGGGATAAGGCTTTGTTATTGTTTGATCGTTCATGCTACATATTGCCAAATTATGTCGCTTCCCCGAATCTATTTTGTCCTTCTAGAGATACCATTTTGGTAGTGCCTGCACTTCAAAGTTCTAGTTTCCAGCATATGTTGAGCCATCCTCTAAAACTCTAGTCTGGTTATTTTCTCAATATGTATTTATCTCCCTTCTTTTTTTGTTTTTGTTCTTTTCAGCTGCACAATGGAAATCTACCAAATTAAACATATATGCGCCTGACAGGCAGGGCTTCTTTGTTCAGGTATGTTGATCTTCTGTATTGAAATCAGAGCTGTCCAGAGTTAATGCTCTGCAAATATACATTCTCATCCAAACATGATTTGTGTATGTGTGTGTGTGTGTGTGAGAGAGAGAGAGAGAGAGAGAGAGAGAGAGAGAGAGAGAGAGAGAGAGAGAGAGAGAGTGCCATGTGGCACCAAATGCCTCAGCTTATAAGAACTAGTAAGAAGCCTAGGCAATGCCCGGATAAACTTGATGCACGCCACTTGGCACAGACAACATCACAGCCGTTCGAAGAAGTGTGCAATCTTGAGTGAATGCGATTCACTCGTCCGGGTGTGATTCACTTGTTAGAAAGAAAAAGAGAGATAATATTAATGATTTTTTTAATTAACATCAAATGATCATTAAATACCATTGCATGTGTATCTATCATCTTTATAGTAGGTTTTTAATAGGATTTATGAGAGCCACGTTCACACATGGGAGAAAGGATTATGGGCCATGGCTCTTCAAAATGGTCCACCTGTCATCACATAGGAGAGAGGGCTCCATTTTAGTATTTTACTACTAGTAAGAAACCCGGGCAATGCTTGAATGTGCTTGATGCACGCCATTTGAAAAAGACGATATCGCAACTATTCGAAGAAGTGTGAATCTGAAGTGTGATTCATTGGTGAGAGAGAGAGAGAGAGAGAGAGAGAGAGAGAGAGAGAGAGAGAGAGAGAGAGAGAGAGAGAGAGAGAGAGATTAACATCCAATGATCATTAAATGTCATTAAATGAAAATTTATCATCTTTATGGTAGGTTTTTTGGATTTAAAAGAAAGTAGTGTTCACACACGGAAGAAGAATTCTAGCTCTTTAAAAGACGTCCACGTGTCACAACACGAGAGAGAGGCTTCAATTATAGTATAGATATATATAAATTAGATAGCATATATAGATATGTGAGACATTTCTGATTATTATTATTATTATTTTTTCTGTTTGACAGGCAAAACATTATATAGCGTGCCATAAAAGGAAGTGACTAGTTGGATCCTCGAGCTATTTTTAATTTACAGGAACTCTTCACAAAGATTGTGTTATCACTTGCCTCCTGCTCTGTAAAGCTGTTTTGGTTGGGATAGTTGGGTTACTTGGTTTCAGTTTTTTTAGTCAAGGGTGTAGATGTCTTTCACCTCTCGGTGGTGTCTAGCTCGTAGATCCATATATGTTTTGTGCTTCAACCTAACATAAACCCCATAAATTGATTCAACTGTGTTGCTCTGCATGATTTCTGTAGGGTTCAACATCACCATCTCTTTTTGGGTATTTCAAAGGGGGGACAAAACACCCCCCCGAACCAACCACCGCCACCGCCACCGCCACCACCGGTGGGAGACAAGGAGGAGCACATGCTCCGAAACGGAAAACACCACCACACAAAAAGGAGAAGTTACATTAGAAGCGGCCAGCACAACTTACTATTGGATTTTTTTTTTCATTTTTTTTTAAAAATATATTCTGACCGCATATACTGTTTTATGAATTGCTCCAGTCGGTGCTGTTACAGCAGCACGTTGTATTCAATCCAAAAGACCATAGTTCAGGTTTCAAATTGTTAAAAAAAAAAAGTTTGAGGGACCAATATGAAATTTGGTGCCTAGTTAAGGGGAGGATTTCATAATTTGCCTTGGAACATAAAGCAAAATCTTGGTTACTGTACTATAGTAATCGGGGTTTTTCTTTATTATCCTGTGGATGCTTCCCCCACTTTCAGTGGATTACTCCGCGCCTGTAATAAAATCAGTCAGTAGTACATAGGCATCTGCGATGTGTTTGATTGCGGAAATAAACATGTAACGTGATTCGTTCGTTGGCAAGTGGGTTACATCACGGATTGCAACTTTTCTTTCGTTGGCTGTACATCATGTCCAGTGCTCCGATTGGTTGCGTCAAGCTCTTGCGCTTCGGTTCATCGTCTGTTGATGATCCCGTCGTAAACCATAGCCCTTTGCTTCGCTCTATAACGCTGTCCACGTCCATTGCTCTCAAGCTGTCGTCCATCAGCTAACGCATGAATCTTGTCTTCCGCACCTTGCCATACCATAGGTGTGCCCGCGGCTAAGTCCACCGCCACCACGACCGTCATCGTCTTTAGTCTGCCATCTGTTGACAACCTCCACACCTTGCAAGACCACATGAGTACCCGCGGTCGTGCCTATCAGCACCCACAACGCCCATTGGCGATCTGCACTGGTGCCTGTCGGCACCTCCTGTAACATCGTCCCCAAACACACAAGATATTGTTCGCTTTACCCATGCCCATACGAGAACTTCTCAGGGGGGTCACCCATCCTGGTACTACTCTTGCTCAAGCACGCTTAACTACGGAGTTCTTACGAAATCTGTAGCGACGTACGTGCAAAGCGAACAATATCTTGTGTGTTTGGGGAGGATGTAACAAAATGGTATCATTGCCGGTTCTCCTCGCAATGGGGGGGGTCTAACCCTACACGTCGACGTGTAGACCTTAAGAGGGGTGGATTGTGACGATTAAGATCCAATAGCCAAGAGCCAAGACTCCTGAGACTTTGACACCAAGATGGATGTGGTGAGGTGAGATCAGGTGAGGTGTATAACGTCACGAGTTAGCCCCACATCGCATGGAGAGAACTAATATAATTTTCCCTCCCAAACATAGAAGACGTGTTTTAAAAATGTACGCCTCTATGGATTTCGTAAGAACTCCGTAGTTAAGCGTGCTCAGGCGAGAGTAGTACTAGGATGGTTAAACCCTTGGGAAAGTTCTAGTGCGGGCACGGGCAAAGTGGACAATATCTTGTGTTTTTGGGGCAGATGTTACAAAATGGTATGCAAAAGTAATACCAGATGGGTGACCCCCTTGGGAAGTTCTCGTTTGGGCATGAGCAAATCAGACAATATCTTCTGTGTTTGGGGCGGATGTTATACCTCCACCAGTCACTTATCGGCATCCCACATCAGTTCGCTCATCGGCGGTTGAACACGATACTGTCGATGACTCCTCGTGCCATTAAGGTGCTCCCCCTCGATTAACACCCGCATATACCTATGCCATCCCGGTCCGCCATCACAATCAGTCCAGCCGGGGAGGAGGTGGCTAGACCACACCCTCCTCTCAGCCTCCAGCAGATTTTCGCCCTAGGCGCCAACAGTGGCGCCCTGGGTGTCGGCTCTGTTGTCTTCTCCTTGCCGCCTACCCTTCGCCCTGGGCGCCTTCGATCGCAGCAGAGAACAGCCTGGCGGGGGGGAGGGACATGAACCTACGACCCCCCCCGAGCACCACCTTGCAGCCGCCTCAGTGGGGGGAAATTATGGCCACCGCATAATCTCCCTCCAATAGTCAATTGAATGTTGAATTTTAAGTGTGGTGCGTTATGGAGAGCTGAGCATCACGTGCTGAGCTGACACTCAGACGTTGTTGAGAGAGAGAGAGAGAGAGAGAGAGAGAGAGAGAGAAAGAGAGAGAGAGAGTTGGCACAGGGTGTGGTGATGGAGTTCAGCCGAAGCCTACGTCTCCATGCGGCAAGACTCAACCTTTGATTCCACTAACTCTAAAAGAAATAGAGCTACTCTTGACAAGCCGATGAATATTTATACAAGTAGACAGAGGGTGAAGTAGGCTTGACTAGAGTTTGATTACCAGAAGGCTTAAGGAGCTCTAGAAAACAGAAAGTGGAATGTGGAATAATGAATTACGGTCATGAATATTTGTCGGGTCTACTATTTATAGAGGTTTGGGAATATCGAGGGTTTTGGTAAATACCCGGTGGGATTTACTAGATCCCAGATAGTATGTATGGGCCGCAGGCAGAGCTGGCGGGTTCTATCGTTGTCTTCGCGGGCCTCAGACAGGGCTGGCGGGTCACATCGTCAGGTGTTAGCTAGATTTTGCGCCACAGTTACCCCCTCCCAGTTAGGTAGGTGCTAACCTAGCTGGTTGGAACTCTATGGTGCAAAACTGGTTTGTCGATGTCGAGTTGGCTTGATAAGTGTTTGGAAAGAATCTGCCGACCCCCTGCCAAGGGCCGACTAAAGTTCTGTCTGCCGACCCACTGCGAAGGGCCGATCGTCAGGTCTACCAACCCTTTACCAAGGGCCGACCGTTGCACCTACAGGCTCGTCATCGAAGGACCGGGAAAGGGGATAGTCTCTGCTCAGGGAGAGATTGTATCTGGACTGTAGTAATACTCCGGCGAGGGAGCTAACGAGTCAGGGATGTAGATCAGTGCCCAATGGTTTAACAGAAGGAGGAAGTCATTTTCGAGGTGTACGGGCTGAAGGAATCTGTCCTGGTTGTCTCCAATTGTATATGTCGACCAGCTGCCAAAGGTCGACCGTCGCGCCTGCTGACCCCGTGCCAAGGGCCGGCCAGGGGTGTGTCTGTCAATCCACTGTCCAGGGCCGATCGTCGTGCCTGCCGACCTCCTGCCAAGGGCCGGCCAGGGGCGTGTCTGCTAACGCGCTTGTCGACCCTCTGCCAAGGGCCAGCCAGGGGCGTGTCTGATGACCTCTTGCCAAGGGCGAGTATAAGGGAAGATTATGGCCGTCATACGGTCCCTCTCCAACAGTCGATGAAAGGTGTTGACCTACGAGATGTGGTGCATTGTAGGATGCAGAGCTGTCTTGTGCTTAGCTGTTACACAAACATTATAGAGTATAGGGGGGGGGGGGGGGAGAGAGAGAGAGAGAGAGAGAGAGAGAGAGAGAGAGAGAGAGAGAGAAATAACAAGGGTTGACATAGGAGGTGGTGATGAAGTTCGGTCGAAGCCTACGTCTCCGTGCGGTAAGACGCAACCTTTGAATCCATTATCTCTGAAGAAGTAGAGCTACTCTAGACAGGCCTAGGAGTGCTTATACAAGTAAATAAAGGATGGAGCAGGCTTGACTGGAGTCTGATCACCAGAAGGCTCGAGGAGCTCTAAAAAACAAAAAAGTGGAATCTGGTTTGGATTTTAGGATTTGACTCCTGAAATATTTGTCAGGTCTGCTATTTATAAAGGTTTGGGAATATCAGAGTTTTGGTAAATATCCGGAGGATTTACCAAACCTTTAATAATATGCATGGGCCCAAGGCAGGGCTACGGGTCCTACTATTATCTTTGTTAACCCCAGGCAAGGCTGCGGGTCCCACTGTCATTTTTGTGGGCCCTAGAAAAGACTGCGGGTCCTAGTGCCATCTCTGTGGGCCCCAAGTAGGGCTGCGGGTCTCACTGTCGACTCTGTGGGCCCGAGGCAGGGCTGCAGGTCCCATTATCGTCTCCGAGGGCCTCAGGCAGGGCTGCGGGCCCCATTGTTGAGCGTTAGCCAAATTTTGCACCCACAGTTATCTCTTCCCAACTAGGTAAGAGCTAAAATAGCTGATTGAGACTCTATGGTGCAAAACTGCTTTGTCGATGTCGAGGTGGCTTGACGAGTGTTTGGAAAGAATTTACCGACCCCTTGCCAAGGGCACACCAAAGTTTCGCTTGCCGACCCGCTGTCCGGGGCCGACCGTCACGTCTGCCGACTCCCTGCCATGGGGTGGCCAGGGGTGTGTTTGCCGACCCGCTGTCCGGGGTTGACCGTCACACCTGCTGGCCCCCTGCCAAGGGCGGGGCGTGTCTGTTGACTCGCTGTGCGGGCCAATCGTCGTGCCTGCCGACCCGCTATCAGGGGCCAGCCAGGGGCATGTCTGCCGACTCGCTATCCGGGGCCGACCTTTGCACCTGTCGAGCCCTGCCAAGGGTCGGGGTATGTCTGTCGTCTCGCTGTCCGGGGCCGACCGTTGTGGCCGTCGACCCCTTGCTAAAATTCGGGGTGTGTCTGCCAACCTGCTACCCGGGGATGACCGTTGTGGCCACCAATCCCCTGCCAAGGGCTGGAGTGTGGCTGCCGACCCGCTGTCCGGAGCCGACCGTTGCAGCCGCCGACCCCCTGCCAAGGGCCGTGATGTGTTTGCTGATCCGCTGTCCGGGATCGATTGTTGCGGCCGCCGACCTCCTGTGAAGGGCTGGGTGTGTCTGCCGACTCGCTGTCCGGGGATGACCGTCTTGCCCACCGACCCCCTACTAAGGGCTGGGGCGTGTTTGCTGACCCACTGTCTGGGGCTGACCGTTGCGGTCGCCGACCCCCTACCAAGGGCTGGGGAATGTCTGGTTGGTCGGTCAGCTTGGCCGGTCGCTGCCAATGGTCACGCGAGGTGCGGCCGATCGCCGAGTATTGCTGACAGCCGCTCGTAGTGCAGGCCTGACCGATCGTCAGAGAGGCCTGGTTGTCAGGGGCAGCCGGTCGGTCTGCACCTTGGTCGATCGGGGTCGGCCGACAGTTCTGTGCCCCAGTCGGTTAGTGTCGACCGACCTGCCTATGCCTCGGTCGGTTGGGATCGGTTGACTTGGATGTGCCCTGGTCGGTCTGGGTCGGCCGACCGCCGTCGACCGACCATGCCAGACTCGGTCTGTTGTGGAGTGATGTCGAGGCCGGTCGGGCCGGGTCTGCGCCAGGTCGGTCAGCCCAGTCCGACGCCCGATCGATTGCACAAGGGTCGGTCGGTGCCCAACTGACCGCAAGATGTGCGGTTGGTTCTCGGGTCAGTCTGGTGGCTGGTCGCAGGGCTTTTTCGACCGATCGCTGGTCGGTTGCATAGGGGGTGGGGGGCGGTCGGGCCTGCGGTCGATCGATGGTGCCAGCTGGTCGATCGAGGGTGCCGGCCAGTTTGTTGGGGAAGTTTTGGCCGGTCGGTTAGGGGGGGGAGCCCTAAACCTAACCCTAATCCCTAACCACCCTAACCCTAAACCCCTAAACCTAGACCCTAACAACCCTAAACCCTAAACCCTAAATGTAAACGCTAGACCCTAAACCCCTAAACAATAACCCCAAACATATCGGTCGGGCTATGACCTTTGGGGGAATCGAAGTCCTCGCCTGACGTTCGCCAAGGGCCTGGCCTTGGGCTTGTTGAGTGCCAAAGGTGTTAGACGCTTCAGACTTTTTCTGCGAGCGTCAGAGCTGATTCTCTAGGCTCGTTGAGCGCCAAGGCAGCGAGAAGCACCTTGGACTTTGTCTGCGAGTGCTAGAGCCGTCTCTCTGGGCTCATTGAGTGCCGAGGCGGTGAGAAATACCTCGAACTTTGTCGGCGAGCGCCAAAGCTGTCTCTCTGGACTCGTTGAGCATTGAGGCGATGAGAAGCACCTCGAATTTTGTCTGTGAGTGCCAGAGCTGTCTCTCTGGGCTCTTTGAGTGCCGAGGCGGTGAGAAGCACCTCAGACTTTGTTTGTGAGCGCTGGAGTTGTCTCTCCGTGCTTGTTAAGCACCAAGGTGGTGCGAAGCACCCAGACTTTGTATGCGAGCACCGGAGTTGTCTTTTTGGGCTCGTTGAGCGCCGAGGTGGTACGGAGCACCTCGGACTTTGTTTTTGAGTGCTAAGTCTATCTCCTTGAACTTTGTTGCATGTCAAGGTGGCGATGTCACCTTGGACTTTGTATTTGAGTGCCAAGTCTATCTCCTTGGACTTTATTGCATGCCAAAGCAGCGAGGGTGCCTCGAATTGTGTTCGAGTGCCAAAGCTGTCTCCTTGGACTTTATTGCATGCCGAGGCAGTGAGGGTGTCTTAGAGTTTATATTTGAGTGCCAAGGCTGTCTCCTTAGACTTTATTGCATACCGAGGCAGCGAGGGTACCTCGGACTTTGTATTCGAGTGCCAAGGCTGTCTTCTTGGACTTTATTGCATGTCGTGGCAGCTAGGGTGCCTCGAAATTTGTATTCGAGTGCTAAGGTTGTCTCCTTGGACCTTATTGCATACTGAGACAGCGAGGGTATCTCAGACTTTGTATTTGAGTGCCAATGCTGTCTCCTTGAACTTTATTGCATGCCGAGGCAGCGAGAGTGCCTCAGACTTTGTATTCGAGTGCCAAAGCTATCTCCTTGAACTTTATTCCATGCCGAGGCAGCGAGGGTGCCTCAGACTTTGTATTCGAGTGCCAAGGTTGTCTCCTTAGACTTTATTACATGCCGAGGCAGCGAGGGTGCCTTGGATTTTGTATTCGAGTGCCAAGGCTACCCCTTGGACTTTGTTGCATGTCGAGGTAGCGAGGGTGCCTTTGACTTTGTATTCGAGTACCAAGGTTGTCTCCTTGGATTTTGTTGAATGCCGAGGCAGTGAGGGTGCCTCGGACTTTGTCTTCGAATGCCAAGGTTATCTCCTTGGGTCGAGACGATGTCGATGTCTCGGGCTTGTCAGGTGCCGAGGCGGCGAAGCCTGCCTCAGACTTTTTCTTTGACTGCCAAGGTTGTCTCCTTGGGCCGAGATGATGTCAACGTCTCGGGCTTTGTCAGGTGTCGAGGCGGCGAAGTCTGCCTCAGACTTTGTCTTCGAATGCCAAGGCTGTCTCCTTGGACTAAGACAATATCGATGTCTCGGGCTTTGTTTAATACCGAGGCCGCGAAGCTTGCCTTGGATTTTGTTTTTGAATGCCAAGGTTGTCTCCTTGGGCAGAGACGATATTGACATCTTGACTTTGTCAGGTGCTGAGACGACGAAGCTTGCCTCGGACTTTGTCTTCGAATGCCAAGGCTGTCTCATTGGGCTGAGACAATATCGATGTCTTGGGCTTTGTCAGGTATCAAAGCGGCGAAGCCTGCCTCAGACTTTATTTTTGACTGCCAAGGCTGTCTTCTTGGGCCAAGATGATGTCAAGTCTCGGACTTTGTCAGGTGCCAAGGTTGCGAAGCTTGCCTTGGACTTTGTCTTCGAATGCCAAGACTGTCTCCTTGGGTCGAGACGTGTCGATGTCTCGGGCTTTGTCAGGTGCCAAGGTGGTGAAGCCTGCCTCATACTTTATCTTCGACTGCCAAGGCTGTCTCGTTGGGCCAAGACGATATCGACATCTCTGGCTTTGGCAGGTGCCGAGGTGGCGAAGCTTGCCTCGGACTTTGTCTTCAAATGCCAAGGCTGTCTCCTTGGGCCGAGATGATATTGACGTCTCGGGTTTTGTCAGGTGCCGAGGCGGCGAAGCCTACCTTGGACTTTGTCTTTGACTGCCAAGGGTAAAGCCTCGGACTTGTTGATCGTTAGAGGTTCGAATTCAGAGTACTCAGTGTAGTGCCTTTGTATTGGTTGGACTTAGGCAAAGCGACGTTTCAGTCAAACCTACGTCTGGGCATACAACATTGTACTGTTGCAGGTTAGTCGGCTATGTCGCAACCCAAACCGAACTAACTGTGACAAGGTACGAGATCATGTGTCCTTATGTGATAACGAGAGTATATTCAACACCAACGATTCGGAGTACTCAGCATAGTGTCTTTGTATCGGTTAGACTTAAGGCGAAACGTCATTTCAGTCAAACCTATATCTAGGGCACGTAGCTTTGTACTGTTGCAGGTTAGTTGGCCATGTCTTCGTCCGAATCGATCTAATTGTAGCTTTGAATGCTGGTTGATCATGGGGAGACCCTGTGCGATCTAACTAGTTTTGTTTTCGGTTGGTCGAGACAAGGCTCTTACCAATCCAACCGGTTGCGAGGTACATAGCAGGTGCCTTTGAACACTAGCAGACAAGGCTCTTACCAATCCAACCGGTTGCGAGGTACATAGCAGGTGCCTTTGAACACTAGCTGATCGTGGGATATCTGAAAAACTCCACATGAGACTAATAGACATAATGATTGCATACGAAGAACTAGACACTAAAATCTATATGAAGATATTTGAAGGATTTAAGTTACTAGAAGCAAAGTCCAGAAGCACATACTCAATTTGATTAAGACGTGCATTGTACGAGATAAAACAGTCTGGAAGACTATAGTACAATCATTTGAGTGAATATCTGTCTAGAGAATGTTATAAAAACGATCCAGACAACCGTCTGAGTGAATATCTATCTAGAGAATGTTATAAAAACGATCCAGTATGTTCTTGTGTGTTTATAAAGAAATCCCTGAATGAATTTTTCATAGTAGCAGTGTATGTTGATGACATCTGCATAATCGAGACTCTGGAAGAGCTCAAAAAGACTGCTAACTATTTAAAATGAAAGACCTAGGTAAAACTAAGTTTTATTTTGGCATGCAGATGAGGATATGGAGAATGAAATTTTAGTCCATCAATCCAATTATACTGAGAAACTCTTGAAGAGATTTAGTATAGATAAAATTCATCCATTAAGTACACCTATGGTCATTCGGTCTTTTGATGTTGAAAGAGTTCCATTTAGATCAAGAGAAGAAAACGAAGATATATTTGGTCTTGCAATATCGTATTTAAATGTCATTGGGGCATTACTATACTTAACACAATGCACTAAACCTGACAAAATATTTTCTGTAAATGTACTTACTAGATATAGTTTTGTACCTACTTGTAGACATTGAATGAAATTAAATACATATTGAGATATCTTCGTGCAACCATTGACTTGAGATTTTATTCTTGTAATCAAACTAACCTGATTAGATATGCAGATTCAGATTATCATTCTGACAGACATAAGGGTCAATCATAAATATGTTATGCTTTATGAATGATAATGCAACTATCTTAG
The DNA here is from genome assembly GCA_947650365.1 of Chamaelirium japonicum. Taxonomy (NCBI): domain Eukaryota; kingdom Viridiplantae; phylum Streptophyta; class Magnoliopsida; order Liliales; family Melanthiaceae; genus Chamaelirium; species Chamaelirium japonicum. Next base: position 55,493,668 of record OX393551.1, on the reverse strand, counting down.
TGTTTTACGGAATAAGCTATGATAGCTGCCTCCTCAAATCATTCAGAAATTCTGCCATTACACGAAACTAAAAGAAAATCAAAATAGAGTAAGTTTGATCCAGTAAAACCTTGCAGACCTCTTCACCATATTACTACCAAAGCCATCCTTCCAAAGTTAGTGCATAACATTGGACTTCGAAGGCTTTTTTAAGCAAATTGTTAAATGATGTAATTAATAGGGGGAGTTTTCTTTATTTGAACAATGTAATCAAGGGGAGGGTAGTTCTAGGTACAACATCCTGAAGTATGCTACGCGCGCAATACTATTTTTCCTTGTTGGGCTGGGTTTCCTACCAAAAGGTTTTAACGAGGCAGCATGATGCGCATTCATCATTGTTTCTATAGAACATTCTAATTGGTGGACATTCAAGGAGGAGTGTTATGAGATCGGCTTTACGTGTGGCTGTCCACCGTCCGATCCCCTCCTGGAATTAGGGTTTTTCATGGTTACTTGGGCCCTAAGTTTATTCACCTTATAAATAATATACGGCCCCAAAGGGTGGGGGCATGGTTTTTGATATCTCTGCTCTCCCGTCTACAACATTTTTGTAATTTACCCTTTTTTAAAAAAAATTATAACTTGTGAGAATTCAGATTTAAAGGTTGTTCTCTCTCTTGGATGATGATGATTACGTTAGTGGGGCTACATTTTACTGATGATATTTCAATTCCGAATGACTTAAAATAGTTGCCAACCACGGTATCACCGTCGTTCAGGATCCAGCCATCGACACCCACCCGTTTGACCACTCGGCTCTTATGATGGGAGTCCTTTGGGGTTCTTTCGGTGGCCTATAGATCTCAACAATCTGGAACCATCTTTAGGGATGGAAATAACAGATGTTGATAGCCGGACTCCGAACCACGATGATAGCCTTGTTTGGGGAGACTACATTATCCATGGCGATCCAATGGTCAGGATTGGAGATTAGATAATGACTCATATTTGGCACGATCCCAACCAGAAAGTTTGCAACTGTTATCACTGCATTTATGTTAAGATCTACACAAAATTGACCTCATTCATTAAGTCTTTATACTCGAATTGCTGTCAAAAAAAAAAAAAAAAAAACTACTCGACTTTAAATAGGGCCTTAAATGGGCTGGGTTCGGGTCGGGCCACCCCAACCTCAGGCACAGGCCCAGGCCCAAATTTAGAATTTCGGGTTCGGCTTGAATCCGGTCCAAAACTATTTATTGAGACCAAACCTGGCCCAATTAATTAACCCCCAACTTCTACCATATATATGCCTAATTTTTTTTCTTCTCTTAATTGCATGATCAACGAAAAAATAGTATTGATTATGAAAGCCACTAAAAGAAAATATGTGAGGTGATAGCTTCTAAATTATAAGATAATGATATTTGTAAATGTGTGTCAAATTATGTATCTATTGTATATAACAAATTTAAAATAAAATATTTCGGGCTTCGGTTCGATCTTTGGGCTGGGTTAGTGGTTGCCCATACCCAGCCCATAGTACAACTGGGCCTGAATATTTGAGCCCAGTCCAGCCCAAAGCCCAAACTAGTCCCAAATCAGGCCTGGCCAGATGGGCCTTGGGCTGGCACGAAGCCCATTTACAGCCCAACACTTAAATAGTCCATGGAGAATATTTTCATTCATCAACTGGTCAGAATCAAGATACATCACATACCTGTAAGCATAGATAAATACTGTTCAACCAGACGGAAAGCTTTACAGTCTATTTACAGACCCGAGCACATACATCAGTTGCAACAAGTCCTGACAGGTGAATTGAATCACACTAAGCCCCGATCGAGCAGGCAACAGACGAACATAACCTGGTCTGTAAAGAGTCTGTAAAACTTTTTTGTCTGGTTGAATAACATTGCTCACCTGCGTAGTATCAACTATCAAAAGGCTCAGCAGAAGCATATGAACAAAGAAAAAATGGTGTTGCATGAAAGAGAAAGGGAATGCGCATTGTCTATAAGACCAAGTTATCTAGAAAAAAATTAATGAAATTAAAAATCATCAATCAACTCTTCTCTCTCTCTCTCTCTCTCTCTCTCTCTCTCTCTCTCTCTCTCTCTCTCTCTCTCTCTCTCTCTCTGTACACAAGGGAGTGTTCTCCTAGTTTCCTCCAAACATCCTTCAAGCTAAAAAGTTACCATCCTCGTTCTGAGCCTGTATCGACCTACTGTTGATACCGACCATCCTTCTTTAATTTTATGTGGTGAAAGAAAAAGTCACAGGTATTCCTACATTGCCCGTAAGTAAATCTTGCAGCCTAAGAGAGGTGGAAAGACCCCTGCCCTTCCGTGATTGCGTATAACAGCCTCTGCCTCATCCTCTCCTGCATTCCACAAGTAAATTTTAAATATAAGACCATAGTTCAAACAATCAAAATATTTCGCAAAATATTTTGTTTTTTTTTCTTGTACCGAAATGACATATTTCACAAATTATGCTGTTTTTTGGAGGGTCGAAATGTGCATTGAAATCGAAATTTAGAACCATGGATAAGACGGAGAAAAGAAATACTTCATTGTGACTCGTGATTATATAACTTTAAAAAGGAGTTGACAGTAAGGATCACCTTCGAGGAGTAAGGAGGTAGCTTTAGATAATTAGCGCAAGTCATCACACTCGGCAACTCCATATCGACATCGCCACTACAATGCTGTGAAACAGAAAGCATAACAAGGATCAGGAGCTGTGCAAACAAATAATTCACGGGTTGTCTGCCGGATTATGGAAAAGGGGGCGTACCTTGCGGACAATAGTTAGTTTCGGGTTGAGTGCATCCAAGCCTCCTGGTGGGAGTCGAGGAGCTCCGGTCACAAACTGCAGGAAAGCTCGCCGCTGATCGCAACCAAACTCCTGTATGACTTCTAGCAGCTGCATAAAAATATGGATTCCTTGAGTATTCGGGGTACTGAATAGTATGAATTTAGATTGAAGCGGGATACCAGAGGGATCCAAGCTAGGTACTGACACTAATGATAGGAGGACTGCTGGCTGTATAACCGTGGTCGAATTTGATGTGATCCCGGACCTCACTCAACTGGGAGGGAAAACAATTTTTATGGAGATGTCAGAATAAATTCAAAATACATAAGCTTTCCATACCAAGAGAGAGAGAGAGAGAGAGAGAGAGAGAGAGAGAGAGAGAGAGAGAGAGACATACATCCCAATTATCTTCTTCACCACATAGTATTCGCTCGAGCTCGCCTTCAGTAAAGATTTGAAGAGCTTCTAATGAGAATACCTGCAACACAACACATCGATGTAAATGCTACCACTACAGCGTCAATCACTACTATCATTAACTGATTAGGTTGAACAAATATTTAGACGATTAGGTCAGCAAATACTTGTTGATTTACTCATACGTAAAGAAAATAAAAACTAAGCGAAGAATTGCACTGTCTAAGAAAGATATGGATACAAGTCTTTTAGTCATGGATTCATTTGATGAAGTGGTAAAGCTAACTTGACCACAGACTAGATTCTTCCCTCAGAATTTTTAAGCTAATTTTTAGGGGTCCACACAATGTAATGATTGCTAAATAATGCTAGTTGGGCTCATAATATGTAAGTCATCCATGTGATCAAAGACTATGGTCATGTAACTCAAAAATAACGGGAACTATCCATAGCCATAAACCATAACCATCAAGCCATGTCCCATCTACTTGGGGTCAGCTTTATGAATCCCTCTTCGCCATTCATTTTTATTTAGGGCTATATCTGTTGTCAATGAAAGTTTTTTCATGTCTTCCCCTCCTCCTTGGACCTTCCACACTAATCTGGAACCCTCTCCTTCTTGGAGCTGCCTCTACTCTACGTTGTACATGGCCAAACCATCTTAATCCATGCTCCATTATCTTGTCCTAAATTGGTGCCACTAACACTTTCTCTAATACACTCATTCCTCACTCCAACACTAACACTCAATTTAGGACTCTCTCCATTATGAGCTTAAACTATCCATTATAAAAATTATGATTTTTTTTTTCCCAAATGGAATTATTCAAGTTCCACATTTAACATAAGGTTAAAAAGAATGCATGAAAAAAAGTATCCTACGAAACCTCTGAATTCTTATGGAAATCTCAACATCCCCATTTTTTTTCATATGAATACAGACAAGAGATTAAAAGCTATATCTCATGAAGCAGCTCATAATGTTATGGTAGAACAAACCTCATTAAATCCTGATTTAAAAGCTTCCAATTGTCTGCAAATCCCTCTTCCGACGGTTGCATCAACAACCAGTGAAACATACTCTTCCAAATTATCGATATCAACCTAGAGAAGGAAATAGAAAAGCTTAGTCCCGAGCCTAATTCAAAATTTCAGAAATAAAAGATCTGGAGAAAAAGAGAACATTGTGTTACCATTTCTGAGCTGCTTCTAGGCACAAGCACATAATCAGAATAGCCCGGGAGAGTAAACTCAAGACACAGATCCTCTATTCTCGTACCCCGAAATGATAAATCAATTGTAGGACTCAAATGTTCTCCACGATGAGATTTTACAAAACTTCGCTTATTAACGAGAGCTTTTAACTCTATCAAGGTCCTCCCAAGCTCAGGATCGAATGACTGGATATCGTATATATCGAGCTCCTAAGATCAGGCAAATAGTATTATTAGATTATGAGAGAATATATATATATATATATATATATATATATATATATATATATATATATATGTTGTTCAGAAGTGGTGCTGATTTAAAGTCTTAAGTGAAAACCTGCTCAATGATAATCTTATAAAATGCTCTTGCGAACGGCAGATCTAGAATTCTCCTGTCTTTAATAGTCCTTGCTACAAGCTGCCCAAGGAGGAAAAACTTTTTAATCACTTCAGAGAAAGGGATCCCATTAGAGAAACTTGTCGTTGACCAAGGACAAGGAAACAATACAGGAGCCATGACAATTTGGTTTGCTCCCAAATGAAGTTGAGCAGCAGAAGGCCTCCTATCTCCTCTCCACAAACCCAGACCAACTTTCCGAAGTTCAAGGCTAACCAAGGTATAAAACTCCTTTGTAGGACCTAGCCCGGTACCAATTTCTCCACTGAATTCTACTTCAATTAATCCCTCCTTACGAGCATTTGAAGCCATCATCTTTGCAGCAGAATCAAGAACATTGTTGCGACTTACTTGGAACTTCTCACGGGGAAATGCCTCCAAACCCCGACCATCTGAATGCTGCGCTCCAGTTTGGTAATCTCTTGTTGGTCCAAATGTAGTCAAGCAGAAGTACTTCCATCTCGTCTGGAATGGAAACAAGAAAGGACATGCAGCCATTAAGTGGGCACATCATGAAGGCATGCAACCAGTGGTTGACACCAGCGGGTCGCTCATTTGTTGCTCAACTTTATTAGTCAGCTTGCTGCTAATGAACTCGGCCCATGGAACTGAGGAAAATGTCACCTTAAGATCATCAAAGTTCTCTATTCTCCCTTCAGCAAATGCTTTGCTTCTTTCACAGGACAACAGACAATACGAATACCGGTTCAAGCCTTCCAAGATCCTTAACATGAACAATACATCATATGAAGGATTTGATCTTTCTAGTTTACAAGGAAGCTCAGCAACCAGCAGACTAGAGAAGAACGGGAGTTTCTCCCAAGAAAATAGAACCTTATCCAACGGATTATTGACAGACATGTGAGAATCAGTTACCATTGGTTCGTGTGCCTTTGTGTATTGCACTCTGTACACTCCTTTCCAGAATTTTCGACCCACTTTAGTGTCAGGTTCTAAGCTCATCCTGTCTTGCAAAATCGCCTGATAAAGAGTCATGGATCGATCGATTTGTTTCCCTTTTAACCAAAAGATCAGTTTTGGCTGTCTGTCTATATTGCTAGGAGATGGAGATATTATGGCACTTTTAACCCTTTCGGCAGTAGCTGCAAGATCAGAGGTTGTCCCTGCATGTGAAATTAAAGCTTGTTGTTCTTGATTTTCACATCCCTGCAAAGCAACAATATCAACAATAACATAAGAAAGCTCATTAGCTTCGATACTAATTTTTATGGGAGAAATGAATTCTCAATAGAAGTAAAGGGTGACTCGTATAATTCTCAGGACTTTGCATGATTCTTGAGAAGGCAAATTTTGTCATTGTAAACAAAACTTTCAGGAAATGGAATGCACTTCTGAAAGGCAACTCCATGTCTTTATAACATAGAAGTTGAATGGATCAGAGATATCTTACAAATACAAGGAAATATGAATTCGGAATTTTCTAGTCTTGTTCACTTCTCTTTTTCCTTTTACCCTATGTCACCTCTACTTCTACAGCCCAAGATCTAAATAAATTTTTACAACACCTAGTTAGTTTTATTGAAAAAAATGAAGATCGAGAGAGGGTAAAGATGAAGGTGTACTGGTGCTATCATATCGGACACAACTAAGTTAAAAAAAAAAAAAATCTACTTTATAAGTATTAATTTTTAATCAAAGTAAAGAAGATAGTTTTGGAAGTAAATAATGAAAGATACTCACAATTTCAATAGAAATTTCTAGCCGGCATACTGAACTGTCAAACAATTAAAGATCTTATAATGATAGATATTGGGGGAAAAAATGGAGTTGCTGATAAAGCACGCAGTATCTAAATGTTCGAGCAAAAAAAGAAAGGAAAAAATAAAAAATGTTGAACATTCTTTTAATTGAAACATGTGCGCAGAAACTATAGAAAGAAGTGGTACCTGTGGTAAAGCCTGGAGTTCATCATCTTTGGCGCTAACTTTGGGCCACAGAAATTCTTCAATGGCATCAAATGATGAGGAAAGCTCGATAGTTAGAGCCTTATTATAGTCGCATAAATCTGTCTCCTCTTCTGCCCTCTCAAAAAGTACTTTTAAGCATGGATGCACGGTGGAGCACCCAATGGGGACATCAGCATGTATCGTTTTTGGTTTGGAAGCATGGCTCAAAGTGACAAGGAAATTATCAGAATGGGATAGCACACTTTGCAAATTTCTTATCAGTGAAGTCAGCGGTGTATCCTCCCACGTTTGACTTGATTCTGGCAAAGACATACAAGCGAATCTCTGGAACCTCTTTTGCACCGAAAGAACATGATCTGAAACGTTGTGATCATTCGAGCTTCTATGGAAATATTTTCCATTGGACAAATAATGTGCCAAAGACCTTACGGCTCCGCTTTCAATGAACTCAAAACTGGACAGTGCTTCCCCGCAGGTAAGTTCCTTCATGATCTGATTCAATATATCAGTCGAGTGCTCTTCATTCTCGCTACCATCATTGTTACACGATTCATTCAGTTTTGCACAGAGATTTTTAAGCTTATGTAGAATCTTGGAGTTCGCTGATTCAGTGAAGTAGGTAGCTCTTATGTGTCTAGTTAAAATAGGAACCGCATCTTCTCCAAGCTTGCATGTCTTTGTTTCTGAGGACGAAGAATGTGAACTTGAACTAAAAGCATAACACAAGCATCTAGAGACATCTTTTGCAGCTGTTTCTTTACTTGTGTCTTGTGTGTCACCCGATTGGTGAGCTGTAGGCTGGGAGTCGTCGTTCATCACTAGAAGTGCATTGATGGCGTAGTTAACACCCTCCTTAACAAAAGAGCTTGAGAAAACACTAGGATTCTTTCTCAGGAGGAACTCAACAGTCTTCAGGGTTGAAAACAGCAAGTGGTTGTTCTTCGAGGCCAGTAAGTGTGCCAAAAAGCTGCCACATGAACCATAAAAGTAATCATGAGGTGAAATATAAATATAATGCTTGACAAGTTGTTTAATATTTTTCCTTCTGAGCGGTGCTCACCTTGAAATGTTTGCAGTCCTGGCTAAATCCGAGAGCATGTCAGGTGTGCAGAAGTAAACAATGCTGTTTACAATGGAAACACAGCCGTAGCAAACATGCAAATCTGCTCCAGAGTTGGCAACCTTTAACGGGGATTAAGAAGTGGTTAACATAGTTAGAATGCAACCTGTATACAAATTGTTGTGCTAAGAAACACACCTGGATTAAAATGGGAATAATGTCCGCTGCAAACTGATGCAAAAGCTGAGGTTGATTCACTATGATCTTTTCCTTGGCCAGTACTTGTTGAATGTCTTGATCGTCTCTTGTCATTGGAGGGATGAGCTGATTAAGTAACTTCAAAACATAATGTACCTGCATCCGAAAAATACTCCATATTATAAATAAATGTTTATTTCCCCAAAGAAACAAATACTCACTTAAATCTACTTTATAAAAAGTTGCATTGACCCAAGGATTGATACGCAGAAATTCACATGCAGACTGATCGGTACCAATTGCAGGTCATGCCATGGGTTAGTAACTCTGTTCTTTTACGTGTGGGGATGTGATACTGCCTCAAGTATCAACGATGGATAGGTGAAAGTTATCCTTATCCCACGATTGTTACTCCTGTAAAATTATAATCCTCTTTTATTTTGGCTTGAAAGAGTTTAATCCCAATTGCCATTTTCATTGATACAATAGGTTTTGTTTTCAAGGAAAAAAAAAAGAAATCGTTTTGGTCCTTACTGCTAACATTGGAAAGCAAGAGATTGATAGTTGCCAAAATCCTGATATTTTAAATTTCTTCTACTGTCCTGCATACAGATGCCTCTATGTCGAAGCGTTCTTCTCTCTCAATATTATGAGGGAAATTATCATCTTTTCCTCAAATTGAAAGGGGTGGTAGTTTATACATGTCACTTAGAAAGGTTATGATCGAGTTGAAAGTGGTTGTATTATATAGGTGAATAGTTTTAGAATATTAAGGAAGAACACAAGTGTTCAGACTTTGTGCCATTTCTATCCTCTCTTTTTATCCCTCTCTCCTCTTCCATCCTTCTTTTCCTTCATTTATCTCAAAGCAAATCATCGATTTCTATTGTTCTAATCGTCTTGTCTCAATCATTTGTAGTCGTATAGCATTTTTATTGCAGGGTTCTAGTTCTCTTGATGTTCGAACCTTTAAGGGCTTTCAGTCCAACATTGCCCCATTATCTTGACTTTACCTTGAGTTTTCACAGCATCCTACAAAAGTTTGCGAGTTTAAGATCAATTGGATAAATGTTCTAGGAAATTGAAGATCCATGTCTCAAGATTTCTTTTTAATATACTCTCTTTTGAAGTCTATGGATCTAGGTTGGCTAAGTCAAGGCCCCTACTTCGGCTCCGTTTGGTTCGAAGCATCCTATGAGGTATTAGAGTTACAAGATATTCTGGATACGGGTATTCGCCTTACTGCTTATTTTGAGGTATTAAGTTGCCTCAGTTATGAGGTATCCCAGAGACACCAACTCAACTTACTGTATCAGATACTGCAAAACAAATGAGGTAAGTCATACATGGTATTCTGAATACTTACCTCAAAGCGACTTACTGCACTGGATACTTCGAACCAAACGGAGCCTTCATGATCATACAATTTAAATAGGAGTGGGAGTTAAAACAAACACATTTTGGAGGGTCCATAGCATTTGAAAATTCTTTTTTTTTTTTTTAATTAATATTAGAATGAGATTCACCATATGGAACCAGATATATCAGACACAACCTTTTACTTTTTGCTATGAATGTGATTTGATTAACTAACCAAAAAAATGTACGAGATATATACGTACCCTTGCCCTAGCAATTAATCTATGTCTTGCATCTAACCATGTAATTTCAATGGCAAACTGTATCATAATTTTTAAATTATTTAATTCAATTAGTGAATTCTTTGCGTAAGCCCATTTCAAAAGAGACAAATGAACAACTGGCCACAAAGCCTCCCCCCCCCCCCCCCCCCCCCCCCCCCCCCCCATTAAGATGAGATCGACTATGGAGAATCGACAAAAATAAAAAAGGGAATCCGCAAAATGATTAAGATATGGCTATCAATCTATCGTCTTTTAAGAATTTTCGCCGAATTCCTAGCCAAAGTAATTTCGGCAAGAAAGGGCCTGCCATGATATCCAGAAGGTCAATTGGTGGATAGGGAAACCTATCTTATTAGCTATGCATTTTAAACTACTGCAACCAGGGAGCAACTCTCCAAGGTTCCCCTAGATATGGATGAAGTCTAGATGAAGATGGTAGAAGGCAAGTTATGATAAAGGGAAATGCATATATGTCAAAGGCACTGACTCTGATCCAAACAGTCAAATTGAAACACAGTCTATTTAGCAGATTGCAGAAATATATAAAGTAGACAAGGTTGTAAAGAAAAAAAAAACCTTCTTGTCCGAGAAATCACAAGTTGCGACAATGTCCTTCAGTGTGCTGCTTATATTCAGTTTAAAGAGAGTCCTGACTGCTACAAGGGAACAGGTGGCAAGCCTAACGAGAAGCTGAATCATGCCCTGCAGGTACAGTGCAATAGAACTAAGCCATTCATGGGGTCTATAGTAACGGCGATTGGAATGAGAGAGAAAAAAATCAAACAACATACAGTATGATAATCTCCTCTGATTGTTGCCTGACCATTCGGAGCTATCAGCTGTAGGGAGCGATTGATCAGCCCATGCTTGCAAAGTTCATCCAGCAACTCAGAAGAGCCACTAAAACATTTTGTTATCCACATCAAGGAACTAGCAGCGGTCTCTGCAATCTGTCATAGACCAAATTATGACAGCCCAATTAATGCAAGTCACCAAATCCTAAATCTGAGACTAAGAACTTGTATGAAAAACACGGAAGATGTTTCCATGGACATGCTTTTTTGGGAAAAACCGGACAAAATCCATAATTGAAAATGCGGAGAAAGGTCCAATTTTGAGGTAACTGGAATCACTTATTTCAGTTCGGTTACATTGAAACCAAAACCGCTAGGATTGGTTAACCATGGAAAATTTTTGCTCCATGGGGATTTCGCTGCAGATGTCAAGTGAGGCATTTGGGTCGTTCCCTAAAATGCAGGAGAAAAGGGAGCAATCTGATTGTATGTAAAAAGGGTATGAGTGTCGTGCACGGGTCATGGCTGTGTGTAAAGTATAATCGGACGGCTCTCTATTGTTCCATCAATGGTCCAGATGCCTCACTCAGCATCTGCAGCGAAATCCCCACGCATGAAAAAAAAATTTGGTTAACCATATATCTTTCCACATGATTAGCGGAACATGGATAAACCTCAAAACTTCTTGAAATCACTCATTCCAAATCACTCAATCTAAACCCTCCAAAATGTTTATTACCATATGAATATCTTATACATAAAAAACAACTATATGATTGGTTTAGATTTATTGAATTACCACGGAAACTTGTTTCCATATTGTTAAGATGTATCATGTATATACACACTTAGTGTATAGAGGACTTATATGTGTAGCCCATATATATTGGCCTTTGACCTAATGTGAGAAAACATACTTGTCTCCAAATCCAAGCCTCTCTCCCTCTCTCTCTCTCTCTCTTGATTTGTATCATGGTATCAGAGCGGACCGACGTGATGCCATCATCTTCGGCCGCCTCCTCTATCTAAATTTGAGCTTTTTGGCCGGATCTAGACCTCACAGCTGCCTCGCCCTTGCTGGATTTGCGACCTTCGACCAGATCCTCCTCATCTCCTTCGACTCCGGCGGCCTGCATCGACCTCCATCCGGATCCAGATCTGCTCCCGACGATCTGAGGTCCGACGACCTGCTCTTTTCCTTCACCAGATCTGCTCCTTGCGACCTCACCTCAGTCGGCTCCTCTACGACTTCACCGGCTCTTGTCCGACGCCCAGCTCCTCCCCTGCAACCTCACCTCAGCCGGCTCGTCCTCTGCGACCATCCTCGCTTCCTCCCACTCGTTGTTGAGATCTCCTTGCGCTTCTTCGCCGCTGCCGCACCAGATCAGTGGTAGATCTTGTAGCTGCTTCACTAGATCTGCGACTATCGTCTCCTCGCAGATTTCCAAATCTACTTTGCTTTGACAGATCTGACGCACCTCTAGCTAACGAGCTCCAACTACTGTCCTCTTCTCCGATAGCTAAAGTCCTCTTCTCCGACACAGATCTACCTTGATCCCATCTCAAGATCTTTAGATCTGGAACTCCTCGACACGTTGCAATAGCGATCTCATTCCGACGGACCTCCAACCCCTCTCCTCACGGGTCACCTCTCCTCCGATTTGTTCACTGCGGGATCTTTGCCGGCACCGACGACTAGCTGCAGGCGATCCCCTGGTTCTTGTGATTGGTGTTTTTTGAGTGAAGTGGTTGAGTGAGGTGGTTAAGTGACATCTTTGAGAGGATTTGTCGGTCGCATGTGTTCCGTGCGCTACAGCCTTGTTAGCACCCTACCGCTGCAATCTCCTCTTCACACCACCGGACACTGATCTGAGAGCGCCTCTCCGTGAGCTCCTTCGACGAGCGAACCGTAGCCTGTGAGCCACCATGGCCGATTCCTCCTCTGTAGATACCCCTTCGCATTACGACATCACCTCCAGGATCTGCTCTCTTCCAATTAGTCTTCAGGTAATTATAGGTGTGGCTCATCTACTTGCCTCGGCATCTCCTCTTGCTGCTACAGTCTCACGTCTGACTCACCGAGGACAGGAATGTGATCGACCGGCCACTGCTTCGGACTTTCAGTCACTCTACGAGGAGACAACTCAGTTTTGACTCTCTCAGCAGTTTGTCGCTCTCCCTAGCCCCTTTAGAGTTTCAGCTCTCTCAACCTCATTTGGTACCTCTGTTGTCTGGATACTGAACTCGGGGGTCTCACACCACATGACTCCGGATGTCTCTCTACTCACTACGGATGGTTCTCGTCTAGCCATCTCACAGTTCGGATCCATTACTACTTCCTCCGATCCCATAACCCACCTTTCCTTACCCTCTGTGCTTCACATGCACCTCATTTCTATTAGTGTTTTATGTGATTCTGGCTGATCTATGACCTTTACACCCTCCTCTTGTTCTGTGCAGGATCTACGTACTGGTCGATAGATTGGAGCAGGTCGCATGATAGGTGGGCTGTATCAGATGGAGTTTTAAATTTTTTTTTACTCTTCGATTCCGTCCTCCTCTGGGTTCTGTGGGGTTGTTTCTTCTGATGTCGATCTATGGCACAGACGCTTGGGTCATGTATCGGAACCACAACTTAAGAGGTTATTTTTTTTTGGAACTTTTGGTAGTAGTCATTTTCCGTCTCTATCTACTTGTATTGGCTGTAAGCTTGCAAAAGCTGCAGCCCTTTCCTTTTCCTCTAGTACTTATCGGAGTTCTCCTCATCCCTCTATGACTGGGTATTTATATTATGTCTCCTTTGTGGATGATTACAGTTGTTACGCATGGGTCTACCTTCTTCGTTGTCGCTCGGATATCCTCCAAACCTATCAAGATTTTACATCCATGATTCACACACAGTTCAGTCGGTGCATCAAGATCTTTTGATCTGATTGTGCCCTTGAGTATCTATCTACCGCTATGCGCAGTCTTATTCAGTCTCATGAGATGGATTTTTAGCACTCATGTCCTCACATCCACGAGCAGAATGACGTTGCTAAGAGAAAGCATCGCTATATTCTTGCGACTACTCGTGCTCTCCTCCGTTCCAGTTCTATTCCTCGACGCTTTTGGGCTGAGGCTCTTTTGACGTCGATCCAGCTTATTAATATCACTCCTTTGTCAGTTCTTCCGGCTGATTTGTCTCCTCACGAGCACTTTCTCTCTAACATTCCTAACTACAACCATCTTCGCACGTTTGGATGCACCTGTTTTGTTCTCCTTCCTCCCCATGACCGTACGAAGCTGTCTGCTCAGGCAGCTAAGTGCATCCTTCTTAGGATCAACACTGAGCACAAGGGATACCGCTGCTATGACCTTGTTGCTTGTCGCTTGCGTATCTCTCGACACGTCTCCTTTGTCGAGGATACGCCTTACTACTCTCATGAGGCTTAGGATCCCACCTTCCTAGGGTTTCTTCTCCTCTATCCTCGACACCTGAGTCACTTCCATCGGCGCACTCCTCCGGGCCCCCTAGCTCCACCGGCTCCTTCTTCCCCACCAGCTCCCCCGGCTCCACATGTTCCTTTGCCGATAGTTTCTCCAGCTTCTCTAGGGGACTCCTCCGGGGCTTCCTCCTCTATGTGTGTGCCTCTCTCTCCTCCTTTTTCCTCAGGTATACTCTCACTGGACTGCTCCTGTGTCTCAGTTTCCTTTCTTCTCGGAGGATATTGGCTCTCCTGTTGTTGAGCTTGCTTCTGGTTCTTTGCCTACTGTGTCTGCTCCGTCACCATCTGTCGTGGATTCGTGCCTGCCTCGCTACGTTCAACGCCAACATCACCCGCTTGACTGCTTTAGCCACGACACTGGGCCTCCTGACCGCTTTGGCTTTGCCTCTGTCTGCAGTTACTCGCCTCAGTTTACTGCTTTTCTTACCGTTATGCACACAGATCAGGAGCCCCGGTCATACTCTGAGGCAGTTTAGTTTTCTCAGTGACGTCAAGCCATGAATGAAGAGTTCCAGGCCTTTCAGCAGACTCAGACCTGGGAGGTTGTCCCCTTACCCTCTGGCGTCGAGCCTGTCAGTTGCAAGTGGATCTATAAGGTCAAGCACCGAACTGATGGATCTATTGAGCGACACAAGGCTCGGGTGGTGGCCTCTGGCTTTACTCAGGAGTATGACATTGACTACGAGGAGACCTTTGCTTCGGTAGCTCAAATGACCATTGTTCGAGCTCTTCTGGCGGTTGTAGCCGTTCGCCACTAGCCCCTTCTTCAGATGGATGTGAAGAATGCATTTCTTCATGGTGACCTGTCTGAGACTGTCTATATGGATCCTCCTCTCGGTCTTTGTGTTTCACCTCAGCACGTGTGTCATCTTCGTCGGGCTATTTATGAACTCAAGCAGGCTCCTCATGCTTGGTTTGAGCGGTTCCGTCATACTGTCAGGGAGCTTGGTTACCCAGAGTGCAGTCAGGACCACTCTCTGTTTGTGAGGTCGTCCCCGCAAGGTCGGGCGATCCTACTGTTGTACGTAGACGACATGATTATCATTGGGGATGACTCTGCTGCGATTGCTTGTCTTCAGCAGCACCTGAGGAGCCAGTTTTAGATAAAGGACTTGGGTACTCTTCGCTACTTTCTTGGTCTTGAAGTTGCATGCAGTGCAGATGGTATTCTGCTTCTTTCAGCAAAAGTACATTTCTGACATCCTTAGCTGTGCTTCCCGCTTAGATACCCGCACAATAGATACCCCTTTTGAGCTTCACTCGAAGCTATGTTCTACAGATGGAGTCCTTCTTTCAGATCCCACTCGGTACAGGCAGATTATGGGACAACTTGTCTACCTCTGCATCACTAGGCCTGATATTGCGTATGTTGTCAGTATTGTTAGCCAGTTTGTTGCAGCTCCACACTCAGTTCACTACGGTGCTCTTCTTCGGATCCTCCGATACCTTAGAGGGACAGTTACTCATTCCTTGTTTCTATTGTCTTCTTCTTTTCTCACTCTTCGAGCCTACTCAAATGCAGACTGGGCTAGAGATTCGACTACACGCCGCTCCACCACTGGTTACTACTTGTTTCTTGGTGACTTTCTGATATCCTGGTGCAGCAAAAAGCAGAAAGTGGTGTTTTTTCCCAGCACTGAGATTGAGTACAGGGGCATGGATTCCACGACCAAGGAGATAGTCCACCTTCGACGTCTTCTTAGTGATCTCAGTGTTGCTTTCTCCGGGTCTACTCCACTTCACTGTGATAACCGGAGTGCTATTCAGATTGCTAGCAATCCGGTTTTTCATGAGAGGACAAAGCACATCGAGATTGACTGTCACTTCATCCGACAGGAGTATGAGACCAAGACGATCTCACTACCCTTTGTTCCCTCAGCAGAGCAGATAGCTGACTTCTTCATGAAGTCACATCTCACGCCACGCTTTCGGTCTTTGATTGGCAAACTCTTGGTGCATGATCCACCTTGAGGTTTAGGGGGGGTGTTAAGATGTATTCATGTATATACATACACTTAGTGTATAGAGGACTTATATGTGTAGCCCATATATATCGGCCTTTGGCCTAATGTGAGAAAACATCTTTCTCTTCAAATCCTAGCCTCTCTCCCTCTCTCTCTCTCTCTCTTGATTTGTATCACATATGAATAGCTTATACCTAAAAATAATTATATGATTCGTTTAGCACACTTGATTACTATGGAAACCCGTTATCAAACATCGTGCAGACCGGCTATTATCATAAGGCAATACAATCTATATAATAAGGCACGCTTTTGAGACCGAGCGGCTGTGATTGATTTGGTGATAAGATAAAGAAGGGCTACAATTTGTTTTCTCTCCTCCCATTGGTTTTTAATGTGGCTTCATCTTTTATTGTTTTTCATGTTTTTTTTGTTTGGACTTCAGCCTTTACTGCTTCTTTCTTTTTTTCTCTGAATATGACTTTTGGATATGTATCACATTTTTTTTAATGCTCTCTCTCATTTTTGGGGTTTTTAATGTTGCATGCACCCATTGTCTCTCTCTCTCTCTCTCTCTGGGACAATCCGCCAGAGGCGGCTATCTCTTTCGCACACGGGGACAGTCTGCCGGAGGCAGGGGAAGTACAGATAGGCACGGTTTCTAGTACCAAATAAAGAACACTATTGATTGAACTAATTTATCAAAAAAACAGAGGGGTTAAAGGCGCAAGAGGGTCTCTACCTTCCCGTCATCAGATAAGAGAAAATCAATCAGGCTGGGTACAGCTTCCATGACTAGGTCAGAGCAATCCAAAGGGATTTTCTTGCACATGTTGAGAACGGCCGACAGCGCCACTCTCTGCGATCAGATATCATCAAATCAAACCAAAAGAAACCCAAGGATCCACAGAAAAAAAACCCCCAAATCTTAGAGCAGGGTCTACCTGAATACTCGTCGAGAAGAAGGAGATGTAGCTTACAACCGCCATGATTGCCCCATCTTCTAAGCACGGAAGCGGTTCATACGCGGAGATCTTCTCCAACGCTTGCAAACACTGCACAAAATCCAATCTGAAAATTATACAGCTGCGGTGGATTGAAAGCAAATCAAGGAAGTCGAGATCGGTTCGGACCTGCTCCGCGACGTCGATGTACTCGATGGACAGCAGTCGTGCGCAGAGGACGGGGACGACGCCCCGGTCGACGA
Organism: Chamaelirium japonicum; assembly: GCA_947650365.1. Lineage (NCBI taxonomy): Eukaryota > Viridiplantae > Streptophyta > Magnoliopsida > Liliales > Melanthiaceae > Chamaelirium > Chamaelirium japonicum. Next base: position 55,476,556 of record OX393551.1, on the reverse strand, counting down.
GGAGTCGGGCTGATTCCGGCCTGGCGTCGACGAGGTAGGTGACGGCGCGGAAGGCCAGGGTGACGAGCTCGGGATCGGTTTGGTCGCGCGCGACCATTACGAGGAGCCAGGCAGTGGAGTCCGTGGAGAAGGCGGCGAGGGACTCCACCGTGCTAAGGGAAAAGACGTTGCACATTGATGCCAGGACGGGGAGCAGGGCCGCGGGGTCCTCGACGCCGTCGAGGATGTCACGGAGCGCCGCCTCGCGGCTCTCACTGTCGGGGACGACGGACTCTGGGCTGGAGTTAGCAGGGAGGGAAGGCGGCGTCCGGGGCTCGTCGAAACGCAGCGGGTGGGAGGGTGGCGTCCGGTGATCGTCGGACGGCAGCGGCTGGGAGGGGGCGGAGGGGGGATCGTCGGACGGCGGCGGGTGGGAGAGGGGGCATAGGTTCACGAAGTTCCCCATGTCGGCAGGGGAGTAACGAGCAGAAAAGACCGGCTGTGGTCGCCAATTTATAGGTTTGTTGGAGTTGGGCCGAAAAAGAATAGGAGTACGCGGCAAAACCAAAACGAACTCGGTTTCCCCTTTCCACCAGGAGTGCGTAGGTATCGGGGTTGGACTTGGGCGGGTCTGACCCGAACCCGACCCTAACAATGGACAAACATGGATAAAACTGGTTAAAAATTTGGACAGATTTGGACAAAGAAAGATCAACCCGATTTTAATTTGGACGGATTTGACCACCGATCCTCCCAACCCGAGGAAGCGACACACTAAGGTTGAATGCTTTGATATTTTTTTTATGAAAATCAAAGATTGTCTATTTGATGTAGTGTTTTGAAAACCGAACCAAACCAAATGGTTCGATCGGTTTGGACCGGAATCGGAACATTTCTCGATTTGGTCTTTGGATAAACCGATTTGTTTGTTAACTCAGGAATAAAACCTTGTCATTGAAGAATTTAGTAAATATATATTTTTTTAAAAAATATTTTCATACAGTTCAAACGGTTGAACCACCGGTTTGAACCGATTTGGATCGAACCGGATGCCTTTTCAGTTCGCCTTCCGGTTCGGTTTTGAAAACACTGGTTTGATATTGAAGGCTAAGAATTCGTTTGAAATAAGTGAGGATATTGGTTGGACTTTATGTTTTCGTTATGCAAATCAAAGATTTTTTTTTATGCAATTCAAAAATCTGTTGGTTTTTTTTTTCCATTTATTTATGTGCCCAAGCATTTCTAATTGGGCAATCAGCCCAACCCGCTCATTATTTTGCAAATTGGGCAACCCAAACAACTAGAATGGGCAAACACGGGTTGGGCTTCCACGGGTTCCCTGGGTTCCACGAGCAAAACGAGTTATGGTTTGTGCAAGTCTGGTTGGGCATGGGCAAACCCTTCAACCAGCCCAAGTCCCACCCCTACGTAGGTATACTCTCGAGTGGTCGGTGATCATTACCGGAGGAATTAGTCCGACCCGGGATCCATTGCCCGAAATGTTTCCGGACACCCACAGATGTAAAAAAGAAAAAATAAATCGTAACTCGTATTTGGTAGAGGTGGCAATGGACTCCAAAAACCCGACCAAAATCTGATCCAAAACATTGGGTATGGGTACGGATTTTATACCCGAAACATGGTTTGGATAGGGTATGGGTATAGGAACTCTACCCGATTAACTTTCGGCGGGTATGGGTATAGGTACCTCAATACCCATACTTGATACCCTATTGCTCTTCTTAACTTGTGTATACTAGGTAGTACAGTTCGACTCCAAACTCATTATATATGCCCAAATTCTAACCGAACCCATATCCCTACCCAAACTTATACTCTACTGAAACCATTATTATAAGAAGCCAAAAGAGCTTCGTAGCATTGCATTGTGATACCTTGATTTTTCTCTTAAAAAAAATAGATATATGATGGGAAAAAAAGAGAGAAAATTATACCCAATTTATACCTAAAACCCGATTGGTTATGGATAGGGTATGAACCCTCTTCTAACCGAACGGGTATGGGTCGGGTATGGACCCTGCCATACCCGAATGGATATGGGTATGGATAGGGGTTGGGTTCGACCCGAACCCGACCAACTGCCACCCCTAGTATTAGGGTGTGTGTCAGTAAGAAACCAATCTATAGAGGCAAAATTCAAACCAATCCAACCTTGATTAAAGCCCTTAACTTAGTCACCTCGACACCTGTTATTTCCATTCAAAAGGATGGTTTTGGATTGTTGAGATCTACAAGGTACCTGGTGAACCCCAGGGGGCTCCCAGCATAAGGGTCGTGTGATCAAACGGGTGGAGACAGGTGTCGATGGCAGGACCTCGAACCACAGTGATTCTGTGGTTCAGGGTGACTCTTTTAAGTCATTCGAACCTTGATTGGTTTGGAGGATTCTCAATCCGATCTAGACTGAACTAGGATTGGAATCCAATTTGATCCAATTAACGTTGGTCTAGATTGGATTGGATGATCTATTTGGGGTTTAGTCTACATGCTTATTGGGGTTTTTTTTGAGAAAGTGAGTGTTAGGTCCCAGGCAACAGATCAGTTTGATTAAGAGGACAATTTTATTTGTTTGTTTACAGTAAGTCCACCAAACCAAAGTAGGTGAAAAACTGATCATTTCCTATCTTTTCAACACTACAACGATCCTTTTGAAATGAGTTATGATGACAATATTTTTTAAAAAGGCAAAGGTACCATTGTGCTCATCTGCCTTCATCTTGCTGGAACCCCTCCGCTCCCACCCCCTTACACCTCATCTTTTCCTTTTCCTTTTCCTCTCTCTCTCTCTCTCTCTCTCTCTCTCTCTCTCTCTCTCTCTCTCTCTCTCTCTCTCTCTCTCTCTCCTCACTCGCCAGAACATGCTCCAACATCGCACACTCATCGGAACCCCTCCTCCAACTCACTGGAACCCTCCAACCCCTCCTATCACTCGTCGGAACTCCTTCCGCCCTACCTTCATTCCTCACACACTGTCTATTTCTTTTACTCTCCCTCATCACTCGCCGTAACCCCCTCCAACCCCACTTCCCACTAGCTGAAACCCCTTTCGGCCCACCTTCGTCCCTCACACAATATCTTTTCATTTTTCTTTCCCTCGTCACGTATCAGAACCCCCTCCAACCCCTCCTCCCAATCGTCAGAACCTCCTCTACCTCCATATACGCCCATCACCGTGGTTGCTATAATGAAATCACTGTAGCACTGAGTACCATTTGGTATATTTGATTACAATTTGAAATCACTATAGCAACCACGGCGAATCACTATAACTGCTATAGTGAAATCACTATAGCTACTAGTGAAATCACTGTAGCTGCTATAGTGATTTAACATGGTATTCAAATATACAAAATAGCACTCAAAAAATTGAGTATCATTGCAAATGATATTGAGAAAATTTAGTATCATTTCAGATATCTGAGTGTCATTATCACTGTAGCAGCTACATGGAAATTATCATACGTAACTGCTAGAGTGATTTCACTGTAGCAACTATAGTGACTTGAAATGATACTAAAAAATGTTAAATGATACTCAGTGCTATAGTGATTTCAATGTAGCAGCCATGGTGAAATCCCTGTAGTAGCCACAACAAAAATCACTGTAGCGGCTAGAGTGATTCCGCTATTGGTGTCAAAACTGTGAAGGAGCGGTATCTTTGGTTAATGGAATGGTACTTTAATAAATATGATAGCTATCTATAGGCATATATGTCTTTTTGCTCGCCATTGGACTTGATGCAATTTGATCTTTTAATTTGGATTTATAACAACAGAACCTTTTTTTTTTCTGGACCTACCTTAACATAATGTTGTCATGGGGACCTATCACTAAGTCCCCCTTTTTTTTCTCCTTCCATTTGGATATGGTTTCAACTTTTAAAAAATTTGTGGCCTAATTATTAGGCCTAAATAAGATTTACATTGAGCTTTTGTCATCACATTACTAACTAAATATTAAGTTACTAACAATTATGCATGATACCATTGCAATAACTAGAAAAAAATATAGCAACTCTTGAATTATAACAACTACCATTACCATAATATTTATGCAAGTCCTCCAATTATATGATGGCAAGTGGTATATTTAATAAAATAGATATGTATATATTTGTCGGTTTGGGTTTTTGTTTTTAAATTTACAAATCCGTCAATTGAACCAATCATGTTGTTTTTTAAAAAACCCAATCCAGTATGATCCATTGAGTCTGTCAAAACCGATCAACATCGATTGGTTTGATTCGGTTAGGTTTGGATCCTGCACACCCCTAACCGGCATTGAACAATTATTTGGGGGGGAGCACTATTTGCACCCGATATTTTAGTGTTCGCACCCAATAAGTTTATTTTTTTTTTTAAATTCCTAAACCATCCCTCTTCCTAACCTCCAGCAAATCAAACCTCCTATACCTATCACTCCTTTTCGGACATCGCCACCACCCCTTCCTTAGCTCCCCCCCCCCCCCCCCCAAAAAAAAAAAAAAAAAAAAAAAAAAAAAAAATGTCCCCAACCCCCTCTGTTGCACTCTCCCTCTCAAGTGGATTACCATGTAGCCATGACTCACTATTCTGTAATCAGAACACGTACTAAAGTAAGTACCAAGATGCAATCCTAAGCTATCAACCATACACAGCTAAATTATTGGTTTTTACGAGCTGTATACCTTACCAATTCTAACACTTCTTTACTCGATTAAATCGAGGAGCCTCCTATCATCTGGACGCTCTTGGAACCACAGGCATCAAAATTAACCAATACCTTAGTGGCCATTTTAGTTATTCTGCCTTTCAGATAACACTCATAAGTCAAAAGGATCTTCGATGAATATGTGAATAGAAACTCGACCTTCTTCAATCTTTGAGTTTTATTTGAGGCAAAATATCTAAATCATAGGGGCCATAAATGGGTTAGCTTCTTTGAAGGATTTAGATAAATTTAAATCAAATGCTATAGCTGTCATGAGATCTATTTTTGAATTAGTATTAAATACAAAGAGATTGTTTTGATTTATTTCTCTAGCAATGAATATATCCATTCAGTTTAAGAAACACACCAACGGTACCATTTAAAACTAAAAACTTTATTTGGTAAGGAGGAAACAGAACTAAGTTTCTAAAGATCAAAATCCGTGTTTTGAAAAAATAAAGATAATCATTTCTAACAGCTTACGCAACGACTTATGAATCCGTATCTATGTTATGACCACTTCACCATTACGTACCCTTTTGCTTTTGAATCCCTGTAGACACGAAGTCACATTCCAAGAAGTATAAGAGTTGCTACTAGATAGTGATTCAACCCCTTTAGGAGTTGATGTCTGTCTGTCCTAATATCCTGAGGCCTTACACAATTTTACTTTACCCCTTTTACTCACTACAGTAGAAATACTTTCGTCATTGGCATCACCAAACTTAGGAGTCCACACCAGTTTCTACACTGATATAGTTTTGGTTTCTAATAAGTTACTCTCTTAGGCTCTTCTAGAGAAGACATAGGTTAAGCACTAAAGGCTTTGCCTTTAATCTTGTTTCCATCCTTTATCTCTTGAAAAGCTCATCAGAAGTTTTGTGTTTGTCATCACTAGCTTGTTAAAGTTAAAGTATCTGATAACGCCTTTGAAAGTTCTAGACAAGGATGCAAGATAGACGTCTTTCACTACCTCATCATCTAGCACCATGTCTTTAGAATCTAGTTCGATCTGAAACTCAAGTATGTGTTTCCGGATAAGCATACCCTCAAATATTTCGATACCGACGAGTCTCTTGATGGTAAAGCGATGAGCCTACTTACTTCATATTTCATACTTCTAATACAAGTAAAACTTTATTTCAAAAGACCTGACATACCTTTGACTTGCTTCTAAAGAGTTGTTCGCAAGTTCGCTATGACTTAACACTAACACATCTCCTCAGATTCTCGATAGTCGTTATATGCCCTAGTCAGTGCCCTAGTGGCATCCGGACCTGTTAGGTCAGGTTCATGGATATTGAGATTGATAGCCAATGTACGTTTATAACCCTAAACATAAGCTCAGATAGTGCTTCCACTCTACATAGTTACAGACCCGATAACTAGTTTTCTTATGGGATAACGAATATGAAAATTATATGGTTGAATAAAAGAATACAGAAAACTTATTTTATAAATTTTAAAAATAAACTAATTACATCCTAATGCCATAACTACCCTCACAATGAAGACACCTTTAAGGATTAATTAACCATGTATGCGAGAACTTGGAATCAGATACACCCGCCTTAGGGGGTAGTGTGCAGCGTCATCCGTTCACACGAGTCTTTTATTGACCCAATCCAAATTTGCCAACAAAAGGCTTTGATGGACCATGATTATTGTTTTGGCTAGTGCAACGTGATCCCCATACGAAGCACCGAAAGCCTCACATGCACTTCGGATACTTACCTACAAGCTTAGTCAATTATGACACGGGAGTTCATGCGGCCCCCATTTGGGTGGAAAAAGCCCTTCTATCCTAGATTCGTAACCATTATATAATGAAGAAGACCGTTAAGTCATTTAGCATGGAAAAACATAACTCACACCCTAGGGGGATGTTGACCTACGTCCTCCCACCCAAACACAAAGCAATTAGCTATGGAGGCTAGACGATCTCAACGAGTCCTCTTACATATCTCTTATTAAAGTTAAGGGTTATTTTAATACAAGTATGAGTGTAAAATAAGGTTACGACAACCTATACATTAGACCCTGGTTATACTATACTCCCTTTACCATTTCAAGCCATTCACGAAGCATTAATCAGTATCGGAGTATCATAGTCCGTACCTCAAGTGGATTTCTCCACTCAAGGATCACATTACATCATCCGAGAACGTCAATGCTTCGCAAAACCGGCTATCACCCTAATACTCTAGAACCTAGCCTAAGATCAGACTAATAGAAAATGTCTCCCATTACCATGGCGTCTCGATTATAAACTTAACAATTGATGTCATAGTAGATCTCCGTCTTATTATTGGTTTTGATACTAACCAAATAGCAACACCCGACAAGTCAGACATCGTCTAATGGTGGCATAACCGAATATGATGAGTTAACATTATCATTAAAAGTTAATTAAATAACAGGTGGCATTAGTGGAATCCTATCATAACAAGGTCACTTGGCCTTGAGGGGAAAGAGTATCCCTCTCAAACACTGATAATTAAGTTATCACATCGGGGTTCTCTACAGAAATATAAAGAACAATAAAAAGAAACAATCACGCAACTGAATGAAGTTTAGGGTCCGATCTCTGAACCTGACTAATACAGCACATGCTCTTTTTCCCTTTCGCAAGGTTCCTCGTCCCGGTATAAGTCTTTGTATATGATCTCCTGAACCTTTTACCCTTTGTCATACGTCAGCTTGTACACTTTACTGGATCGCCATCCTCCTCCAAGGTTTCGTTCATTCTTTGGTAATAGATTTCCATGGCAAGTCCTCCTTCTTAATCTGTACGTAAAAAATCTAGTATACTTCGAGCAAGTATTCACTCGTACATAATTTCCTATAAAGAAAAGAAAAACAAACATTGCAAAAAGCTGGAAATCAAAGGTGGTCAACCTCTACCTCTTGCCCGACTACGACTCTAAAGCATATTCATACATAAAAAGCATATCAAGGTATATGAGCTAGCATGGGATCCAACCCCTGATAGTTAGCAATCACATATCCAGATAATATAAAGCGGTGCACTACAAGATCAACTCATAAAACACACAATATCTATAGTATACATGATCTACTCGTAGAACCCCGATGGCGGCACATACTAATCATGTGCGCACATGACGGTTTCATAAAAAACATAAAACACACACCACTAGCATAGCTCTGATATCAATTGTTAAAAATAATCATATGGCAGAGGCATACATAAGAAGCAGAGGGTACGTTCGAAGACCGCGGGGGGTGTGCATTATATATCAAATTTAATCGAAACGATCTACACGTGAGTGTACGAATCTAGCATAGTAACTACGCGACCCCCTAACGTCGATCTAGCGAAAAGAATAATTCAGCATACATGCATATTCTATCTATATACTAGATCTACATGTTAGAAGTCATACCTCAGTGCAGATTTTTTACTGTGACAAATTTTTTTTTTGTCGATGGAGACGGGCTCGGATCTGCTCAAAGAAGCTTTGGTGCCACGTTATAATTTTTGAACTTGAACTTCGATTATGCTAAAATTTGGAGTGGAGCTAGAGGACTTCAAGATGCAACTTTTGCATCAAGTTTGAGGTTGTTTTGACTTCTGTAGCTCCTGCAGCAATAGAAACATCATGGATATTCTGTGCAAAATTTGAATAATTAGCATAAGATTGTGAGGAACGTCTTCTTGTTCACCCGATCTCTCACGATGCATGGCACCTTATTGATGGATCTTTAAGTGCCTCCATGCAATGAGCCTTCTCCGTCTATGAAACACCACATAAGAAAGATGCGTCAAGGACCGAAGTCGCAAGCGAGAGAGATGAGAAACGATAGATGGAGAGGAGAGGCGGCTAGGGCTTGCATCAGGTGCTAGGGTTGGCCCCTCTCTCCTTTTGCTCTTTTATAAGGCTGGCCCTATCTTTGGATAAGCCTGCTAAAGGATAAGGCTTGAGCCCCTTTTATCTCTCTCTTGTCTATATCTCTTCCTAACTTCTAGGCGTGGGAATGATCAAGTCAAACCCCTAATCCCTATCCCTATGGTTGACCCCTATAATGGAGGTAACAATCTCCTAGATACTAGGGAGCTGGCCTTGCTAGCGTCCCAACATATAGGGTCGGCCCCTCTAGTGCATGGTGACACTTGGTTTTTCCAAAACGCCCTCATGCCACTAGTTGGCCGTCCCACGTGTACGAGAACTTGCATGACACACATAAGTGGGGTACACTAGTGATTTTACTATTTACTGAGGTGCCTTTAGTAAACACATATAATGCCTATAGTAAAGTCAACTCGTAACATATCCCGATGCATCACACCCATGCGGCGGAGTCCACTTATGGTAAGGGATGACTACGTGTGTCTCTGTACCACTCTAGGGTTTTTCCTTAGCACACACATGAAGTTACGCATCTACCATGCTCTAGTGCGACACACACATGGAGCGTAAGGCTAGATTTATTACTTCTTCTAATTACGTCCTGTGTTTCGAGGAGATGGTTCAAGGGCTGTACATTATGTGAATAAGGTGGAACCTTTAGGGACCAGGGTTCATGGCTTCCAATGTGGACTCGATTGACACACTACTCGAGTATACCATCGATCCTCTGAGTCCGAGTTAACCTATGTAACCACCCAGAGTGCGACACAAGCTGCACTCCAATTCTCCCGAACTTACTATATCCTCCCGTATACCCCTGCTTTCCACTTAGTAATGGTAAACCCGTTATCCCTCCACTTGGTGCCATGACACGACTCGAGCGGTGGAGAATACTGTCAATCTCGAGTGCTCATATGACTCGGTTCCTTTTAGCTTGACTACATATGTTATACCTCCGATTACCTTGCCGAGTAATCGGATCCGGTCAACTATCCAACTAATGACCATTAGGTCTGGGTTTAATATGATGCAAGTCAGACCAAGGAACACACCTCCTGTTAGGGGTGTGGATGACTTGCAGGAGTGACACGCTGATGCGATGCCAGCTAGGGTAACCCAGCACACTGTGGTTTTGAGTCATATAACTGGACCCTCATACATTGGTGCACAAAAGCACTACATAACTAGTTAGCACACTAGTCATGGTTCCTCGGGATTTAGGATCGTTTTACCCTAAGCAAAAACATGATTTAGTATACCATTGTTTGCTCATCGATCTGTGCACCGTGTTGGTTCCGTTCGACCACCAATACTATGACTGGTGATGACCGTAGTACATGGAGACAACACATACTCTGTTATTCCAACAGCTTATCCCTAATAGGGAGACTAACCCTAATCAGAGCTGTGAACATATTTAGGTTACATGGGACCAATGCATTGAGTCTCACACTCAAGTGGATTACCACGTAGCCATGGCTTTCTGTTATGTAATCAGAACACGTACTGAGGTACGTATCAAGATACAATCATAAGCTATCAATAATACACAGCTAAACTATAGGTTTTTACGAGCTGTAGATCTCATCAATTCCAACAAAGGACCCCTTGCCAACTTGAAGCCTTGTTAGAGACGGTGGAGCAAAAAAAAATTTCCCACAACTAACTCTCGAACTAGATCTCGACCAAGCTTACAAAAGCCTCCCCTGAGATATACACCCCACTTCATATCGGTCCCTCTGAACCATGCTTTGTCAGCATTTAGCCCCCTATATCACCTTTTTATCGTGAAAATATCCTTATTAAATTCCAATAAGACTTAAAAGATTTTTATAAATTTTAACTTATGTTAACTAGGGCAAGGGTATTTTTGGAATAACTTGACAAATGGGGCTCAATGTAGATGGGGCATAATTTAGGGTTCAAATTGTTCAAAATAAAAGTTAAGGGACCAAAAAGAAATGAGGTGCATAGTTTAGGGATGATTTTTGTAATTTTTGCAATAAGAAATCGGTCACTATAGTTTTACATGTTTGCACAGTACCCCTTTTTGTCAACTACTATATTTTTTTATTTTGGTATTTTCTATTTAATCAAAGCTGAATTTTTTTTTTGATAATTTCTCCTAACAATAACATTTGTATATATACTTTCTGGCATTGCTTTCCACATATAAATCAACATCAATTCCGACACTGTTATGAGATCTTTCTCATTGTGTGGATTGTTCATCGTCGGATCTCCCTTATGGATTAGGGTTTTTCATCTATTGCTTGAGCCATAAATAAATTTATTCTATAAATAATATATGACCCTTAAAGTGGGGTACGTTTTGATATCTTATCTTTTATTATTTAACACGTTATCAGCACGAGAGCTCGTCGACCCGGCTGATCTCGTCGCAAGAGAGAAGAGAGAATGGCAAGAGAAAAGAGAGAAAAGAAAAGAAGAGAAGAGAGAGAAGAAAAGAGAGAGATCTGGGAGAGGAGAACGAAGGAAGACAACAGCAACCGTCAATGCCTATTCCTTGCCTGCACACCGGTTAATCTCCTCAAAGCTCCGGCCCATCGCAACGGTGAGTCCCACGGCGACGAACGGTGCAACGATACGCCCGAGAACCCCTCTCCCCTATTACGTAGCAATACCCGTCGGGTACAGTCGTAAAGATCCCTCGCACGAGCTGGCGTCAAGCTTGCGTGCGATCGGCGGCGGCGACGGACTGCGCTTACGTGCAGCAGCAGCGGGCTGCGCCTACATGTGTCAGTGGCAGGATGCACACAACGGGCGCCGGCAGCGGGCTGCACTCTGCGCTCGCAGTGGCAGTGGGGCTGCGTTCTGCGCTTGCAGCGGTAGCAGGGCTGTGCTCACCGGCGGCGGGATGCACACAATGTGTGTGGGTGGCGGGCTGTGCTCACCGGTGGCGGTAGCGGTAGCGGTAGCGGTGGCATGAGAGATGGGGTTCGGTGGTTAATATTTTCTTGGTCCGATAAAATCGGAGAAGATATACAGTAACTTCTCGGATAAATTACTACAGGTCCGACCCGACTGCTATATAGCAGATCCGACCCGACTGCTTAAATAGCAGATTTGACTCGACTGCTATATAGCGGATCCAACCCAACTGCTTAAATAGCAAACACGACCCGACTGTGGTTAATGCAAACCTGACCTATCTAAGTTTGTATGCATTCATATATACTTTACTGTCTGATTTAATCTAGACTATCAATTTTATCCTGTGATTGTGAGCCTGGTCTTGGCCCGATCCGATCGATCCAAGTATGGATCTTGACTAATTGAACCGTTTCGGACGCATCAGTACGATTAGATTTTATTGTTTCATATACATTGTTTATAAATTTTCCTATTTAGTCCCTTTAGAACCAATATGTGAAACATGTATTTACAATTAAGGACAGATCTGTCCTTAATTATAACAAACCTTATATTTTGAATATATCACATGCTTTTTATCTATTCAATGCATATAATATGTCATATTCTTCCTTAATTAGAATATTAATCAACTTTTAGAAAAGCATAGCAAGGTGCATGACGGTTCCATATAACCCGCTTTACCTTGGCAAGTGGTTTTTAAAACGATCTTATTAATACCTAGTATTAATAGACCATGTCTATTGTATATGATAATACTTCATATAATTTTTTTTATGTGCCAATATGATAAATAGTGTCGTCATAGTAATTAATGTCAGTATTTATTTAAACCTCAGATGTCAACTATGTCCAAGTTAGAATTCGAGGCCTTGAGGTCAGTGGCAAGAATTATCTAGCCTGGCGCTTAGATGCCACCATGCACCGGCCTACAATCAAAGAAACTAGGGAGTGTACTCGAGGAAGAAAATGAGCTTCCTCTTGAAGAGAAAGCTAGGGCTACAATTTTACTGTGTCATCACCTCCATCCCGACCTCAAGAATGAATTCCTAACCGAGGTGGATCCTCTGAGCCTATAGAAGTCCCTGAAGGACATGTATAACCACCAGAGGATGATCATACTCCCAACGGTCAGGAACGAGTGGATAAACTTGTGATATCAGGACTATAAATTTGTATCAGCATACAACTCAGCGATGTTCAGTGTTACCTCATGTCTGAAATTATACGGAGAACCTGTCAACGATATTAAAATGGTTCACAAGACATTGTCTACCTTCCACGCCACGGACGTGCTCCTGCAGCAGCAGTATCGTTAGCATAATTTTTCGAAGTTTGCTGATCTTATCTTTGTCCTTTTAGTTGTAGAGAAAAATAACAAAGTCCTAATGCAAAATCATACCTCTAGGTCCACTGGAGTCACGACATTGTCTGAAGTAAATGCAAATAAAGGATATCATAAATATCGAGGCAGAGACCGTGGTAGAGAAGACTGTCATAACCACTCCGGAAGAGGTGGTAATCGTGGAAGAGGTGGTTATCCTGGAAGAGGCGGCTATAATGATCATGGAAAACATGACCATCCCGGAAGAGGTGGCTATAATCCACGAAAGACTACACACTTTAAGAAAGCAAGAAGCTTGACGTGGCATGTTCCTCCCATACAAAATCCACAACTTACAACCACACCACAAGAGGCTTGCTACAAGTGTAGGGGTGTAGATCACTGGTCACGCACCTGCCATGCATCTAAGGAAGGAGCGATATCAGAACTCTCAAAAGACCATGGAGGCAAACATGGCAGATAATTTTGATGACATCAATGACCTCAATGATGTTCCTGATTACACCCAATTGAAGCCCTTGAACTTCTACAAAGATAACGATGATGGACCTGACGACAATATGATAAATGCCTAATTTCTGCAGTTTAGACTAGTAGTTCTTATTTTCTAGTTGGACAATTGCTTCCTAGTAGTTCTTATTTCTAGTAATTGAACATTTGCTTTTAGTAGTGGTTATTTTTTAGTCGTTTGGACATTTCATGCTATTCAGTATTATATTTTTTATCCTAGTTTTATCTGTTATGTGTTGCATCTTTAGTATTTTATATTATGTTTAGACAATGATACATATATTTGTTGCAAGACAATGGATTTCGATAAAATTATGGAGAAAGAAGATATATGCTTAGTTGATAGTGCAACAACTCACACTATATTGAAAAATTATAATTTTTTCTCAAATATAGATTTCAACCCTCATACGGTCTCAACAATAGCTGGACCTGCATAAATAATTAAAGGCTTTGGAAGAACCCATCTGGCGTTACCGAATGACACCCACATGTTTATCCAAAGCGCTTTGTACTCAAATAGTTCTAGAATAAACTTACTGAGCTTCAAAGATAACTGAATGAATGGGTACCATATCGAAACACAAAATGAAGATAATAAGGAATATCCATGCATTGTATCTAACGTTAAAAACCTAAAGTTCATATTAGAAAAATTCTTCGCCCTTTCAATAGGGATGTATTATACTCGTATTAGGTAATCGAATCTTATATAATTAGGAGCCAGAAGTTCATTGCTAATGATAAACCATTAGTAAGCCAGAAGCTCAATGATTCTGAAACCTTAATCCTTTGGCATGATCGCTTAGGTCATCTTGGATCCACTATGCTCAAAATGATCATAAACAACTCTAATGGCCACCATCTACTGAATCACGTAATACCCAAGGGTATAAAATATATTTCTTACTCACAAGGAAAATTGATTACTAGACCATCCCTCCTAAAAATAGCTTCTGAGTCATTAACTTTTCCTACAGAGAATACAGCGTGACATATGTGGACCTATCCATCCCTCTAGTAGACCGTTTAGATACTATATGGTACTTTTAGATGCTTCGACCAGATGGTCACATGTATGTCTTTTATCCCCTAGAAACTTAGCTTTTGCTAGACTGCTTGTCCATATTATCAAGATTAGAGCTCACTTTCCAGACTATCCTATAAAATCTATTAGATTGGACAATGCAACTAAATTCACTTCCCAAGCCTTTGATGTTTTTGTTCATTAATAGGAATTGATATAGAATATCATATTCCACATGTTCATACTCAAAATGGTTTAGCAGAGTCTCTAATTAAGCGCCTTTAGCTAGTAGCTAGGCCCCTAGGGCTCTTGATGCAATCTAGACTTCTGGCTAATGCTTGGGGGCACGCCATTCTGTATGCTGCAATGCTTATTCAGGTTAGACCTACAACCTATCATAAAACCTCTTCGACTCAATTGGTGTCAGGAAATCAACCTAGTATCTCGGATTTACGAAAATTTGGTTGTGCAGTACAAATTCTTATCCCACCACCAAAGATAACCAAAATGGGTCCCCAACAAAGACTAAGTATTTATATCGGTTTTGAATCACCGTCTATAATTAAATACCTAGAACAATTAACCGGTGATCTGTTTACCACAAGGTTTGCAGATTGTTATTTCGATAAGACAAAATTCCTAACGTTAGGGGGAGATAAGAAAAGTAACATTCCAAAAAAAGATGAGAATTATTGTAAAAAACTTCTACTCTGTCTCATCTAGACCCTAGGACTTTCCAATGTGAATACGAAGTTAGAAGAATTATGCATCTACAGGAAATAACAAATCAATTACCTGATGCTTTTAACGATGCAGTGA
Source organism: Chamaelirium japonicum (assembly GCA_947650365.1). NCBI lineage: Eukaryota > Viridiplantae > Streptophyta > Magnoliopsida > Liliales > Melanthiaceae > Chamaelirium > Chamaelirium japonicum. Next base: position 55,461,399 of record OX393551.1, on the reverse strand, counting down.
AAGTGACAAAGTCACATGTGCTAACTATGAATACACCTGCTCGAATTAGTATCACAGAAGGATAGGATTTGAACAAGGCAATAAACGAGTTTACTGAACATCAGAAGCGTGGCAGACCTATAGGTTCAAAAGATTCAGCTCCCCAGAAGAGGAAGTTAAATGATAAATCATTCCCATAGAAAACTCCAGAAGAAGTACCTCTAGAAGAAGTGATGCATAATGCTCCTTCTGAGATTATGCCTCAGGTTCTTGAAGCGACTGAGAATCAAAGGCCCAATTTTCTTGAATCCATATATAACGCTCCGGAAGAGGTTATGTCCCAAGTCCTTAAAACGACTGAAAAAATGGTACTGGTACCGAACAATGATAAGATCTTAATATTCTATTCATATTTAGGAGAAATTTGGGACTGAAAAAAAGTAGTCAACAATGACGTATTTACATATACAGTAGTTACTGAAATATCAAAGGGAAATGATATAAATGGTGATAATGAACCAAATAGCATCCATGAATGTCGACAAAGGAAGGATTGACCAAAATGGAAAGATGCTATTCAAGCAGAACTGAATTCACTTGAGAAACGTAAAGTATCTGGACCTATAGTACAAACACCATCCGAAATAAACCCAATAGGTTTTAGATGAGTATTTATAAGAAAGAGGAATAAAAATGGTAAAATTCAAAGATATAAAGCACGACTTGTGGCACAAGGTTTTTCGCAGAAACTTGGGATCGATTATAAGAAAATGTATTATCTAGTAATGGATGCAATAACATTTAGATACCTAATTAGCCTAACTGTATATGAAAAACTCCACATGAGGCTAATGGACGTAATGACTGCATACCTATATGGAGAACTAGACACTGAAATTTATATGAAAGTCCCCGAATGATTTGATTTGCCTTACGTAAAATCTAGGAATACACACTCAATTAGACTAAGACGAGCATTGTATGGTTTAAAGTAATCCGGAAGAATATGGTACAACCGTCTTAGCGAGTATTTGTCTAGAGAAGGATATAAAAATGATCACATATGCTCATGTGTCTTTATAAAGAAATCCCTGAATGGATTTGGAATAGTAGCAGTCTATATCGATGATATAAACATAATTGTGGCTCTAGAAGAGCTCGAGAAAGCTGTTAACTATTTAAAAAAGAAATTTGAAATGAAAGACCTAGGTAAGACTAAATTTTGCCTCGGTCTGCAGATCGAACATATTGATAATGGAATATTAGTCCATCAGTCTAATTATACTGAGAAACTCTTGAAGAGATTCAATATGGATAAATGTTACCCACTTAGTAAACCTATGGTCGTTTGGCCTCTAGATGTTAAGAAAGATTTATATGGGCCTAGGAAAGAAAGCGAGGATGTACTTGGTCTTGAAGTACCGTATTCTAAGTGCCATTGGGGTATTACTATACTTAGCACAGTGCACTAGACTTGACATAGCTTTTTCTGTAAATGTACTTGTTAGATACAATTCTATATCTACTTGTAGACATTGGAATGAAATTAAACATATAATTAGATATTTTCGTGGAACCATTGATATGTGATTGTTTTACTCTCATGATCAAACTAACCTGATTGGATACGCGATTCATGTTATCTTTCTGACCCATATAATGATCGTTCACAAATTGGATATATTTTATGAATAATAATGCAGCTATATCTTGGCATTCTATGAAACAAAGTCTGGTAGCTACCTCCTCGAACCATTCAGAAATTTTGGTATTATACGAGGCAAGCCGAGAAAGAATATAGCTGAGGTCATTGGTCAAGCACATACGAAGCAGTTGTTAGCTCCCTTCTGCTACAGATGAATCTACTACGATATATGAAGACAATGTCGCATGCATCGCACAACTTCAGGAAGGATTCATCAAAGAAGATCGAACAAAGCTTATTTCACCGAAGTTTATCTTCGCACGTAAACTCCAAGAGAAGCAAGAAATCAAAGTGGAGCAAGTTCGATCCAGCAACAACCTTACAGATTTCTTCACCAAGTCACTACCAAAGTTAACCTTTCAGAAGCTAGTGCACAGAATTGGGCTTTGAAGACTTCGTCAAGGAAATATTAAATGATGTAATCATCAGGAGGAGTTTTCTTTATTTTGAAAAATATAACCAGGGGGAGGGTAATTCTAGGTTGACATCTTGAAGTATGTCAAGCATCTTGAAGTATGCTAGTATCCTGAAGTATGCTAAGCACGCTGTATATTTTTTCCTTTGGATATATTTTGTCCCTTAGGGTTTTTGTACCAAAAGGTTTTAACGAGGCAGGAAGATGCGCATTCACCATTATTCCTGAAGGACATTATAATTGGTGGATATCCAAGGGGGAGTGTTATAAGATCTTCCTCATTGTGTGAATTGTCCACCGTCTGATCTCCCCCATGGATTAGGGTTTCCCATCTATTACTTGGGCCCTGAGTAAACTTACCCTATAAATAATATATGACCCCTTAGGATGGGGCACGTTTTGGTATCTCATCTTTCATTATTCAATATACACGAAATAAGTTAGAATTGAGCCCGACACATAACACGTAGATATTTGAAATAGGCCCAAACAAACCCAAATTAAACCTTTTTTTGTTCACATTAGGAAAATTTATACTTTGCCCCCTTGTAGTTTCAACTTTCAACCGAAATTGCTTAACCCTCTTCAAGATTTTTTCGTGCTAAACTAGCACATATAATTTCACAAAAAAAATAATTTTCACCCCTTTGTTAGCTATCTATGATTGACATGGCATCAACCGCCAAGATACACATACACAAACACGACACAACAGTCTTGAGGGAAAGTTTGCTCCACAATGTTCGTACCGAGAGTCAAACGGGGACCCTCTCCAACATAGGTAGAGAAAGTACCAATATGACATGAGCCAGTTAGCATATGTTATCGCATTTGTGGTCTATTTGGTTGTCTATAAGTCTAGGGAAGTGTGGGATCTGCCAAAAGTGTAATTTCAAAAACGAAGCATCAGTTTTTTTGTTTAGTTCCAAGGAACTGGCAGTTAATTAAACATACTTCTGACAGTTTCGATGTTTAATAAGCAATATTGTACTCCTCGAAAGTGTTGCTTCTGCTACTTCCAATTTTTGTTTCCAAATAATTAATCGAGTTTGGTTACCCCTGAAGTGGTATGGGAGGTTACCTCTCAAGTGAGCAGACCTATGTTATTTTATTTCCCTCATCACCATTTAATGCAAAATTTTCTATTGTATTTTTCCTCCCTTTCTTTTGTTTCTAAGTGATGCTAAACATGTTGAATTCAGCTTCGACTTCTATTGCCATACAAGGGCACACGATTTGTTGTTTCATCAATCAATCAATGAAAAGGTTAGAAGTATTTTGCCATTTTATCAATTTAAGCTCAAAACAAAGAGAAGAGGGACAATATTTTTTGAGAGCACCAAACAATAATGAAGGTTGAAACAATATTGTTTTACTCCACCCAACAATACTAGAGTTTAGACAACGCCATTTTTTTCTGAGTGCACCCAACAATGATAAAAGTTGAAACAGTTACTCATTACGATTTTACATCATCATCGAAGAAAACAAGGACATATCATTGAGCAGGAGAGAATAACCAAATGGATTTATCTATAATTAAAGACACGATAGATGTTCATATTTTACATTATTTTTTGATAATATATTTTAATCAATTATATTTTTAAGTACATAACAAATAGAACTAAATCCCTGACAAGGTTCTTCTGATGCCTTTCTCAAACATCAACTCTTTTCTCCAGTGCCTCTTGTGACATAGTTTAATCTTTTGCTCCAATGCCGCTTGTAACATCATCACTTTACTCTTCGGTTGAAGATCATCAATCCATTCAAAAAAAAAAAAAAACACATTCTTTATTCCGAGCACCCTACAGTAAGCTTGATGATACGATCATTGTGAGACTTCTAAATAGACGAATGATGAATCGTCTCCCTCAACTATGCTTTTTGGTATTAGTGAAGTGAAACTCCCTACATTCACCATTTCCATATGGGCATAGTCTGCTCATCCTGTCGTAACCTAAGTTGAATTCTTAGAACCGCAACTCATACTATTAAAATTTGAAGTTCATAACTTGAAAATCAAGTCAAAAGAAAAAAGGAAAACAACAATTTTGGACCAACAACATTTATAACGGAGCCAAGGGGGACAAATTGTCCGTCTATACTGAAAGGGGTTTTAAGTGATTTCGGGTGACACTAGGGGGCGAGCTGTAATTTTCCTTCGTTATTGGACCAGACGCAGCCACACCCAACTGGAGCCTAGTTAGGAATTCGGGTCCAGTCCGGCACCACCTAATGCAAAGGCTAGCAGGTCTCCGGTTGATTATAAACACCGCCACTGCCAGTGAGCCACTGCGACGGCTCTCTTCATGGAGGGAGCGGAGAGCGTGTTAGAGGTCATCTACGAGGAAGAGGCGGTGGGGGGAGACGAAGCCCTAGAAGACGATGGCGGTCTTGAAGACGTCGAGATGCTCGACGCCGAAACCCTAGTCGGGGGCGCCGGATCCCCCTCCGCAGGCGGCGCAGTCGTCCGCGAGGCGGCGGCGGAGGGTGCATGCCGAGGCACGAACCAGAGGCGAAGATCGAAGAAGAAGAAGAACAAGAAGAAGAGGAAGGGGGGCGGTTCGGCTGCCAGTATTACGGACATCAACTGGTAAGACCCGCCCGACTCGCAATACTCTATTTAGCATCGAGAATCCAGAGCTAATGCGAGTGTCCCCTCCGTACCCAATCGGAATCGGGCAATTTGGAACCTAAATTCGCCGCCTTAGTTGTTTTATTGGCCATGAATTCTACAGGTTTGTTATAGACACGTGCAAGCGTTTGAAAGAGAAGAAGTCGTACTTAGTATGGAATGCCGTCGGATGTCTTGGTGTTTCTGCTGTTGGCGACCTTGTCAAAGAGGTAATGCGCCCTTTGCATGGCCCATGGGATTGGAATCTCAATGAATTATGGATTGCGGCCGTTTTTCTCATGCAATATGCCTCTTTAGAGTAGAGAAAGCATACACTATGACTTATTTCCTGTTTATTTGCATATAGGTTAAAAGAATTTGAGATGGACATGGATGAATAAGATGGTGAGCTACCCTTTCATTTTAGATCTTTATCTCGATAGCGTACCTGTTGAATGTCAAATCTAAGTTGCAGTTGGATCTCCGCCGCTTGGTGTCATGCCTACTTCCTAGGTTCTATTCGCACCCGTCAAGGATGAATCTATGTATGGACCCAATGTTGTCAAATGCTGTATCTTACACGCACATGTCATTGGACATTTGCACATGCAACCACAAGACACCGAATGAGTATGCCATGCCCACACAGAAGGTTTGGTGCATATGCAGTCTCACATATGTATTGTATGAGCGCATATTGTCCAACGGTAAAAAAAAATTGACGGTTTGGAATTTTTCGGATCGTTCGTGCCCTACCATTTTTCGATCTTTTTCAACCTTTCTCACCCTCCACCTCTTGCAATCCTATTTATACCGCTTCCTCCTCCTCTCATCGTGCAACCTTTATAACTCGTTTCTTAATCTCCCTGGCTCTCTTGCTCTCGCCTAACTCTCTAACTCTTTCGTAAGCTCTTTAAACTCTCTTCTAAGCTCTCTAATTATCTCTCCCACACTCTCCCCCCCAAGCTCTCTAAATTGGCTAACCACCATATCATTATTTTTAACCGACTACTCTCCTCCACTCTACTAACGTCATCCAAGCAAAGCGACATTTGGGCAACACAACCTCTTCTCTTAAACCTGATAGGTTTAGGGATCCGAGTTGGAAGTATGGGCACTATAAGAGTCAAATGGAAATGCTCTTATAGTGTTAGTAGTGTCGCTATGTCACCACTTGGCCCATACTCCTTGGTTTAATGCTAAAGTACGTTCTTGTGCTACTCATAAAATCCGAAAGGATAGAAAATGTATGATGGTTAATGATGTTTGGCTTGCAAAGAAGATAGAGGGGCTACTAGAAAAGTATGATGAATTGTACCATCTGGATATTCCTTTGAAAAGGAACATTATTCTGGCGTCTAGTGAACCCAGGAATTGCCAGCTCAAACTCACCCAATTGACTATTTCATCTATATTTGCCACAATTTAAGAGAGTGCAAATGGAGGTAATTTTCATCCCAATCCGATCCAAAAACTTCGTTAGAGATGAGAAATTATTTTTTGGTGGAGCCTGTACCATTGGAGACGTCCCTTGATGGCTTAGTGATCAATATGTATATTAGTTTTATTTTTATCATTTGTTGACTTATATAGTTGTATTGTTCTTTTCTTAGACTTTGTATTAATAAATTTTGTATTTTATTTTCATCATTACTTTTTGGGAGACTTGGTGATCAGTCTAAAACAAGAGATCCGTTTAAGCCAAAGGATAGAGGACAAAAATGCCCTTCAATGTGCTTTAAATTTTCATTTGCATGCCACTCCTTTCTAAAACCTAAACCAAATCCTAAAACCTAAACCAAATCCTAAAACCTAAGATCTACAAGCCATGGGGTGAACCTTAGACCTAATCCCAAACCTTATCCGAATCCTAAAACCTAAGATCTACAAGGCCATGGAAATGGGATGAACCCTAGACCGAATCGTAAAACCTAAGATCTACAGGTCATGGGATGAACCCTAGACCCAATCCTAAACCTAATCCAAATTGAATCGAACCGAACCCACTTGCCGCCCGCCTCTTGTCTCTGCTGCAGCGGCAACGAGCAACTGTGATTTCCGCCGCCGCTACTCACGCCTTTGAGGAGGAAGGAGGAGGCGTCGAGGGGGTGGGAGGAGGCCGAGGCCAAGGTCGCTCGTTGGTGCTGCTCGAGAGAGAACAGGGGAAGGGGGAGAAGGGGGAGGGGGAGGGGGAGGGGGCATTTTCGGATTTATGAAATGAATTTGGGACCTACCCTTGAAGGGATCTTATGAATGTCCTATTCATTAACCAGATATATTGTCTGGGACCTAACACCCATTTCCCCTTACTTCTTGTACTTGTATCACATTTATGCAATTATGTTACTAATTGTTTTTAATAAAATCACTAAAGTAATTTTGTTTTCTTTTACACATATAAGTCCTAGTAATTGTAGATGGGTATTTACAGTGAGCCGATGACCAATGAGGGATTGAATGTTGCAACGAGTGCCCGAGTACCCATGCTCGAGCTGACCAAGTCAGGGAACTTGGAAACAACTCAGGGTAACTCAAGGCTTGGACTATGAGACCTCTAGTAGGTGAGGACATATGCTCGGAATCAGGAGTACCCAAAAGGAAGCTCAAAGTCATGGGGAGGCTCATAATGAGCCTATAACCCTGGATCCGTGACGAATTTGACTCAGTCCTAGTGGATTCGAGATGCCATAACCTGAGTAGGGCCTTAGAGAACTCAGGAGCACATGGGCCATGCGTATACAAGTATTCCGTCCGAGTATCTTGAAGTGGCAAGATGGGTTCTTGTGCACCGACACTCGAGTATCCTAAGGAAAATCCGGTCACATGCCAAGCATGTGGGGGACTGGACTCCAAAGATCACGGTGGCCATCACAGACCTCGATCAAGTTATTATATCCCATCCCCTAAACAGCTCAGATTCGCCTCACTAGATATGGCAAGAGATAAAGGTTAGTCCAAGGTTATAGGGCCACATGGTGTGGATAACCCTTAGCGTGATTCTATGGGATCAGGGAGCCAAATCTGCCATAACTGTCAAGATTCTCTCCAACACTAATAAATGTCCCATGCCAGGAGAATGAACTCTAAGGGTTGTTTATGACCTGACTTGTGCGTTGGATGGACCTTGGCACGTAGAGAGTCGGGTCTTTTTGCAGGTACTCTCGGAGAGTTTGTTGAGGAGATTGTTCATCAACTAGATTGTTCATGAACTCTAAGGGTTGTCTTATGATCTGACTTTAGCGTTGGATGGACCTTGGTTCGCAGAGAGTCGGGTCTTGTTGCAGGTACTCTTGGAGAGTTCATTGAGGAGATTGTTCATCAACTAGGTGTGTGTGTGTGTGTGTGCGCGCGCGCATAGAAAAAGCACTCACAATATTTGTGAGGTTTTTTTGCATTTTCCATTATTTGTTATCACTTATCGTAAAATTGCATATTCCATCGCATATGCTCATTGGAAGCCAAATCATATAGGCCCCATTTGTGGGTTTGACAAACATACCTTTATTGCAAGAGTTGTGATCTTCAATTCTACATATCTATGTTCATTTCATGCCTGGACAGTATTCCAATATGAGGTGTGTTCCAACTTCCAAGAGGGCAACACAATTGATTTTTTACAATAATGGAATCTAAAGGAAAAATCCAACCGTTGGGGGGTTTCACCAAAATCCAAGGGATTGTCAAAAGACCATGTGAGCTTATTGCACGTGTTGGCATGGATGGTTTAGCAGAAAAGGATTGGAGTTAAACGTCCTACACATACAACGGGATGATGGAACTTCTGATGTTTGTGAATTGGGGGATAAGTTGTGGCGGCTTTTACGCTTAGTACCATTATTAAATGTAGGATGGTCTAGTTTGTAAGAAAATAACATTAGCAAAACATATAGGAGGTTTGGCAGAGGTGGTTCTCCACTTGAATTAAGCTGAACTGTTGCATGGAAGATCTCGCCTACATTCAGCAGTTATGCCTAAGTCTTCACAGGCTTTCACTGTAAAATCAGATGTCATTTAGAAATTGTACTGACATTTTTTACTTTGGATTTGGCACGCAGAGTGAAATCTACGATGTGGTCAAACCTTATTTTGATTAATTGAGTCGTTTATCATATTTTCTTATATTATGTGTGTTTTAAATATATCTAAGCCATTGTCAGTTAATGGTTATGATTAGGGGTGACAATGGGTTTGAGTCGGGTTGAGACATAGGTACAAGGGCAAAAAGAGAATGTGATAATAGATCTCAATCTTCACAATGTTCGCAATGTTGTCAGAATTGGCAGGAATATTTGTGAGCATGCTAAACTTGTTTGTCAAAACTCAGTTACACCGAATCATGTTTTTGTTTTTTGCACTTGGAGGGCTATACAAGGTAACCTATTAGCACAGCGTCTGCTGCAAAGGAGAGAAATGCAAATGGCACAAAAGAGACACAAATGCCAAACATGTATTACTTTTTTAGAAGAAACTTTGAGTCACTCTCATTGGATATGGGGAGTCCCAAAGTTAAAGCTGGGCTTGGGTTGGAGGCATTATAAATGAGGAGTTTGGACAATTAATTGAATTGGTGGTATATGTTCAATCTAAGAAGGTATTGATTTAAGACAATGGTGTGGCCTATTTGGGATGGACGAAACCGAAGAATATATCTGGAGGAATTTTTTCCATAGGTGGACCAATTTCAGGCTATAAGAATGATTTTATGTAGAAGTTGGAATGAAATTGTTAAAATTTGATTGGATTAAGCATTGGTAGGGTTATTTAGACATGAAATTGTATCTGACTATGTTGGCTTTGTTGATCTTGTACAGGAGTCTTTTTGCTCTAAATCTATGATAAATAAATAAACTGACAATTCAATGAAGAAAATTGGACTTAGAACTTCCATAATTGATTACTTATTCCATTTTATTAGTACACGTCAATCACTGTAGTAGTTCTTTGACAAATCCAACTATAATTCTTGCATGAATGCCATTGATCTGTCTCATTGAATAAGCAGAGCCATTGAGGCCTGCCTGAGCTTATTGCATCATCAGATAGGTAGGCACCATTCTGTTTGGGGATTGATCATGTTGCAAATCTGAACTGTGGCTGGAGTACCATAAAATATCTTTTTTATTTCACCACCAATCATGAAGAAACTCGACCCATCAATTAAAGTTTTGTTTAAGAAGTTCACATTTTGGATGCTTTCTCTTGATCCTTTGTCATAAACAAACAGTTTCTTCCTTTTACGTCCTATGCAAATTAATTCCTTCATGTAGATCTTGACTGCCCAAAATAATAAGCGCTGTATGCTTTGGTCTATCATTAGAAATGACTTGTGAGCGGTGGCATGATCCAAATATCATGGAAGAATACATGGCACGAGCAAGAAATGTTAAAATTGAAAATATATACCTTTCCAAAAGTTGGTTGTTGAGAAGACAATACTAAATAATTGATGAGGACATCGAGCAGCGCCCCTGGCGCGTGTACCAGCGCAGGAGGCGCCACCTGAGCTTGTGGCTCTGATCGGACAGCCAGCACCTTGATGGAGACCGTTTATTCATTGTCGTTATTTACTTGTTTTGTTTTGCATTATGCTATTTAGTCCCACCTCAGTTGACAGGGATTTTCGCTTGTTTATCGCAGCCTTTATATAGGCCTGCCCGTGGACATGTAATGGTACTGATGAATTAATAAAATTTTATGTTTCCTCCACATGCGTGTTGAGAGAACCAGGGTGAGGCGTGTGAAGCCCCGAACCCAAGCCTAGGCGTGTGAAACCCTAGGTCCAGTATTAGGCGTGTGAAACCCTAACTGGAAACCCTAACCCTCTTTCCCCTCCTATCCCTTATCTAGCCGCCGCCCCTCTCCCCTTGTTGCTGCCGTTGCCCGCCCACCCGAATCCCCTACCCGCTCCACCCCTCCCTCCTCTCCTTGCTGCTGCCGCTGCACACCCACCCGACACCCCCTACCCGATCCACCCTTCCCTCCTCCCCCTTGTTGCTGCCGCTGCCTGCCCACCCGAATCCCCTATCCGATCCACCCCTCCCTCCTCTCCTTGCTGCTGCCGCTGCCTAGCCGCCCAGCCCTACCCGAGCCCTCCCTCCTCTCTTTGCTGCTACCGCTGCCCATCAGCCCAAGCCCATCCGATTCCCCCCCTGCCGTGCTGCCTTCCAGCCCCACCCCATCCGCCCCTCTCTCTTCCCCTTGGCTGCTGCCGCCGCCGGTCCCACACATCCACCCGACCCCAACCCGATCCCTCTCCCCCCCTCATCCCTATCTGACCGGCCCCTCCCCTCCTGCTGCTGCCCGCTCGGTATCGCACCTCCGGCGCCCTCGTCCCGCGTGCAGGGCCGGATTTGCTGGGGATCACGGTGTGATCATAGACGACGACGGGTTCCTCGACAAACAACTCTCCCCTCCCGCCCGGAAGGAGAGAGCGTGGAGGAATCTACGAAGGGGCCTCGACATCAACTTCCCCTCCCGCGATTCGGAAGAGGAAGCGTGGAGGCATACGTGCCTGTGCCATCATCGGCAACTCAGATTACGGAGTTCCCTCCTCGACCAGGTATTATCGTGTTTCACCAAATCGGTTATCTAGTTTATTATCGTTGCCAGCTGCTTTCCCCCCATTGTGAGATTGAGCGTTCACCTGCCTGTAGTGCTCTTAATCTAGACATTGCAATAGGACTATTTGGATTGCTTTATCGCCTGATATTGAAAGCGAGTGGCACTAGTACAGTAGTTCTCTTCGTATCGGCCCGTGTTATTTGTTTGACTTGATTCTTCGTGCGGCATCATAATTAGTAGTAAGCCCTGCCTGCTCAATTAATTAATAAACATTTTCGTCATTGCATCGTATTGCATCATTTTGGTATCAGAGCATGGTTAGTAGTTAAACATCCTACAGTTCTCATATTTCATTTTTCTGCATTAGTTGTGTGTGCATGCCAACCCGTAACGGTAGGCCATATCTGCTAGGAGAGTCTAGTGAGTCTGATAGTTGCACCATGGATCCCGACGCCCTAGCTAGGACACTCGCTGAGTTAGCTCAGGGTATTGCCACAATGAACCTAAACTTCGCAGCTTACCAGCGCGATACCAATGCCCGCTTTGACCGTCTGGATCAAGTCCCACCGCGAACTCCCCCACCCATGGACCCTCAAGATTTTCGGCCACCTTGGCAGAACAATCACGATCCGGATGAGCGATATCTCCGGAGCATCAGGCTAGAAGTGCCCGCTTTTGATGGTCGGCATGATCCCCAATTCTTCCTAGACTGGCTCCAATCCATGGACCGGTATTTCGCCTGGTACCCATTAACGGAGCCACGGAAGGTCCGTTTTGCTGCAATGAAACTCAGTGGCCCCGCCAGTCAGTACTGGACTAACGTTGAAGCCCTGAGGGTGGCCCGAACCCAAGATCCCATCGACACCTGGGTAGCCATGAAAAACGAACTGAAGGGGAAATACGTGCCACCGTCCTATCAAGCGCGTCTCTTAGATCAGTGGCATCAGTTCACTCAAGGCAACAAGTCAGCAAGAGACTATGTCGCCAAGTTTGACGAGTTCTTGACCCGCTGCAACGTCCTAGGGACTGAGACCCCTGTCCAGATTTTATCCCGCTTTCGGTCAGGTCTAAGGGAGGACCTGAGGAACGAGCTTCTCGCTCGTGATGTTACGGAGTTAGAAAGGGCCTACGCGTTAGTGCAAGATCTCGATAGCTTTAGGTCCACCCAGTCTCATCGGGGCCAAGATTCCCGAAGTCACGCCCCACGTCCTTCCTCGAGCAATTATCCAAGTCGGCCTAATCCCACCCAATCCCAACCCAGGACAGACTCCACGAGTCGGAACAACGAAAGGGACAGTCGTGGCAAAGGCCCTGAGAGGGACTTTTCCAAAGTCAGTCCCCTCATCAAATGCTACAAGTGCCAGGGTTATGGGCACGTGGCGGCGAACTGCCCTAGCCCCGTCAAAATCAACATCATTGACGGCACACCTGTTGAAGTTTTGGAGTCAGACGTAGATGGGTTCGTTTACCAAGCTGATGACGATGAAGGAGACTTTGATGAAGAGGGCGATGACGTTACCCTAGGTTGTCTTAGGCGCACAGCCCCCACTGAGCTGGCAGTTGTTAGGTGCGCATTGTCCCAACCCAAAGAACAAGATGATTGGAGGCGTACCAACATCTTCCACACCTTTACTCGGATCGGAGAGAAGAACTGCAAGGTGATCATCGACAGTGGAAGTTGCGTTAACGCAGTTTCGTCTACCGTGATCTCCAAGACTGGATTGAAGGCAGTTCCCCATCCCCGACCATACCAAGTCTCCTGGATCAATTCTACGGCAATGGAGGTCAAACAGAGATGTTTGGTCCCCATAAACTTCAATGCCTACCAGGAAAAGATCTGGTGTGATGTGTTGACCATGGATGTAGGTCAAGTTATACTAGGACGGCCATGGCTCTTCGACAACGATGTTCTCATCTATGGCCGATCCAACATGTGCATGTTTGAACATGAAGGCAAGAAGATTAAGTTGCTACCCTCTCAACCCAAGAGTGGTCAGCCTGCGCAACAGCCCACCTCCAAGAAGAAAACCAGCAACGTCAGTCTTATCGGGGCCAAAGAATTGAGCCTCGAGCTGGAAAAAGGGGCCCCGATCATGATCCTTGCCGCCCGGGAGGTTCCTAAAGAGTCCACCCAAGTTGTTCCCCTAGAGGTTGCCCCAGTGTTGAGAGAGTTTGCCGATGTCTTCCCTGAGGACCTCCCCGACCAATTACCTCCGATGCGTGACATACAACACGCCATCGATTTGGTTCCGGGAGCTAGCCTCCCCAACCTGCCCCACTACCGAATGAACCCTACAGAACATGCCGAGTTGAAACGGCAGGTCGATGATCTACTGAAAAGGGGTTTCATCAAAGAAAGTATGAGTCCCTGCGCGGTTCCAGCTCTGCTTACGCCCAAGAAAGATGGAACTTGGCGCATGTGCGTAGACAGCCGCGCTATCAACAAAATCACGGTCAAATACCGTTTTCCTATCCCTCGCCTAGATGATCTTTTAGACCTGATGTCTGGAGCCACAGTCTTCTCTAAAGTTGACTTGAAGAGTGGTTACCACCAAATTCGCATTCGCCCGGGAGATGAGTGGAAGACGGCATTCAAGACTAAGGACGGACTGTACGAATGGATGGTTATGCCGTTCGGACTGACCAATGCACCTAGCACATTCATGAGAGTCATGACACAAGTACTCCGCCCTTTTATGGGAAAATTCTTGGTGGTGTACTTTGATGACATACTCATTTATAGCCAGTCCCAGGCGCAACACTTAGACCACCTCCGGCAAGTCTGTACCGTGCTAAGAAAGGAAGAACTGTTCGCCAACCCCAAAAAGTGTACCTTCCTCACCACTGAAGTCCACTTTCTTGGGTTCGTCGTGTCTGTCAACGGGGTTTCTGCCGACCCAGAGAAGGTCCGTGCAATTGAAGAATGGCCTGAACCCAAAAACATCCGGGATGTCCGAAGTTTCCACGGTCTCGCCACCTTTTACAGGAGGTTCATTAAGGGGTTCAGTACCATCACGGCCCCAATCATCGACTGTCTGAAGAAGGGCGAGTTCGAGTGGACGAGTGCGGCCACTAGGGCCTTTCTGGAAATCAAAAAAAGAATGGTTGAGGCCCCTGTGATGCGCCTCCCAGATTTCACCAAAGTCTTCGAAGTCGCTTGTGACGCCTCCGGAATCGGCATTGGGGGCGTCCTCTCCCAAGAAGGTCATCCTGTCGCATATTTTAGCGAGAAGCTGAATGAAGCGCGACAGCGATATTCCACGTACGATAAGGAATTCTATGCGGTGATCCAATCGCTCCGCCACTGGCGACACTACCTACTGCCACAAGAATTCGTTATCTATTCTGATCATGAAGCCCTGCGGTACATCTACTCCCAGAAGAAGCTTAACGCACGGCATGGTCGCTGGGTTGAGTTCCTCCAGGACTACACCTTCACCCTGCGCCATAAAGCCGGAGTAGAAAACAAAGCGGCCGATGCCCTTAGTCGTCGCATGTTCGTTCTGTCTAAGTTGACCGCTTCGGTCGAGGGTTTTGAGAGAGTGCGAGCCGAATACGAATCTTGTCCCGATTTCGGCGAAGTCTATGCGGCACTAATCGACGCCACAGTTCAAGAAATAGATGGATACCTCATGCAAAATGGGTACCTCTTCCGTGGCCGTCGACTGTGCATTCCCCGAACATCCCTTCGCGAATTCCTTATTTGGGAGCTGCATGCGGGTGGTCTTGCTGGCCATTTCGGCGTTAACAAGACCATCGAAGCCATCGAATGCCGATTTTATTGGTCGAGCCTGAAACGTGATGTCGCCAGACATGTGGGTAGGTGTCATACTTGTCAACTGGCCAAACAGCGAAAGCAAAACACTGGCTTGTACACCCCTCTCCCAGTTCCTAACTGTCCCTGGCAGGACATCAGTATGGATTTCGTACTTGGCCTCCCGAAAACCCTGCGTAAACATGACTCGGTCTTGGTAGTGGTAGACCGATTCTCTAAGATGGCTCACTTCCTCCCGTGCTCCAAAACTTCCGATGCGTCCCACGTCGCGAAAATCTTCTTTGAGGGCATCGTGAGGTTACATGGGTTGCCCAAGACCATCGTGTCGGATCGAGATGTCAAGTTTACCAGTTTTTTCTGGAAGACTCTCTGGCATAAGTTAGGAACAAAGCTCCAATTTTCCACGGCCTTCCACCCCCAGACCGACGGTCAAACCGAGGTAGTCAATAGGAGCTTGGGGAACCTTTTGCGAACGTTAGTGGGTGAACACGTTGGGAGTTGGGATCTGAAACTGTCAATAGCTGAGTTTGCATATAATTCATCTGTTAATAGAACTACTGGCATGAGTCCACATGAAATTGTCCATGGTTTTAAACCTAGGCAACCCATAGATCTCATTCCCATGGCTAGTCATCATAGAGTCTCTGAGTCTGCATCTGCATTTGCATCATATATGCATGAATTACACAAAGAAATCAGTAACAAAATTGAGCAGAGCAATGCTGACTACAAATTACGAGCCGATGCCCGAAAACGAGCTCAAACTTTTAACATCGGGGATTATGTGATGGTCCGGCTCCGCCCGGAACGGTTCCCATCAGGGACCGTTAAGAAACTACATGCACGCAGTGCCGGCCCCTTTCGGATACTAAGGAAGATAAATGACAATGCCTATGTCATTGACCTCCCTGAGGGTTTTGGCATTAGTCCGACTTTCAATGTCGAAGATTTAGTGGCCTACAAAGGCCCAAACTTCAACCCTAGTAACCCTCTGGTAGAGCCTGCCCTGGATCCTGTTTCTGAGAGCAACCCTTTACCTCCACTTTCCCAAAATATCCCATATCCCACAGCAGACGGCATCGATAAAATTCTAGATGACGAGATCGTCTCTGGTAGAGACGGTGGAACTCGGAGGTACCTGATTCGCTGGAACGGAAAACCCCCATCTGAGGACACGTGGATGGAACGAGAAGAACTGCAACGGCTTGACCCGGACCTGCTGGAGCTATATGAGAGCCGCACTGAGCCTTACTCGACGGAGTCGAGCTCTCTCCCACCCCGGGAGAATGATGAGGACATCGAGCAGCGCCCCTGGCGCGTGTACCAGCGCAGGAGGCGCCACCTGAGCTTGTGGCTCTGATCGGACAGCCAGCACCTTGATAGAGACCGTTTATTCATTGTCGTTATTTACTTGTTTTGTTTTGCATTATGCTATTTAGTCCCACCTCAGTTGACAGGGATTTTCGCTTGTTTATCGCAGCCTTTATATAGGCCTGCCCGTGGACATGTAATGGTACTGATGAATTAATAAAATTTTATGTTTCCTCCACATGCGTGTTGAGAGAACCAGGGTGAGGCGTGTGAAGCCCCGAACCCAAGCCTAGGCGTGTGAAACCCTAGGTCCAGTATTAGGCGTGTGAAACCCTAACTGGAAACCCTAACCCTCTTTCCCCTCCTATCCCTCATCTAGCCGCCGCCCCTCTCCCCTTGTTGCTGCCGTTGCCCGCCCACCCGAATCCCCTACCCGCTCCACCCCTCCCTCCTCTCCTTGCTGCTGCCGCTGCACACCCACCCGACACCCCCTACCCGATCCACCCTTCCCTCCTCCCCCTTGTTGCTGCCGCTGCCTGCCCACCCGAATCCCCTATCCGATCCACCCCTCCCTCCTCTCCTTGCTGCTGCCGCTGCCTAGCCGCCCAGCCCTACCCGAGCCCTCCCTCCTCTCTTTGCTGCTACCGCTGCCCATCAGCCCATGCCCATCCGATTCCCCCCCTGCCGTGCTGCCTTCCAGCCCCACCCTATCCGCCCCTCTCTCTTCCCCTTGGCTGCTGCCGCCGCCGGTCCCACACATCCACCCGACCCCAACCCGATCCCTCTCCCCCCCTCATCCCTATCTGACCGGCCCCTCCCCTCCTGCTGCTGCCCGCTCGGTATCGCACCTCCGGCGCCCTCGCCCCGCGTGCAGGGCCGGATTTGCTGGGGATCACGGTGTGATCATAGACGACGACGGGTGCCTCGACAAACAACTCTCCCCTCCCGCCCGGAAGGAGAGAGCGTGGAGGAATCTACGAAGGGGCCTCGACATCAACTTCCCCTCCCGCGATTCGGAAGAGGAAGCGTGGAGGCATACGTGCCTGTGCCATCATCGGCAACTCAGATTACGGAGTTCCCTCCTCGACCAGGTATTATCGTGTTTCACCAAATCGGTTATCTAGTTTATTATCGTTGCCAGCTGCTTTCCCCCCATTGTGAGATTGAGCGTTCACCTGCCTGTAGTGCTCTTAATCTAGACATTGCAATAGGACTATTTGGATTGCTTTATCGCCTGATATTGAAAGCGACTGGCACTAGTACAGTAGTTCTCTTCGTATCGGCCCGTGTTATTTGTTTGACTTGATTCCTCGTGCGGCATCATAATTAGTAGTAAGCCCTGCCTGCTCAATTAATTAATAAACATTTTCGTCATTGCATCGTATTGCATCAATAATCCTCACTATTTTGGCACTTCACAATTGCTAAGTAATGGCTTTCTATTATCTGCTAGATTTTGTAACATTGGCGTTTATTGCTGATTAGTAATACGCCATATAATTATTGGCCCATATGACACCATGGACAATGCAGAGTTGGTACTGAAGGCTGGGCCTTAATCTAGATGTTTTATCGGTCTCGTTTTCCTGGAGGCATGATACCATATTTGTAGAACATCAGCAATCTTCTTTGCTTCAATATTTGTAACAGCTAGTTTGAAAAAGGTCAGTGTATGTAGTTTGATTAAGTCATGAAGCTCTTAATGGATGATTAAGTCTATAGAATTGATATTGTGGATGTGACCGTCATTAATTAAGTTTTTCAGTGACTTCGATTCAATTGTCTTTAAGTTTATTGTTTAGCAATAAGTTGAGTGAAGAGAACTCATGGAACCAAAACCCTTCAGATGAAAAAGAACACAACTGGCTGATCCATCTATCTCTATAATCAGCAGGTCTGTGCATCAGAAGCAATGATGCGGAGATATACAAATTGGTCTGAAAACATTTGTAGTCATAAACTTAGGTGCGAAAGTATGAGACCGGTCAAAAATAAAAATTAAAGAAAGGAAGGAAAATGTTAATAAAAAAATGTTTTCGATAAGCATTGATTATCTTCATATTTACTTTTTATTGGATAATTTATTTGGTAAAATCGACATAAACCTACATCGTTTTTCTTTTCTCTGTGTACACACTGTAGTCTCTTGATTTAAAGTTTGATGTCTTTATTAGTTGTTGAACTTATCAGCAAATCAATTCTACTTCTCTCATGTACTGTCGTCCAGACAGTATGCACATTTAACAAATAAACCTTAAGATTATTACTAACTTTTTGTTACTGGACATTTCTGACGTAATTAACATTATCCTTACAGGATGAGGGAGTGGGTTGTATAGCTTTTGTAATGTCGACATTCAGTTAATGCATGCAAAGTTGTGCTTGAGTTGAACCCATTGTCGAGTGTGACCGCATATGTGATTGTGCGGTCGTATATGCGAAAGTATATCAGTATTTGGCTTGTGCGAAGCCCGAACGTGCGGATTGGAGCCTGTGCGGCCGCATAAGACTATATGACTGCACAATGTAATTGTGCGGTCGCAGAGTGTATTGTGTGGTTGCACTATTACCTGGAGGCTAAAGAGGTGCGAAGACCGCACATACATATAGGAGTAAGTGCGGACATACAAGACTATATGTGGCCGCACAATGTAGTTATGTGACCGCACAACTACATTGTGTGTCCGCACAATATAAAAACGCACAACAGGGATGTGCAATTGCACAATCGCATATGCGACCAGCTTAGTCTGAGTCGTGCGATCACACATCGTACTAGACAACATTATTTGGAATTGTGAGATTTTTAAAAAACAAATGATCACTGGACCTAATGAACATGTCTGTGTTGTTCAGCGAAAAGATATGATAATAATTAATATTGCTTACTAGATTTTAACTATTCTTTATATTGTTTGCTACTTATCTACTACATTTATGTGTTGACCACTCTAACTAAGGTCTAAATGTAGGTGGATGCAATACAGGATTGTGGGGGCCAGAGGACTGTTGATGGAAGGCGCTTCCGCACAGGTGGTGGTATTTTGTGGAACATTCTCAAAACACGTGAACCCAAGGCTTACAAAGAAATAATGGAAAAAGGAAGGGAGTTTGAGGTATGAAAGCGTGTACACATACACTTACCATGTTTTTATTGTATTTAAACTATTTATATTATGGTTTGCATGACATGCACAGTTGTACTAGATGCTGAACCTTTCTAATTTATTGATGTGTGTCTGAGTTTCTCATGGGTCACTGAAACACTGATTGCTATCCTGAAAGACCATAGGGCAGCTTACTTGATTTTGTTTCGTGTTTCTGAACTTCTTTTATCAAATAGAATAAACTACTATTATGGCAAAGTGGATCACGAAAGTAGTGTTAAACACACTTAATTGCTTAAACTAAACTTCCTTGAGAAAACACTTCTCATGTAGTTTAACTGATAACATATTAATGATTTATAACACATGTCGTTATAACACAGAAGTTGCATGCCTCACGTTGTGTGAAGCCATACAGTCTAGACCTTGCACTGAAAGGGAAATAAACCTTCCATTCCACTTGGCCATCAAAGCTCTATTCCTCCCTTATTAACACTTGTGTGCTTCTTTAGCCTTCCATCTTAGTTTGCAAGTTTTAGGTTGGACCTGTACAAAATGTTGGCACACTATAACGTAAAACAAAGTATGTATGCCGTTCTGATTCACTACTAGCTCTAAATGGTTTTTTTCCTCTCCTATCTATTTCTTTTCTGAAAGGTTTCTTTTCATCTAATCCCAGCAGACCTAGGCCATTCAATTCAATTTACAATATATCACATAGGACATGCACCAAAAAACAGTTGCGATCGCATTTTGGGATCACATGTTGGTTGATTTATGTTGTAGGTCTTTTGTTAATCGACCAATCAAAAATATGTTGATGACTATGTTGTATTTATAGCAATCTTGGTAGGTTGAAGAGATGCTTTATAACATACAAAGCCTGCTCCAAAAAAAAAACAATGCAGTGTTATGTTAGGGCTTAGGATGCACTGTGGGCCTTACCTGTATCATGCATATGGACGGTTGTAAAATTTGTCTATTACCCATATTAACTGTTGAGTGTTGAAAGACCCAAGATCTGTAGAATTTCCGATTACAGTTGTCTAATATTGGCAACACGTTGCACAATGCATATTCTATATAATTGGATGCTTAAGGAATGTTGGTTCTTCTAAATGACATTACAAATTGGTCCGATTATAAATTTATAATAGACATATTATTATCTGCCACTAAGTGGACCAATGTCAAGCACGGTGCTTATTTTATATATTGCTTATGCTTAACACGAATGTAGATAATGGTGATAATGTGCAGAACCCAATAACTTCTTCATTGTCCTGTAAAAATTTAAGTAGTAGGATCTGCTACTATGAAATACCTAAGTTGAGGGTTCCATTGTTCACCTGATACTATAATTATACATCTTACCACATACTTCATATATTTTCACTTGAGAATGTTTCATCTTACATGATTTGTCTATGTTTTCAAGGTAGGAGATGCCACTTCTACTTTGACCTGTATCTCAAATTGCTCTTCACTATATGTTAGTCTAAATCATAAGGTTGCATCATTTGGCAAGAAATGGCCCCTAAACATCCGAATAGGCTGCCCTTTCCGGTCTCAAATTACTCCACTCGTTCCTCATCTTACTGTTGGTTGGATGCAGAACCATCTTTATCTAGCTTTGGAAAGTAATTTTTCGTTGAATATTTTTTGGGCACTGTATGAATGCCGTTTCTTCCCATTATCTGTTTCTCCTCCTCAATTTACGTAAGTACTGCTTTACTTGTGCAATTTGTATAGGCCATTATCATCTAACTTTCCACAACCTCCAGCTTGTATATGCAATCATTGTGGACTTTAATCTTTAACTATAATTCTCCCAAGACAGTAGTCATGAAGAGAAGTTTAGTTGCATATCTGATAGCTCCAAGTGCTCCTGAACCATCTGGGTATATGGATTCTCTGTACAGTCAAATGAAACGATGAGATTGTTTCTTGTTCAGCGCCGCATAATAATCTTCTTTCTTCTTTTTTCTTGGTAGAGAAATATTCTTTGTTGCAGAAGCTGTGTTGTAGAAACAAGAAAGTTTCCATGAGTTAGCTTCCAGATATAATTCTTTACCCTTGGTGATATTGGTGCCAACCAAATATTAGTCCAAATTGTGTAACCATTATCGTTAGCACTTGAACTGCGATAGTGATATGCCAATTTCACTGAGATCTGTTCATCCTTTATGAATGGTCAACAAGGGTGAAAAACATCTACTGAACTTCTGTAAACCCCAGCTGCCCTGTTAAGTGCTCGTAAATCTTCTTTAACATCATACGCTTCTGTTATTCCTATGTCCCTTAACCATTTATGAGATAGTACTGTTATCTGCTGTTCATTCCTCTCTTGCCATTGCTAGTGTCCTTCAGAATCTGAATAGCTTTATGAATTTGTTTATCGATCTGTGACATCACTCTTTTTTTCTAGTTTGTTCGTGTTGCCGTATTAAGTTCCCGTATTTTGCGTTGGAGATTGCACCTGATAGAGAAGCAATCCCTTGTTTGGGATTCATGCTTCATAAGTGATTGTACATGCACAATTTTTTCGACATACAAAAGTTATTAGATACAAATTAGTGAAGATCTAAAAATTGGACAAAGAACACAAGGCAATGACAAATCCGACGAAAAGCACATAAAGGGCATAAACGGGGAAAAGGGAGAGGAAAACTTCTTTCAAACATCAATCCATGTTCCCTACTTCTTTTGGGGCTTCACCAATAAATGAACAAAGTTGGAACTCAAACCTTCACTCCCTAATAGGATCAGACCAAAAAGGACGATTTGGATAAATTTGGACAAAATCATCCATGAATGATGTATGGGAAATTTTAAGGAATATAAAACGGAGCAAGGGGTTGACTTAGAGGACCTATAAAAGCAGTTGGTAGTGAACTATAGAACCACCTGAACCAGGTGCAATATCAGTTTTGGGCCACACATGCATTTATACGAAATGCATTTGTTTTGCTACATTAATTGCATTTGTTTTGCTTTGTTTTTAGTTGAAACCATATTCTGCTCAATTAGGTTTTGCTCATAGCTCGTGCTGTACCATTTTCCCAACTCGCAGAAACAATTCAGACAGCCAAAGATTCAACAAGTTCCAAACAAGAGGGAAGAGGAAACCATCTCTCCGAGTACGATGAATGCATCCGATGGTGCGGCATCTGAGGGAGAATTAGTGGACGGTTCTGATCATATACCAAAAGCACCTCAAGGATCCGGAACGTCTGATCACAGCGCGGGGCGCGTATCAGTGCTGGATAGAATACGAGTGCCGATCACTTATGGTGACCTGTTTGAAGAGGGCGAGATTCACGATGAATCATCCTGATTTTTTTCTCCAGTTTCGGCGATCGATCCTCAACCGCTGGTGCTTTTCCGCCGATTTCTTGATATTAACCAGTGAGATCGCCGTGGTTTAACCTTTTTGCCATCGCTCCAAAAAAAATATTTTCTGCCGGATGCATTCGAAGTGTGATCTAAATTTTCTTTTTGTTTGTTCTCGGATTGTCTATAGCCCCGAATGAGATGGTGAAGATAAAGAAGGTATCTTGAGTTTATTTACTTCCCATTTCACATGGTTTTGATAGGGCTGATCGGGATTTTCCACCGACCACATGTAGAGGGGGGGCGGCTTTTATTTTAGTACTCGTTTCATGTGAAGTGTGTGGGATTGTTGTTTCTGTATGGCTCTGACTTACAGGAGTAAGTTATCACTTGGATTATGAATTCAGCTCTCTTGTCCAATTTGCCTTGGAACACACTGTGACTCTTTCCGACTTAGGGGAATCTTTTGACTGTGCCCCATTGAAATTGTGTTGCCATTGAAGTTGATCTCTCTACCCGTCAACTGATCTTATAGGTTTGTTGGCAGGCCCCTCCCTTGACTGGGCAGGCGGTCGGGGGATATGGCGCTTGAGCAAGGGCTCAAAGAGATCTGGAGATCGAAATGGGTGAGGCTATTTACTAATTCCATAATCTCGTGAACACATCAATGGCCAGGATTTGTACACGCAAATAAGGCACGACGACCTTGACGAAAAGTTTGACCTTGAGTTCGTTCCACGATGTCCGTACCGGGAGTCGAACAGAGAACCTCTCCAACATGGGAGAGAGGAAGTACCCCCTCCTAGTGAGTTTTCACCCGGGTTCGATACCTGCTCAGTGTGGTGATCTTGCTCGATAGTGTGGCGACTTCCGGGGGGGACCAGGTGGGCCCTTCCTCTCGCTCGGTGTGGCGCTCCCTTCGTGTGCCCTTCTCAGGTAGCTGTGCCTTTGTGGTGACTCTTGGGTCTAGCTAGGGCCCCACTAAGTACCAAGAAAGAAAAGATATTTAGCACCATTCTTAACTGTTCGGGATATATTTGATCGACAGTCGGAAAACATTTGTCGGTCATTTTGGCGGTGACTTGGACAATGATCATGGCAGTTGATTTGAGTTTATGAAATGCTATTCAGCCCGAAGGTTTTTCCGATTCCGCTTGGAACAAATGATGTGGTAGCGTACAACCGGTGGTGTTAAAGATTGAAATGTCGCTAGTGAAATTCAGCCACCAGTTGTACACTGCCACATCAGTCGTACCGAGCAGAATCGGGAAACCTTTAAGCTGAATAGCATTTCCTCTTGATGGTTAGTGAGATGCCTTGGGGGACTATATATTAATACTGCTGGTACTTTTCCTCCTCTCTAATTTTCTTATTTAGATTTGCAAGGATTTTGTTGGGATAGTTTAAAGGGTGGATTAGGTTGACATCACCTTTTTGGTGGGGGTTCAATTTTTTTAGGTCAGATTGGTTAGAGGTCCTGCACATGGGAAGAAGCATAATTCAATCTTAGAGCTAGGCAATGGTGTGCCGCAATGCCTACCTCACAACCTCTCCACCCTATTTCTCAAGATCTTTTAATACTATTTTAATGTGGTAAATTTTAGATTTTCTATTTGCATAAACTATTATTATCATCGACAATCATTTGGAGAATTTTAATTTTTTATTCTCAATGTAAACATTATATTGCCCTTTTTTTTTTTTTGGGACTTAGTGAGAGGTCGCTGACCAAGAGATTATTTTAAAGGGAAGGACAGCAACAAGATGGTGTTGCACCAGGTTCCTCCCAACCTGGTGCAACCCCCCTGCCGTCCTCCTCTGCCGCCGGACCTAATTGAACCCCCCGCCACCCTCCTCCGCAGCCGTCGCCGCCACCGGACCTAGTCGAACCCCCTGCCACCCTCCCCCATAGCCGCTGGACATAACCGAACCCCTCGCCCCCCCTCCCCCGCCGCCGCCGCCGGACCTAACTGAACCCCCCTCCCCCCGGCCGGCGGGACCTAATCTATAGGCCATGGTATGAACCATAGACCTAGGGAGTTCAACCGAACCACCACGCTGCTGCCGACTCCTCTACTGCTCGCCGCTGCTTTCTTCGTCGTCGTCGGAGCTGCTGGCCGCTACCCCCGCCTCCTCTGTTGCAGCCGCCGCCGGAGCTGCTCCGGGGGTCGTCGGAGTCATCGAGGTCGGGGTCGAGGTCGTCGAGGTTGAGGTCGCCCTCGTCGGTGTCGAGGTCAGGGCTGCCGGAGCTATGGGAGAAAAAGGTCGAGGTCTAGGTCGAGTTTACCGCAGGGACCTTGGGCACAATAAAAGCTTGAGAGGTCCTGTAGGCGGGATGGATCTGTTGCCAGAGACCTTAGGCTCATTAGCCCCATTTTTTTTTAAAGATTTTTTTAAAAAAATTATAATGCTCAATGAATTTTGTAAAAAAAGAACAAAACCTGGGTATTTATTGGAAAAGGAACTGAACGCCAAGAGCGTTGGTGACCAGCTCCAAACGAACATTGTTGGCGTTTGATGCATGCATATATTTTTTACCCATTTTACGCTTTTGCCCACTACTTCATTCATTCTTTTGACCATTTTACCCCTGTGCTTTATTGTATTTTGTTCTTTGTATTCTTTTACTTTATTCTTTTTGTCTTTTTTTTTTTGTGGCAATGGCCATTTCTTTGTCCTGGTGTGGGTTCTGATCCGCGGTTGGGGCCTCTACGAATGCAGCTCCCTCATCGTTTCGTCTACGTCAATCACTAGTGGATTTGGTGGTGATTCGTTGGGTGATTCCCATTCTCGCAAGGATCCTTTGGCCTCTTATGAACGGAAGGGTTCGGGTAAAGGTTCCCTCCTTCGTGGATTGCCGGCTTATCTGGAGGAAAATTTTCATAACTCACATTCGGATGTTGTTGCCATGGTGGCGGCGGCCGCAAGATCTCGGGACTATGTGAAACGACCTGACAATCCCTCTTCGCACAACGGACCCCGTGACGGCAATGGCTGGGGGGACTTGATGCTATGCAGTCACCCAAAGTGTCGTAAGGAGGGTGACCGAGTGTTGAGAAATTAGTACTCTAAGAACAAAGTTCCTCTCTCGTGTGCGGGTGTAACAGATACTTCGAACCCAAGGTACAACAAACCCATAAGGAGTACTCTCTGATCGCCAGACTTGATCGAACCACATAACCCGATTTTGTAGCTGCCTCAAAGAAATAAATTCAAGAGAAAATGAGAAAGAAGTGTGGAATAAGAGAACAAAAATCAAACCCTAGGAGAAGCCCTTGAAGAATGAGGGCTATGTGAGATTGTTATAGGTGATAAACCTATAACCGTAGCCCAATAAATCTTCCAATTTATGAGTCATAACCTCATGGATTAATGGGTTCTAAAATCCCATTAACACTTGAAACCGCAAGAAACAAAAAAGGGTTAAAACATTCATAAATGGGTTCAATAAAATATAGTTTTTAAAAAAAATTAATTTTTTTTTTCCAACAATCCCCCATAAGATTTAATTTTAAAAAAAGAATAAATAAAGATAGGTAGCATTGTACTATGCAATGGGTGAAGGTGTCTTTCGGACTTGAACCATCACTTATTGTTGACAATTTCTATACCAAAGAAACAAAGTGAACAAAGTCTTGAACTATGTTTCCTTTGAGTCATATTTCAAATGCTACACACAAAGTACATTAAACCAGAGTTCATAGCAGGTTAGAACGTTCTGACCATGTGTTAATTTATACCTTACTTTTTCATGAGAGTTATTATGAAATAGTCTTATTTTCAAAGTCGCGGCCACATGATTATTTTCATATAGGTGAGTTCTCCAAGGGTACCTGTGACGGATTGGTACATCACAGAATCTTGTCTTACGCTCAGTAAGAGAATATATCTCATCTTGAACCGTCACACATGAGAGCACATCATCATATGGACGGAAAATGAGTTATGCTATATGTGATTGTGCTCTCCCACTAGACATGCTAATGCTTGTTTCTACCCTTTGAGCTTCCTTCACGCGATCTCCAATCACAGAGGTGTAGAGTTTCCACTGAACGTACACTTTTAATGGGTTTATTCCATCCCCCTTGATTATTCGAGGACTCAGCTCCTAGAATGATCTTTCAGTCAAATGATCAGTTAAGTTATTAACTGATCTTTATAATTCCACTTTGATTGTGGATTTAAATGTATTCTCTAATATTAATGGACTCAAGCTTCACCCGGATATTCATATTCATTCAATATCATAGAAACAAATATATTTCAAACAAAAATAATAATTATTGTAATGAAATATTGTCTACTTTTTTCTTATGACACCCTCCTTGAGATTTGATATTCGTGCAATTATATGGGAACCCCCACACTTTGAGCTAATGGAGCTTTAGAGTCCACACGGAAATTAGTAGCTCAACATTCCAGTATCTGTAAGGTTTTTTTTCTTCCTATTTTGGAAGTTATTATTTTAATGTATAACATGAATAAGGAAATTATTTACCTCATATTTTGACAATTTATTCACCGCTGACTTATAGCTACTACACAAGCTCAAGAAATAATTAGTGCGGTTACTACACATTTGTTCACCGCTGACAATTTGTTCATCGCTGACTTTTAGCTACTACACATTTCTGGTGCCATGAACTCGGCTAGCTCAACAAACACTTGTGTCTAACAACCAAGTGGACTTTGTTGTTCTTCTATTTTGTGGCAAAATTCTCACGCAACGAGACTTGTCCTAAAAGAATATCATCCACCTCGGTACTCTATAATGTGGCATATATAGAAGATATAGCCAACAACAGGGATGGATCAAAGAATCAAATCTTCGGGGGGCGATTGTTGGAAGAATCTTTGGGGATGCGGGGTCTTAAATTTTGTTAAAAATTCAGGAGATGTGAACTTATACAATTTTAAAATAATCCTAACTAGTACTACTATAATAAGAGGTTCTCTTTCAAATATAGGAGGGGCGATCGCCCCCACACGCCCCCCTGGATCCGTCCTTAGCCAATAAACATATTTACTTGGTTAATAAGACAATAGTAACATTTCAAAAAAATAAGACAATAGTAAAAGTCTCCTCCATACTATGTCGACTATAATAATAATAAGTAATTATTTTGATAGCACCATAAAGTTTTTAATATCTTTGACATGACACACATTGAAGGTCGTCGGTGCAACATGGTCGAAGACGTAGAGAAATTCAAAGGCAAAGAATGTGTGCCTGTTAATCAAGAAAATCAGTGGATACCGATCATGGTTGTTTATAGGGTTATTTTGACTTTGCCCCCAAATTTTATCTTGAATTAGATTTTACCCCCCATATTTTCATTAATTAGACGGAACAGTTTGTTTTGGGGGGTAAAGTCTCATTAATGAATTATGGGGGGCAAAGTCAAAATAACCCTTGTTTATATTGAAACAAGGTGTGTGTAAAGCAAATTGGGGTAGAACCTATTAAAGGGGGGGTGGAAATAACCAACGGATAACAAATCATTTTAAGGCCCGCATGTCCCTTTCCCTACCATAGAACCATGCGATCAGGTTCTGTAAAACCCTCGCGGATGGAAAATGACTACCATCGAGCCAGTGTCGATAGAGTGTGCTAATGAGGACGTCTGCTGCGATAGCGTGGTGGTATGTTATGTGCCTAAATAGTTATCGAGCTCGATCTCCATTAGCTTTGGAGCTTTTCGAAAAATGATCAAGTTCGTAGCACAATGGAAGAAGAAGCATATCAGTGCTGATCCAAGGGAAGATGGCTCGAGGGGAGGGATTGTGGCTAGGCCTGTCAAAGGGCAGGGCCATGGCAGGGTTGGGGTCAAATCGGACCTGGTCCTTTGTTTTAGGAGGTAGGCCCTAGCCCTTTAGAACCAGAAAATGATGGGTCCTAACTCGACCCTTCAAGGGCCAGGGCTGGGCCAAGGTCGATCCAGGGCCAAGTTGATCTCATTAAGATAAGAATTATTGACACATCTATTTATTCAGTTAGGCCATTAAGAAATAGTTAAAGCTTTTTTTTTTCTTTCTTAAACTGCTCTTATGCCAACACTTTTAGGCTTTTGGCATTCATTTAAAACCCAACTCATTTATTCATGCTTGAGAATGATAATACAGCTTAAAAAGTATAAGTCTTATGAGTGTCATATAATACTTCTAATACTAATATATCCAAACTTGATAACTCCAAATCCTATAGGGTTATCGTGAGTGGCCGATTAATTATTGATTAGTCCCACTTAGTCGTTGATTTTAGCCCCTTAATAAGTATTATATATATTATATAATTTATGTATATGGAGGGTAGGACCTAGCAGGATCGGGCCATAGTTTTCCCTGGCATGACCCTCATCTTGGAGGGCTTATGAAAACTGAGCCCAACCCTCGGGCCCCAGGGCTTTAGAGGGCTAGGTCGGATAGGGCACCCTCTCCAAAGGGCCAAATTGACAAGCCTAATTGTGGCTCGAGTGTTGCTCCTCTCTCTCTCTCTCTCTCTCTCTCTCTCTCTCTCTCTCTCTCTCTTATCCGATTTGAAACAATTCAAATCGCAGGATATCGTGGGCGTGCCAAATCTCTTCTTTTCTCTCTCTAGAGTCTAGATCTTGATCCATAACCAGATTTATTATGTTCTTTTTTTGTTAATAAGTCATTTTTGTTGATTGCAGACTTATAATTATTGCAAACGGATGTAACATGTTATATAGATAATAATTAAATATGAAAATTAAACTTTACTAAGCGGGTTAGAGGTGAGGGATTATCCAAGACTGTCTTCCCTTCTTCCTTAAACTCATATTCTTCTTTTATGCAATTCATTACCATGATGAAATCCAGTTAATAGGTAAATATCAATTAAAAATTATTAATATAAACAGTGAGGTATGTACTACGTGAAAAATATTATATGGCGACCACATGATTGTAATGTTTTTTTAAGTTTTGCAGAAAAATATAGTACCATGGTACATGCAATTTTCTTTTATTGTTTCAAGAAGTAAATTGCATGCCTTATTAGTAGAAAAAATGATTCAAGAAGTAGAATTTAAATACATAAATAAAATGGAAACCAGTATAGAAAAGAGTCCTTGTTTCTTTAGCAAGGATATAAAGGTGGACAATATTCTGTTAGAGAATGAAATATACATAATAGAACAAATACATAATCTCTACCTTGAGTATTCAACTAATTAATATTTGAAAGTGAGCATAATTTAATAGAATTCAACTCATTTTATATGATGTACGATAACAAATGACTCCATATAATGAAAATTGGCTAGTATATGAGTCATAGCCCACATCCATCACATTTCACATAATGACATATTTGTGATGAATTACTCAAGCAGAAGCTATATATGCGTCGTTTGTGCCTCCACAAGCCAATAATTTATGGATAAGACCAATCCATATGTGAATGTGAGAAACCATCCCAATTAGAAAAGTTTTGCCATGACTCTCGTCAACCAATTTAAGGATAGAATCATTGAGCGATGTGCATGGTTAATTGCTTCATATCTCCTGGTATGGAGGTTCACGATAGTTGATATTTACCTCCTAATCAGAAAACACAAAAAATTAAATCTATGATAATCAATATAAAATAGAATCCAAGATTATATATA
Source organism: Chamaelirium japonicum (assembly GCA_947650365.1). Classification (NCBI taxonomy): domain Eukaryota; kingdom Viridiplantae; phylum Streptophyta; class Magnoliopsida; order Liliales; family Melanthiaceae; genus Chamaelirium; species Chamaelirium japonicum. Next base: position 55,430,962 of record OX393551.1, on the reverse strand, counting down.
AGAGTGTGAAAGTTGGTTCATATTATATGGAAATATAAATTTGTTTTTAAAGTGATAAGATTACGTTAGGCTAATAGAAACTAACTTTGCTCTTAGATTGTTGGAGAAATCAGCACCAATCACAATAACAAGTTAAATTACTAAACAGAAATAAGAAAATTGGTACTCACCGAGATTTGAGCCGCACAGTCGCTGCCCTAAAAACAAAGTTCCTACCTCATCCGGGTGTAATAGATACTTCGAACCCTAGGGACAACCAAGGTTTTAAATTTCAAAATTTTGACCAAAATTTAAAGATTATATTTTTAGTTTGAAGTTGAAACTGACCAAAATTAATCGAAATTGACAGTAACAGTTCTGATTCCGAAAGTTGAAACTGAAATTGTATAAAATATGATCGAAACAGGGTTTTGCACATATCTTTCGTTTCGGTCCCCACTGAAATTGAAATATTTGACCAAAATTTTGGTATTTCGATCGAAATTTTAATCCATGGGTACAACAAACCACCGAGAAGTACTTTCTGATCACCAGCACGATCTAAGCACAGAGAACCCGATTTTGTAGTTGCCCAACAAAGAACATACTCAAAGAAATAAATTCCAAAAGAATTAAGAAGAAGTGTGGAATAAGAAAACAAAAATCAGTCCATGAGAGCTATCCCTATGTGAGATTGTTATGGATGATAAAACTATAACCGTAGCCCAATAAATATCTCCATTTATGAGCCATAACCTCATGCTTGGATTAATGGGTTGTAAAATCTCATTACACTTGAAACCGCAAGATATACAAAATGATTAAAACTTTCATAAATGGGGTTCATTAAAATAAAATTTAAATATTTTTTCCAACAACAAGGATGACCCACCGGCACATGATGAGTTGGGCACCTTGCCGGCCTTGTTGGAGCACCTTCCCTTGAAGGGTGGTGTGGTCTTCGCCTGTTCCCTTGGGATCTTTTAGTTTTGTTCGTTTTTCTTGATTAGGATTTTCGTTCTGTCATGTTTTTTTGGTCTCTATGTTCTTTGTTTATCTTGGACTGTTACCAAAAAAAAGAAAAACATAATTGGTGATAAACTTCTCCCAAAATGCAGAAGAGGAGACATTGGATTTAGAACTCGCGGGCATAAAATATTTTTTCAATTGTCGATAAACTTCTCCCAACGGGCAAAAAAACACAATTGACGATAAACCGCGGACTCGGAACCCACACAACCATTTACCAATTGTGTTGGTGAATGCAGAATGGCCGTTGAAAAAAAAAAGACAAAAAAAGAATATAGCAAAAAAATAAAAAATGATTAAAAATAATAAAGCATGAGGGTAAGATAGTCAAAAGAATGAATGAAGAAACGAGCATAGGATAAAATGGGTAAGAAAATATGTAGATGCATCAAACGTGAACATTGTTGGCATTTAGAGTTAGACGCCAACACTATTGGCGTTTGATTCCTTTTCCAACAACTACCCAAGTTTGTTCCTTTTTCATCAATTCATTTAGTTCTATTACCTTTTTTTAAAAAAATTATATATATTTTTATAGAATTTACAAAAGACAGTAATAATAATATAATAAGTTAACATTTTTTGGGGTTCATAGAATAATGGGTGGGGCTATAAACAACCTATGAAATACCTTAGACAACCCTAACTTAAAATTGAAAAAAATATTCGGTGCATCTTTTTCACCGAATTCATTTACTTTTGTTATCTTTTTTTTAAAAAAACTATATATATTTTTGTAGAATTTATAAAATATAGTTTTAATAGTATAATGAGTTACCATTTTTTGGGGTTCATAGAATAATGGGTGGGGCTATAAACAACCCAAGAAATACCTTAGACAACCTAACTAAAAATTGAAAAAATACTCGATGTGTCCCCGTTTCATCCATGTTCTTTTGGTAATTGTAGTCCACGCCCGCCGCCGCGTCGCTGGCCATGTGCAGGTCGTCACCTGCCTCCGTCGTTGGCAACCCACCACTGTCGATTCGTCCCTTCCTCCTCCTCCTCCTCCTTTGTCCTCACCTTTTCTTCCTCCTCTTCTTTCCCTCCTCATCTTGGAAACGCAGCACTCGGCCTTACCTGGTTGAATGCACCTTTTGTGCATTCAGCCACCTTGATAGAATACATAGAAGGGGCACTCGATCTTGTATGACTGAGGGTTGCGATTCTAGAATTATGAGGAAGGAAATAGGAGGGGAAAGAAGAGTATGAGGAGGGAAAGAGGAGGAAGAATTTTTTTTTTTTTTTTGGGCGGGGGGGGGGGGGGGGGGGGGGGGGTTGCCTAATGTATTCATGGGCTCTATTTAGCCTCACCCAAGTATAATATAATATAACTTACAAAAAAGAAAGTAATATTTGGATCTCGTTTACCATCGGAATCAACGGAGCCCCACCTCATTTTGAACAAAGTCTAGCCTGAAAGATGAGGCAGAAGAGGAGGAAGAAGAGAGAGGGGGGGGGGGGGGAGTGAGAGGAGGATGAAGGGGAGGAAAATGAAGAGGATGGGGGAGGGGGGAAGAGGGAGGAGGAAAGAGAAGGAGGAGGAGGAGATAGACTAGTGATGGTGGGTTTCCAGCGAGGAGAGGCAAAAGAGGGGGTTGCATTTAGAAGAGGGCTACCTTTGGCAAAAGAGGGGGGCCTATATATAGACTGGGGTCTGCCTAACATATTTCGTGGGCTGTATCTAGCCCCCACCCAAGTATAATATAATATAATTTATAAAAAAGAAAGTAGTACTTGGATATCGTTTACCACTAGAATCAACGGATCGATCCCCACATCATTTCGAACAAAGTCTAGCCTGAAAGATGAGGGGGAAGAGGAGGAAGAAGAAGGGGGGAAAAGAAAGAAGAGAGAGGGGAGGAGGAGGATGAGGACGAAGGGTAGGAAAAAGAGAAGGATGGGGGAGGGAGGAGGAAAGAGAAGGAGGAGGAGGATATAGAACGACGATGACGGGTTGCCGGCGGCATGCGGCGGATAACAGAGGCAAAAGAGGGGGTGGCATTTAGAAGGGGGGCTGCATTTGGCAAAAGGGGGGGGGGGGGGGGAGTGGTATTTAGAAGAGGGTTGCCTTTAGCAAAAGAGGGGGGCTTATAGACTAGGGGTTGTTTAACGTATTTCGTGAGTTGTATCTAACCCCACCCAAGTATAATACAATATAACTTACAAAAAAGAAAGTAATACTTAAATCTTGTTTATCACCGGAATTAACAGAGCCGCACCTAATTTCGAACAAATTATAGCCTGAAAAGATGAGGGGGAAGAAGAGGAGGAAGGGGGAAGGGGGGGGGGGGAGGAGGAGGAGGATGAGGATGAAGAGGAAGAAATTGAGGAGGATCGGGAGGGAGGTCAAGGGAGGAGCGAAAGAGAAAGAGGAAGAGGAAGAAGAGGAGGAGGAGGAGACAGATTGGCGATGGCGGGTTGCTGACGACATACTGCAGATAACAGAGGCAAAAAAGTTGGTGGCATTCAGAAAGGAATGACTGCCTTTGACAAAAGAAAGAGAGGGGGGGGGGGGGGGGGGGGGGGGCGCTATAGACTGGGGCATTTAGAAGTTCTTTTAGAAACAAATTATTTTTTATTAGCCACCTGTCAAAAATAATTTCAAAAGTGGCCATTTATCTGCCGCGTGGCTACCACATCACTCTTTGGTGAATTTTTTATCCAATAAAATCGGTAAGTGGGATACCAATTTTGAAATCAATATTTTATCCATCGATTTACACTACAGGTCACATGTGAATGTGATAGTATCCGTTTTTAAAACCAAACTTAAACTTAAAAGTGGTATTGAAAGCCAGTATTCCACATACCGGTTTTACTAGACAAAAAAATTTCAATAGATGGCTGACTGCTTTTAAGATTATTTTTGACAAATGAGTAATAAAATAATGTATTTTTTTTATAAAAATGTTGTTTAAAAGAAAAACCCTTTAGAAGGGTACTCCGGGGACTTTTTTAAAAATAATATTTAAAAATAAAATATTTAAACAAATAACGTTTGATCATAAGTAATTACCATACTAGCGCTTTGACAGCCATGTGGCGTGTTAGCGTCGTAAAGCGAGTCACGATATTTATTAGTTTTTCCTGTTTCAAGTAGAACCCGGTATTTGGATTATAGGGTTTAAGCGCGGTATTATGGATACTAGGTTTACCCGAAATTCAACGAGAAAACAACTAAGAATGAGAACTTTATATAAGGGGGCTTCGATTAAACTCAGTGTCCAAAATACTACAGGGTTTAAACCCTGTAATTCAAATACCGGATTCTACTTGAACTAGAAGAAAAAAAAAATCACGACTTGCTTTACAGCGCTGACATGCCACGTCGATGTCAGAGCGCTAGATTGATAAATAGTTTTGGTCAACCGCTATTTAGTTAAATATTTATTTTTTTAATAATATTTTTTGAAAAAGCCCGGTACTCCGTCGAGCCTAACTTATTTCGTGCGAACTTATTTTGTGCGCGGTATCTAATTCCCACCTAACTATATAACTTACCAAACGAAAGTAATTAGTTTACCACTGAAATCAAGGTAGTCCCACCTCAATTCGAACAAAGTCCAGCCTTCCAAACTCTCTGAGTCTCTCTCTCTCTCTCTCTCCCTCTCTCTCTCCATTTCGGCCAGATCTCAGGAATCCTCTCAGATCCAATCCGCCCCATAACCGAAGCCCTAACCCTAACTCCCCTCCGATCGGTTTCTTCAAGCCCTAGATTCGTAAATCGATCGAAGCAGGGGGGGGGGGGGGGGGGGGCATTAGGGAGAGGAGATCACCGTAACGTAAGCACCCGGTCCGAAATTCATTGATATCGGCAGCAGCGGAGGAGGGCGGAGGAGGGAGGAGATGAGCAGCACCAAGGGGGGCTCGCCGCCGCCCTTGATGAACGGCCGAGTGTTCACGATCGGCCTGGTGACGGCGTGGTACTCCTCCAACATCGGCGTGCTGCTGCTGAACAAGTACCTCCTCAGCAACTACGGATTCAAGTACCCGATCTTCCTCACCATGTGCCACATGACCGCCTGCTCCCTCCTCAGCTACGTCGCCATCGCGTGGCTCAAGGTGGTCCCGATGCAGGCCGTCCGATCCCGGCTCCAGCTCCTCAAGATCGCCGCCCTCAGCCTGGTCTTCTGCGGCTCCGTCGTCAGCGGCAACGTCTCCCTCCGCTTCCTCCCCGTCTCCTTCAATCAGGCCGTCGGCGCCACCACCCCGTTCTTCACCGCCATCTTCGCCTACATCATGACTGTCCGGCGCGAGGCCTGGATCACCTACGTCACCCTCATCCCGGTCGTCACCGGCGTCATCATCGCCAGTGGGGTCAGTCCGTTTGCCCACACCATTCCCGAACCTCTTCCTTCATTACCGCTCTTATTAGTTGTTGTTGGATTTTAATGGATGAGGAGTTTGGTTTCTTCTAAGGGAATCAGATCTGTTGTTTTTGCAGTATTATTTTATGCCTTTTGATGGTTTCATTTGGCGATAACTACTGATTATTTAGAAATGCATAGTGATTTTTTGCTTTATATATCATCAAAAATTTTAAATAATGTTGTACAAAGTAATGTAATAGCTCTCTGCCAATATTATCTAAGATTCTGCACTCTGATAAGCCACTCAGTATGGTTGCGCCGGAAAGTGTCCCCCATCGCCACGGTGTCCATGAATTTTTTCAATCTTCACAGAAGTCTTCGGCTGAGAGTCTGAGGCGCTGGCTTCTTAAACCTATTCCGGATGAATTTTTGATCGCCGGAAGAAGTCGGCTTTTAGGTCGAACAGCAGTTTTAATGTATATGAAAACCGGCATATTAGATTCCGACTTTCATGAGTTCATCAAAAAAAAAAAAAAAAAGGAACAAGTGTTCTCTTATCTCTCTCTCTCTCTCACACACACTATGCCTCTACTTTGCATTTGTTTAATAAAACCAACATTGCAGAAGTTTTTTCTTATTTCATGAAAGTCAAAACATTGTTTTTCAACATGCTGATTTTACCAAGCTTAAAATCTAAGCTTAATCCAGATTTTTGTTAAGAAGTCGGCATCTGAGACATGAATTAATCAAAGAGAAATGCTATTCACCCCGAAGGTTTTCCCGATTATGCTTGGCCCGATTGATGTGGCCGTCTATGAGTGGTGGTTGAATCTCAACCCCCACCACTTGTACACGGCCACTTCATTCGGGCCAAGCGGAATCGGGAAAACCTTCAGGCTGAATAGCATCTCTTAATCAAATAGTAAAATTTACATTTAAAGCAACTGACGCTGTGGCAACATGCTACGGTCTTTGGTGGACCACGCCATGTCAGCAAAAGGCTAGAATCTTAAATATTTTTGGCATAGCGTTACTAACTTACTATATTATTTTTTAAAATAATATCATTTTAAAGAATACCATATATATATTTATACACACCCACACTCACACACTGGCTGTTTTCTTGTTGGGTTGGATTATATCTTTTATCAATTTTTTTTGGGTAGTCTAGATGGGCTACTGTCTTTCTTTGCATTTTTTATTGTCATGATGTCATCACTACCATCAAATTAGTTTTTGATGGTTTTGCATCAATTTCTGTTACAAACGATTATAAGTTGCATGCTATTGAACCACACCTTAATTTCATTTTCATTTTAACATCATCAACAAATATAGTGATATCTGACTATTCTTAATTTTTCAATTTGGTTACTTCTTGTGCTGCCTAAAACCTGATGTGATTAGCTAGTCTAAAATTTAAATCTTCTTATTAGGTTATCCTTTTTTGATAATTATGCCAAATAATGCTAGAATGTTGGTCGATTACTAGGAAACTAATCGTTCTACCGATAGTCCTGCATCTTTACTTTGACAAGTATCATTTTTCTCAGTTGTTGGTTGTAATTATCCCACTTTCGTATTCGGTTTGATGGTGAACTTGTCTCGTAGGTAATCGAATTCCAAATATCTATATAATTATTGCTCGTACAACTTGTGTAATTTTTCTACGGTGTTAAGGTGTATTGGTTCCAGAATCACTTTGTTTGTGGATATCCATGTAAGATGCTTATTTGCAAAGATTTATACTGCATATATTAACAGTTGACCTTTTATGGTGGCACTATATAGGGGGAGCCAAGCTTCCATTTGTTCGGGTTTATCATGTGTATTGGTGCAACTGCCGCAAGGGCACTCAAGTCGGTGTTACAAGGGATTTTACTGTCCTCCGAGGGGTAATGAACACATTTTTATTTAGAAAAAGAAACTTGTATGACATTTAGCATATTTGTTTGCTCAGTTGAAGCTATTCTAAGGTTGTCATCTCAGGTTTCATGATTGTAGATATACTCCTTACAGCTTCTCTTATTTGCTTCTAATCATTATATTTTTGGGAATATGTTTTTATTAACATGGAAATCTTTTTGTACCTTTTTATGTTAATGTGTATGTTACTAAGATTTGCTTTTAATTTTATATATCTATTTTCAGGGAAAAACTGAATTCTATGAATCTCCTCCTATACATGGCACCAATTGCAGTAGTTTTCCTACTTCCTGCAACGATCTTGATGGAGGAAAATGTGGTTGGCATCACACTGGCTCTTGCTAGAGAAGATATCAGAATTATTTGGTACTTGCTGTTTAATTCTGCCCTGGCATATTTTGTGAATTTGACCAATTTCTTGGTTACCAAACATACCAGCGCTTTGACTCTCCAGGTATGTTTCATTGTATACATTTCTTTCTTACGATGTTTCCTCATTGTCTGCGTGGATGCCATATCAATCTTATTAGCTTTAGCAAGAAATATGATATATTATTCATTTTCTGTTGATGGTATGGACACATTTTTTTATTACTTTTTCCACCTCCTGAAATATGAAATAGACCTTTTATGCTTAATCACCTTCTCTGCTCTCCTTATTGTGTGGTATTGATGTGTTCAGGGTCAGTTATATATTTCGCTTTTCATTTGTTGTTTAGTCTAATCTCTATGAAAGCACAGTATAAAATTTGATTCCCATCAAGTTTGAGACTTTGAATTAATGGGTGATATAACTAAAGTTTCTCTCTTCACTTTGTAATATACTTAAATCCAAATTAATTTGTTATTTATAATAAATGAATAACAATGTAAGAGCAAACATGTCACATCTACTTGTCAGCCACTGGCTTTCGGCTTCATTTTCATCATTGCTTCGCCTAATAGGACCTACCTCGCATCATGAAAGAGTTTCAATATTCGTGATTTCATGAATACCCCTCATCTTAGTTGTCTATTACTATTTATATTTTTCAATTTTAATAACATAAAACACAAACAATAATACTTCCTATTAATACTTATAATGTAAAATGTAAGTAAATTAACCACCATTTTTTTATTGGTATGCATTTTTTTGAGCCATTTAGCTTATTTGGATGAAGCATATCCTTCTGCTACACTTCATGCCAAATTTAATAAATGTAAAAAAGTACGAGAACACAGGAAAACTTGGAGGCTTGAACCATCAAAACTCACCCATTTTTTTTTCTTGTTTGTGCTTTCTTCTCTTCATTGCTTCATATTTTCCTCTCGATTGAAACGCTCTTCCTCTTTCTTTCCAGAACGGCTTCTACTATCTATTTCACTAAAATTAAAGTCTGTGAACAAACTTGATGAACAATGAACAAAAATTCTGGGAGAATATAGCAATAAGATTAATTGATGATCTAGTTCATTCAAAGTGTTGCTAATCCAATAAAATTAATCAAGATCACAATTACATCAAGTAAACAGAGAACTCTAAGCTTATGGATTCACACCTGTTTTATGAAGATTATGTTGGAGCCACGTTCAGGTATAAGCTGCGAAGGAATAACTGTCTTGAGGTAATGCTGAAGAAAAACAAAAGGATAGAGAAGGCATAGTTAAGAGTAGGAGAAAAAGAAAGTTTAGTTAGTGCCTTAGTGGGAAAGAAGGAAGAGTTCAAGAGGGGTAAATGAGTTGTGCTTTCCTCCCAAATTCTCTCTCTCTCTCTCTCTCTCTCTCTCTCTCTCTCTCTCTCTCTCTCTCTCTTTCTCTCTCTCTCTCTTCCTTCTTCCTTATGTAATCTTCGCTCTCATGTCTATTTCCTCCTCCCCCTTTCTGATCGTTGTACCCTGTTGCCTCTTTTTGTTATATTTTTTTATCCGGTCTCAAAACAATTTCTAATCATCACAAATTCAACCAAATCTCATGTCATTGTTAACCTGCTTGAGTCACAGTCATTTTCTCAGTCTAATGAAGTTATACGGTTACCTTACCTTAAAGGCATTCGGCTGCATTCCAACTTTACAACAAGCCTGGAGTAGTGATTTCTCTTGAAACAAATGCTACAACCTACCAAAATTAAAGGTATTAAAAGGGTTGCTAAAGATAACACCAAAAGTAATAGTAGTGAACACCAACCTAATAGCAAGAGCCTCAGTGCCACATGTAACAATATTCACATCAAACATCACCCTCTATAGCTGCTAGTTGTAGTACTGCTGCAGGGCAGTTCAGGCCGTGACCAGGTCGGTGAAGCTTTTCTTGTCCCCAGAAGAGGTTCTCTTTGTAGTTGGAGGCCAATTGTATCAGCGCACAGTATCAAAATCATTAAAAAAAACAGATAAAATAATTGAAAAAAACTGTAAACTTTAGTTGAATCTATGTTTGCAAACAAAACCCTAACCTTAGAAATCATGGCAGAATCCTCTCAAATCCCTTCTAAGTTGAGAGGTCATAATTCCATACACTGATGTGATTTGATTACCTTTTTGTTTATCCTAATATCTAAACGTGATCAGCTATATCCAACAAAAAATGAATTTTATTTATGTATGATACAATGAGATAGAATAGAGAACTGTCCACCCAAGAACCTTCACAAATAGGATTGTCCCGATCTCGACCACGTGTCCCCTGACTGTCCCATATATTCTCTGTTTCCTTCCATCCTCCCCACATGGTTTGCTTCTCTGAGTCATTCATTCTCACATCGGAAGTAGGAATCATATTTGATTAGTATGAACACACTTCAATTGGAATAGGGATTCAAATGGGTGAAAGGATAATTGTCATAGTTTGGAATAATTAATTTTAACCATTTTTAAAGTTTCCAATTTGAAGAGTACAAACTCCATATTGATCTTTTACTGGAAAAGTTAAATGCTACTTTCTTTAGTATTGTTTTTAAGAAAATAGAAAAAATAAAAACCTAGGTTTCCCAAGCAAAAGAATAAAAAATTCTATAGAGAGGGAGAATTTAGTTAGGCTTGTCTGTGCTAACCGATGCTGGAGGTTTTTTAAATTTTTTGGGTCGAGAGAGGTGACGAGCGAAGGAAGGGAGAAATGGGTTTAGCTTTCAAAAGCTCCACTTATTTATTCTATAGGCCATTCAGTTCATCATTCAAGAAGCATCGGGACTATCAAGAGGTGATGAGTTTTTCTTTCTTCTATTCTTTGTTCAGGTTCTGGGGAACGCGAAAGGAGCTGTTGCCGTGGTTGTCTCTATTTTAATATTCAAGAACCCTGTGTCCGTGACCGGGATGCTCGGCTACACTCTCACCGTCATTGGAGTCATTCTTTACAGCGAAGCAAAGAAACGGAGCAGCAAATGAGAGAGATATATATATATAGAGAGAGAGAGAGCTTCTCTCTTGCAAATATGGGGGCACAGGTGGCGCGACAATCTGTTTCTGTCCGTGGGCGGCAACAACTAGGGCTTCCCTGAAGCCTGAGAGATTGGCCAACATGTCTTTCTATTATCCCTTCTAATGGTATGGTGTTGCTGCCCACTATTCTCTCGTGCTGGAAACCTGGGACATGGTTATCTCCTAGTCTTGGTGAGTAGGATGGGAGGTGGGGAAAAAGATCCTAATAAAACAATTATAATAGATAGTAGAAACCCCTTTTCTTTTCTTTTTTCTTTTTTTCCTTTTTTTTTTCTGGGGTTCCGGGGTTAGGCGAGGCAGGATTTCTGGATGGATGGAGAAATTTCCGCACGATTGTTGTTGATTTAGCGGGTACCGATCTTTTCATTTGCTAATGAAAAGTGTTTTCTCATATTTCTTATTCTGAAACCAATTCTTGTTTTTACTATGATCTTAAGATGATACGCAAATACTGTTGTTTTCTAAATGTGCCATTCCTCTATAACACAAATGTATTGAAGGTGATTAATGTCTGCTTTGTTTCTCTCTCCATCCGCCTTTTTATGCATCAAAGAAGCAAGGCTTTACCCATCAGGGGATATTGGAGTTGGTAAGCAACTGATGTTTTGGTGAGGTTGTGAGGGTTTACCCATTGAAACTGCATTAAACCTGACTGTTTATCCCGTGAACGTTGTTTGCATCAATGGCTATTAACCCGCTTGCTGAAATTTCGGCCGTCCCAACCAATCGGGTCGATCTCGAGGAATTCATTCGAACAGAGAAAGATGTGATTGATTGATTATGGGGAAAGGGGGGAGTTGGTTATGCCGAAGGTGCTCGCTTCGTGCCAATCAGCACGGGCGAGGAAATAGGTGTCCCTATAAATACCGGTGTTGTCGTCGAAAGTGTTTTGTTGCGGAAGGCGTTCAGCTGTATTGTCGCCAAAAGCGGTCCGCTGCAGTACCGATAGACACAGGTATGCACTAGTGTGTGTGTGTGTGTATATATATATATATATATATATATATATATATATATATATATATATATATATATATATATATATATATATATATATATATATATATATATATATATATATATATGAGGAATGGGATGCTGCCTATCAAAGCAGCATTTTTTGCAGCTTTGAGACATTGTTTGACCATCCTAGAAGTTTTGGAATTTGATGAAATATGGTGAGGGTGTTGTCTAGGGTAAGATGATCATCCTCACAAATTTTCATCAAATTCCAAAACTTCTAAGAGGGTTAAATGGTCGAAGCAAAATCTGTAAAATCTACAGTCACCGTTAAATCTGCAGATTTTGCTTCGACCATTTGACCCTCTTAGAAGTTTTGGAATTTGATGAAAATTTGTGAGGATGATCATCTTACCCTAGACAATACCCTCACCAAATTTCATCAAATTCCAAAACTTCTAGGATGGTCAAACAATGTCTCAAAGCAGCAAAAAACGCTGCTTTGATAGGCAGCATCCCATTCCTCTATATATATATATATATATATATATATATATATATAGGGTCAGGTTCAATGGACACTGTTTTTGCACTCAATTTTTTACACCGATTTTCAAACCATTTGATAGAGGTTTCAGAATTTCTTGATTTTTTGTGAGCATAATCACCTTATCCTAGATAGCACGTTCACAAAAAATCAGAACATTCTAAAGCCTCCAAGTACATCAAAACTAAAAGGCTTTATCGACCGTCCATTTTAATCGTTAATTTGAATAGCACATTTAATAAGTCTAGAGGCGTAGAATGTGCTGATTTTTTGTAGATGTGTTATCTAAGACAAGATGACTATGCTCACAAAAAATCAAGTAATTCTGAAACCTCTATCTAATGGTTTGAAAATCGGTATAAAAAATTGAGTGCAAAAACAGTGTCCATATATATATATATATATATATATATATATATATATATATATATATATATATATATATATATATATATATATATATATATAAGTTTGCTTCTTGGGTTGGGTCGGGTCTATTCGAGTCCCAACCCGGAACCAACCCATTTTTATTCGGGTCCACAAAACTTAGAACCGAACCAGCCCGTTTAGTCAAAATACTCGAACCATTTAGGTCGGGTTGGGTCAGTTCTCGGTTTTACGACCCAACCCAAGTTCCACCCCTAATTATCACTGAAAAGGATCACTGAGTCAGACTCAGCAAGTGAATCACCTTCCGGTTTTCATTCCACAGAACCCCCAGTTAGAGCATCTGCAACAAACCCCTATCCAAGTGATCCTTCAAAACTGTACAGAAAAATATTGTGGGCCCACATTGAAACGGGCTCCCTCATCTTTTGCTACTGTTCATTTGCCCTACTCTCGCAGGTGCTGTGCTTGCAATAGCAGGGAGAGATTTGCAACCCCCCCCCCCCCCCCCTCTCATTTGAATGCCAAGGAGTCACTTTCATTGTTTAATCTTCCTAACCGGCCCTTGCTGTGTTGGTCTGTTTGAAACATTTGGTCATTATAGGAAATAGGGAGCGATTTGTGAGGAGTCTGTTGGAGTGCACTTCAATTCCCACTCCATACTTGGCATGTAGGATCCCCAAAAATAGGGAAGGAACCTAGGAGCCAGCTCTTATAGATCAGGAAAGAGCACATCCAACACAGCTGTGTTGGCCTGTTTGAAGTATTTGATCATTTTAAGAAATAGGGAGCGATTTGTGAGGAGTTTGTTGGAGTGCACTTCAATTCCCACTCCATACTTGGCATATAGGATCCCCAGAAATAGGGAAGGAACCTAGGAGCCTGCTCTTATAGATCAGGAAAGAGTACATCCAACACAGCTGTGTTGACCTGTTTGAAGCATTTGATCATTTTAAGAAATAGGGAGCGATTTGTGAGGAGTCTCTTGGAGTGCACTTCAATTCCCACTCCATACTTGGCATGTAGAATCCCCAGAAATAGGGAAGGAACCTAGGAGCCTGCTCTTATAGATCAGGAAAGAGCACATCCAACACAGGATACAAGCCCAGAAAAAGGACCAGATACTAAAATGCCCGGCCACCAGCAGTACAATCACTTGAATCCTACAGCCAGTTCTGCTTGAAAAGTGGGGAAACTACGATCATATGGTTCAGCACGAGAAGACAACTCATTACAGTGTATTTCATACAGGACTGAGAGTAAAACTCATTCGGCTATCGGAAGAGAAGCATCCCTTCTTCTTAAAATTTTCCATATGCAGCACAGAGAGATTTTTCCATAGGAGCAACCCCAAGTACTCGTGCATTTTTGGTCGACCGCCGTTAATAAACATTGGATCCGAGACCAAGAGTCTCTCATCAAAGTTATCCGAACAAGTCTCTGACTGATGGAGGAAAATCTTTGCACCCCACCCGCAGCCTAGATGCCACCTTTCGCGATCATAAACGGATCACGCAATTCTGAAACTCATGAAAAGATCTTGCCTTGTTAATAAATTTCAAACTGAATCTAACTACTTGTTGCTACTGATCAAGTACTTCATTGAAGGCCTTTCACAAAGATACTCATATCGGTGGATGGCATCATAAATCCCAACCACCAAAGTTAAAGAAGTGTTACTGAAGAAATTTGTCCACCAAAGGGGTCCTTGCATTTGGTTCAAGATCTACCGATAGTGAACTGAATCTTGACGAGCTCTGCATAACATGAAGCTTCTGTTCTGGGGCAAAGGGATCCATGAGATGGGGTGACGATGACCCCGAGTCTCCACCAAGATTTACGTCCTTTGTCTCAGAAAGTGAAAGCGCGGATATTCTTCTCCCCATGAGTTCTACCATCGATATATTCCGATTCTCAGTCTGCAGATGTGCACTCGAGCCATCAGTGTTATCCGCAGGAAACAAATTCTCATTCTGACTGCTTTGCATACAGCCCTCCTTTATGTATGACAGCCATAGTGTATGCTCACGCTCTTCAGTTTCACCCTTCTGATGACTTGATTCTGAGCCTTTGTGAGAAAGATCAGAATTCCCTTCACCAGAAAATTCACATCTATTCCCTGAAAGAATCCCTGTCATAGGCTTTGGATTCGATTGTTCGAGTCGCTCTTCTGCAGTCAACTTTGACAACTGACAATGTTCGGCTACAGCAGCAACTCCAGCTTCCACCTCGAGAAGCTTAAGGGGGCCAACTTCAATGGTTATAGGAGACAAATCCTTGTCAACTTTGGAGCACAAGTCGTGATCTTTTGTAATCCTCGGAGTACCACGCGGTTCAGAGGGCTTTGATAGCCGACGTGATGATGTAGGTGATGCAGGTTTGGCACCATGAGCCGACCGAAGTGTTGTCCTAGCATGTGGAGAGTCCGAGTTCATCATTACATTCTGTCCTGCAGGCCTCACACAGTGAAGCTTACTGGGCTTCGGTTTGTTTGCCCCGACTATGTTGCTGATTCCAGTGGTGTTTCTAGGCAAACTGCTTTGCAGGCCAGAATGTGAAAATTTATTGGAACTGCGGACTACCGTCTTCTCCTGAAAATCAAAAATATTCCCAAGTTACTTGTTGAGAGAGAGAGAGAGAGAGAGAGAGAGAGAGAGAGAGAGAGAGAGAGAGAGAGAGAGAGAGAGAGAGAGAGAGAGAGAGAGAGAGAGAGAGAGAGATTTCTTTGTAGTAACATAACTAACCGCATCAAAATATCCAATCTTGGGAGTTGGCATCCGAAGTCCTGATGGTTTAGACAAGTTTGATCCGGGACTACTGCCAATGCAGCTTCTAGAACGATCGATCGAGAGTTTCCGCAAATCTGACGGCCGAGGAACACATTTGTCAAGACTAACCAGTGATGAGGGAGATATCGAAAAACCAGCATCAATGCTCTCTATTGAGTTACTGGGCTTCATAGCGACAGAGTTTGACGATGAATACTCCGATACCAGACTATCTACGGAACTACTGGGAGATGCACCTGAAGACAACTTGGATGCCGATTTCAGACGTGTTGGAAGATCGTTCGCGTTTCTAGACCCACTTCTACTTTTAGGTATCCTTAGAGGGGTGTCAGCGGATGAAGGATGATCGGTATATCTAGCACTCCTCTTCCTCGAATTATCCAAGGTAGATTTACTTGATGAATCAGATGAACTACTGACTGATCTAACATCAAATTTTGGGGATGGAATAGACCTTGGATTACTGCATGATTCTCCATTTTTCTTAACTACAACAGATTGCCGGTTACCGACATTGCCTGTAAAGAATTATGTGGATTCGTCGACTTGATCAGGAAACCAAAGAATTCGGTCAACAATGCTTGCATTGGTCGATGAAAACACGTTGAAATACATACCAGATAAACCTTTCACATCATTGCTTATGATCTGGACATTCCTGGAAGCAGAGGCTTTCTTGAGGGGCACTGTGGGCAAGGAAGCGACTCCTGGTGCAATCCTGGGTGGCTTCAATGAAGACTTCGAGTCTCCGCTTCCACGGATAGCCTTTATTCATTTATTACGCACTCAGTTTAGTACAAAATCCTAGGCGTAGTGATCCAATAAGCCGTCCCCTATGTAAGGTGACGCATCACAGCCATCGGTTCGGGCCGAGTGTCATTCACCTGTCAGGTTGCCTACCATCGGACGGCTGTGATGCATCACCTTACGTACGGGACGCCTTATTGGATAAACTTCTCAATCCTAAAACACTGTATATGCACATACTATTTGCAGAATAATGTTACATGGCATGCAAAGCCCTTGGAGCTAATATCTATCACAATAAAGTTGTGCATACCACTTTCGGACGATTGAGGGACTCTTTAGAGGTATCCTCTGATTGTTGCTTAACAGCACCTGCCCTTCTTAAAGCAATAGGGGGCTTCATCTGAATTTGCAACAGATATCATCTAAGCAAATACTCAAGAAACAGAAGATAGTGAGGGAGTCCCAAAAGGGCATACCTTATTTTGAGAAGGTCCAACTTTCGATGCTGCAAAAAAATTAACGCCGTAACAAGCTTCAGCCAGGAAATGTCAACTAGGAGACATGGACAGAAGCAGTTAAGCGGTAAGACTAATCTTACGTCGAAGGCGTGGTGCATCGAGCTCCCCTTGTTCTACCTTCTTGTTGGAATGCACAGAAGTTGAAGCTTTATCACCTTTTCCAAGAGACTTTTGGATGGAAGCTCGTAAATTTTCAAACAGATCTACTTCAAGATTTTCCAATGCCCAGCTATCGCCATCTAATGTAGAGGTGGACTCCGTTGATTTCCTTACGTCTTCTTGAATTCTAGGGAGCATACGTACTTCGGCCTTCCTGAAGGTGCTATTCACAATTGCCAACTCTTCAGTGTTCAGAACACCTGCAAAAAATTAAAATAAAAAAAAATTTAAAGAATAATGTGCATCATGCATTTCAGATGGCCTCGTGTTATATGATTAGTCCAAATCCGTAAATATAATTATGCACCATAGTCAACTCCATTATAATGGATAAGACGATGAAAATCATGCATTTATAATAGTAAAGGAATATTTGGTTTGCATTACCTTCACTTGTGAAAAAAGCATTATCCCAGGCTAAACTTTTCCGCAAGTTGTACTTGCCAGATTTTATTTGCTGGTGCTCTGGGGACTCGGACAACTCAGGGATTTGTTCCATTTGCCTGCTTATTTTTGTTCGGATCTCCTCATGAATGCTGACAGCTTCTGATCCAACAAAGTTGTGTTCACAGTTTTCTGAAAGGCCTGTCAATATGGATTCTTGCAAGGGATTAATTATGCTGCTTCCAACCAATAGCAGGTTAACAGGTTCAATATCATGCAAAAAAAACAAGCTCTATAGACCTGCATTCGGTCTTCATAGACTCAGACACAAGATGCACAAGACCTTCTTACCAATTTCTGTGGGTTTTTTTTTTTTGCAAGGCAACTTCTGTGGCTGTTAATTGTACACAAACATGCACACGTGCAGGAGACCAGGCGTGATCATACCTAGTCAGTTTATTCATAACCAAGAATTCAAACAAAATTACTCACACGTGGCATGGATATTAGGCGAGATAAGATACCCAGATGAATGACACCACCTACAGAAATCTTGGCATGTAAAATTGTCCATATCATGCAATTTTTGTGCTAATAAAGATAGGGTTAACTGAACAACCTAGGCATCCAAAAATGACACCTAGGTTAGTGTGGCCAATGTTCAATCATTGTTTAAATATCAGCGATAATTGCCAATAAATCACCAATTTATCGCCTTATCTCATAGTCCCTATATGAAAACAACAAGTATTCCGCTGTTTCGGGGAAAATACCAAAATGTCGGCGATTTTTCACTTATATATTGCCAAAATCACCAATTTTATGCCAATATCGCTGATAAGTTGATAATATCGTTAACTTATCGCCAGTTTATCGCCGACTGTTGGGGAAAAATCACCATTTTTGCTAGGTTTGACACCAGTTTCATGCAAAGAGGTAGTTTTCCCCATTTCTTTTCCCATTTTCATCCATTTTTTGATAGATTTGTGTTTCTAAACCAAATATAAAATCTCCATTTCTTGTTATTGATGGATTCGAGGTGGAATCAGGATATTTTTTCACGAATTTTTCAAAGCTTCAAAGTTGAGGTATATTTTCAAATCCTCTTTTTTTTGGATTTCGCTTCAAATCCTCAACAATATTAGATGATAAATAGGTTATGAATCAAGTTTGATGTGATTCATCATGTTTATCATGTAATTAATTGGGATTCCATGCAATTATGGATTTTCATCAGCAATATTATTATGTTTTATGGGTTCTGATATGTTTCATGTACTGTGAACTATATGGGTTATGCTATATTTTATCATGTTTTATAGTGTGGGTTATCTTATGGTTTAATTAACAGACTGTGGTGGAAAGTGTCGGACAATTCATAAAAAGTATCAGTTAGTTCACAGACTTATATATAGAACCTCAATTGAGTGTCCCCTATAATAAATGATTGTCTTTGTATGTCTTTTTGCAATAATGATGTATATATACATCCTAAAGGAGCTTATTAAAAAATCCCCACAAAAAATCACATTCAGCCATTTTCACCTATTTTTCATCTTTTATTAAATTTTCAACGATAATGGCGATAAATAAACAATAAATCGCCGATTTTTCCCCCAGCCACTTGGAGAGAACACCATCGATAACGCTACTTAAAACACAAAGCTCAATGGGCTAGTGGGACTACCACTCCTTTTATGGAGCGGGCACCCACCAGACACCTTTGCCCTACTCCCTTTTTTGAGAAGGATCTAGAGCCCCTAAAGTAGGTGCCCCCAGAACGCTCTTCATGTTCTAACTATTTTAGGCGGGGGAGAGAGATTAGAAGGTGAATTAGAAGAGGGATTAGAAGAGAAAGAGAGAGCGAGGGGAGTATGAGAGGACGTAGTTCTTTCATTAGAATGACAATATTCCCCATTTATATTAAATAAGCAAATATTCAGCCTCTTCACTTTTGCCCCCAGCTCTCCTTTTATAGTAAGAGCTGGAAGAGGAAAGCCTTATATTGTAAGACAAGTGTCCCCCTATGTATTGCTATTGTATTGGTTTGGGATTGTTGCCCGTCGTGTATTGATAGGTGTTTCGCAGTTGTTGGTGCCTTCGCTTGTGCCATGAATTCCTCCATGTGGCGTTGTTTGGACTTGTCAAGGTGTACTTACTGGTGTAGAGCGTACGAGCCTTCCACGTGTCCCCGTCTTTGTTGTGCTGTTCTCCAAGGCCCTTCTGTGGTCTTTGGGCTAGTAACTGCTTTGAGGCTGATTAGGGCTAGTAGCTGCCTCTGGCACTCTGGTTTGGGATGAGTACTAGTGCTCTGTGATTTTCTTTACCACCGAGCTATTTGGACTATTTCACTTCCTCAGATACTCCTTCAGTTCTGTGTTGATGGCCTTTGTGCTCTAGCCTGCCTTTGTCCTTTGTCTCGTAGAGGCACTGAGTAATGGCGAATATTTTATGCACCCACAATTGCCCCCACCGAGCTGGTCGAGTCCGAAGCAATCGACCTATGATGACAAGATCTTCGTGATGGGGCCGGGTCCCCCTGGTGTTGGGTCAATGGGCACTCGCCCAACGTTCTGCACGCTCAGGTATGTTCCTTTGGTGGGCGCCCGAAATTATGTGGCTTCGGATTCGCTGCCTTGACTGACGCCCCCAAGTCTACAACTTTGGATCCACCCCCTTTGGCTGGCGCCCGAAAGTCTACAGCTTTGGGCCCGCCGCTTTAACTGATGCCCAAATGTCTGCAGCTTTGGTTCTGCCGTTTTGGCACTCGCCTAATGCTGTGGCCATTCGGTTCAGCCTCTTCGACACTCTATGGCTATTCGGTTTTGCCGCTTTGGTAATCGGCCAATGATTTGACCATTTCGTTCGGTTAACTTTAAAATGCTGATGTTTTTTGGGTTGGCACTCGCTCGATGATGTGGCCACTTAGTTCCACCTCTTTGGCATTGATTCCATGAATGGAGGTTGGTGACCGTCTCTATTACCAAAAACTCCGAATTTTTTAATAAGTCGCGATTAAAACACGACTTATTCAGTAAACGTTCTCTATACGACTCTTTATCGATTTTTTGAAAATACCACGATTTTATAAAAAAAAGTCATGATTTTCACGTTTTAATTCCAATTAATTGCGTTTTAATCCCGTCATGCACTGCTCAAAAACTTGTTGGAACATCTATATATAAATATTTTTTGAAATTCTATTGTTTGTTTCTCGACTCTTTCCCGACCTTTCCAACTTCTCCCCTAGCCAATTTTTTCCCGACTTCCGACTTGGTAACTATGCCGACCTTGACCGGTATCGAAGAAGACTGTCGCACTCGCAGGCAGCCACTGGTGGAGCTATTATACATGCTAAAACAACAATCAATCGAGGCTTCTATTAACTAGAGCCATAGTTGTCAAGGTGTGCACCTAGGCGACGCTTAGGTGATAAGTTTCCTTGGAGGCGCCTAGGCGATGCGCATAGGGATGGACCTACGTTGGGCCCACTCACTTTGGAGGAAAAAACAAGGGTATATTACACTTTGCTCCCTTGAAATATAGCTCAAAAACGATTAACCCCCCGGTAGTTAATTTTGTTCCAAATCGCCCTCTAAAGTTTAAAATGTTAGCACAATACCCCCTTTTGTCAATTACTTAATTTCCTCATTTGGTAATTTTTATCTGATCGAAACTAAATTGAAGGGAGGCAAAATGTAGTTTTTTCAACTATAGGGGGTTAAATGTTTTTAAGCTAACTTCAGGGGGGCAAAGTTTAATTTACGCAAAAAACAATGCTAGCCAACTTTTGGTTGCCAACTTCACGTGGAGGTTCCCACTCAAAGTTAAACAAATTGATTATTGTTATTTTAACATACCGAGAGGCATACAGCGGGACAACTCCACGAGTATGTCCCATTTATGTTCAATAGGAGGATGCCACTAGGCCCACCACCCCCTCACCATCCAATGTCCACTGTCATGTCATCGACGACCACCCCACCGCCCCATGGGCCACCCGTCGCCACCGGCCACCATCCCCGTTGACCATCACTCTGTCGGCCACCACTCGCCTGTGCTGGCGACCCACGGCTGGCCTCACCGTTCACTGGCCACCACCCGCTGCCGGCCACTGACGCCCACCACTGGCCGACCGATGCCCACCGTCGTCAACCACCTCCCGCACATGTGGCATCCCTGTAAGGTTCATCCCATGGCCCATAGTGAATGAGAATCGAGTGGGAATCGGGATATGTTTACATGTTTTTGGGGGTATGTATGTAATTTCCCAAAAAAAAAACAAGGATCAGTTTATTATTCACGATCCACACAACCCGACCGACTTGGCCAGTTATAGCCCCAAATTTGTGAAGGACTTTGAGGACCGAAATCCTTCGCCACTCGAGGCAAAATCTTAATGGGCCTTTTGCTGCGCGATCAAAGGAAGGGTAGGGACGTTGTCACACTACCAATTGAAGCCTCCGACTGTGAGGTAACGACTGTATCACCTTGTAATAATTATACCCCCTCTGAAGAAAATCATGGGTCTGCCACTGGATGCGCACCTTGACAAATTTTATAAGGCGTGTGTCGATGCACACCACACCTAGATGCACCGAGGAGCTTTAGTAAAGGCGTGCACCTTTCATTATTTGTTGCAGCAAATTGATATTAAGTTGAATTATTAAGACTACATATGGTGCAAAATATAGCTGATATTCTGAATATATAATATAACTATAAGTATGTGTATTTTAATCACTATATATACGTAGTATTGGATTTCGTTCAACAAGCCATAAAGCATATACCCGACTCATATATACATATACATACTTAATCTTAAATTACATAATAAAATTTTTAATCGGCCATGAAGCGTATATCCGAAAGAGAGAGAGAGAGAGAGAAAGGGGACCGGGACGCTACCTCTCAAAGCAATGTTTTTGCTGCTTTGACAACCTACCACGGTCGTGCTACATGTGATCTCCGGCCAGAATCAACATTAACAACCTCCGATCACCTCCACTGGTGATCTCCATTGACACCACCTGTAGATGTCCACCGATAGAGGACTACGGTGAATACTTCCATTGTGAGCAGTCCATTCATCACTTCACCTTATCCGACGATTTCCGACGACATCCACAACCGGCAACCACCTCCGGTGACTTCTAGCACCTCCCGATTGTGAGTTCGGATGAACTTTGTCATCATTCATGACTTTGATAGCCATCGGCGACTATCAAAGCAGCGAAGAACACTGCTTTCGAAGGTAGCATCTCGTTTATATATATATATATATATATATATATATATATATATATATATATATATATATATATATATATATATATATATATAGAGAGAGAGAGAGAGAGAGAGAGAGAGAAAGAGAGAGGGGGATGCTTAGGTGCGTTCTGTGATCCGATGCACCACTCCGTGCATCCAATGCATGCGGCGGGTGCATCAGACGACTGCGGACCGCACCTAAGCATTCCCATATATATATATATATATATATATATATATATATATATATATATATATATATATATATATATATATATATATATATATATATATATATATATATATATATATATATATATATGGGTCAGGTTCAATGGACATTGTTTTTGCAATCAATTTTTTACACCGATTTTCAAACCATTAGATAGAGGTCTTAGATTACACATCCACAAAAAATCAGCACATTCTAAATCCTCTAGACTTGTTAAATGTGCTCTTCAAATTAACGATTAAAATGGACGGTCGATAAAGCCTTTTAGTTTTGATGTACTTAGAGGCTTTAGAATGTTCTAATTTTTTGTGGACGTGCTATCTAGGATAAGGTGATTATGCTCACAAAAAATCAAGAAATTCTGAAACCTCTATCTAATGTTTTGAAAATAGGTGTAAAAAATTGAGTGCAAAAACAGTGTCCATTGAACCTAACCCTATATATATATATATATATATATATATATATATATATAGAGAGAGAGAGAGAGAGAGAGTAGTGATACATTGCGGCCGGTAACGTGCGGGCTTAACGTGCGGCACCCCCTTCGGGCGTATTTTTGGTTTTTTTTTTTTTTTGGGATTGATCACCCACCCTTGGATAGCACACAAAAAATTTCAATCCGATCCAAGACCCGTAGGCCGTCCAAATGTGTTGATCAAAATGGCGAGAAAAATGAACGACCGATAAAAGTCGATCACATTTGGACGGCCTACAGGTCTTGGATCGGGCTGAAATTTTTTGTGTGTGCTATCCAAGGGTGGGTGATCAATCCTCGAAAAAAAATACCAAAAATACCCCCGAACGGGGTGGCCACACGTTACCTGGCCGCAATGTATCACTACTCTCTCTCTCTCTCTCTCTCTCTCTCTCTCTATATATATATATATATATATATATATATATATATATATATATATATATATATATATATATATATATATATATATATATATATATATATATATATATATATGAGGCGACGCCTAGGCTCGCCTTAGCGTCTTGACCACTATGGCTGGAGTAGGCAATCGAGTGGGGCTCATGTTGGCTGGATCCAACAGCGACTGGGTGGTGGCGTGGTGCTGCCGTGGCAGGATCCCAAATCTCTATATTTTCTCTTTTATTGTCGTGAAGCTAAGAGATCCAAATAGAACCGGGGAGTGATATAGGCAGATAGAAAGATGTGAGGACATAGATACTTTTAAAAAATTAAGCGCACGGGAACAAGGTCTCAACCTCACGTCCTCATGCGGATGACAACCTCACTCAGGAAAAGGAAAACGCTCAGGATCTCTCACAAGAAAATGCTCTCATCTCAAATTGCAATTACTCAATAATCTGATTATAATAAGACAAGGGCCGTTTAGAAAGGCAATAAACCTGACCTACTAATTTTCCTAATAAAACCAAATCAAATCTCATTAAATCCAACTAAATTCTTATTATAAATAATCCTAATAAATAAACCCAAAATTTAATAAAAATAATGACTCGTGCATTGGAATCAATGCAACTGTGCAACATGACTCTACTTTGATAAATGTGTTTACCGCATCATCTAATCAATTATCAATTTAGTTCACCATCACATGATATTGACTCCCACTCAATGACCGACGCCAATATTATGTTCTAACTACACTTGAGATTGTGTGGTCTGGATATCTCCTTGATAATATGACATTATGGATGTTATAATTATCTCACTTAAATGATCTCCTTGATACACTCCTTTAAGAAGCCACATTATAGACCCCATCCACAAAGTCCCGCACTATTCAAGAGGAGTTAGATGTAACTTCATGTATATAGCATCATTGTATCCATTTTTGGTCTCAATCATGATTTCAAATTTTGGCTGGAATTATGAAATTTTGGTGAAATATTTTGGTTTCGGCCAGGACCAAAACGAAATGATAGTTAAAACCTGAGGGACTAACCATTTTGATCAATTTTGGTAATTTTGATCAAATTTTAGTCATAATTTCGGTCAATATCGGGTTTCGGCTTTAGGAAGTGGACATGGAACTATAAATTTTGGTCAATTTCGGTTTCGGAACAGGAACTATAAATTTCAAATTTTGGTCGAAATTTCAATTTAGGCTTAGGTTGAAACCCGAAACAAAACCGAAATTTAGAACCTTGGTCTCAACACATATAGTTTTCTATCTTCACATTCTATTATGGCGTTCTCATCTGTATATATCACATTCCACATACATATTTTCTCATGTTGTCAAAACAAGAGCATGATCCTCAATTTGTCATCTAGCTTCCAAGTTAACAACTCCAATGATTTCCACACTACATATAATGCATGTGCCCAAATCAGAATCTTAACTGATCTCAGATGAAAGACAAGTTGCTCTTAACAAAAAGAGAATCAAAGTGTACATAAGGATAAGAACCACCTACAACTTTCAGCCTTGGGTAAATAAGGGCCTTGCCATTGGAAACTTCAACCGACATACAATACCATCATAAAGTTACTTGATCTTTTGAATAAGGTAACCACACTCAAGGTCTCAAATATCTATACTCGATATGGACTTCAAGTATATAAAACAGAGACCAAAAGCAAAGAATATGACATCGTAATCTAAGTCATGTTTACTAAACTAAACTTTAAAAAAAAATAACGAGGAACAACAAGGGTCAAAATATTGGTAACAGGTTCGACACCAATTAGGGTCAGTAAGCTACTAGTAAACCAAGAAATATCAGTTGAATGTACATGAAGAATTTGATAACTTAAAGATTACGAAATTGAAAACAGTTAAAAAAGTGAAGAGCAGGAAGTTCAAATTTTTTTTCACTAATCGGTGCTCAAACTGAATTAGAATTATGTTCAACTCCTAGAAAGAAAACTACATAAGTTTAGATATTTATGTTGCCCATAGTGAAGGATATAAAAATTAGAATTGAGACAACACATATTCAATGAGACCAAGTGATCTACAGATGCTCAAATATGTGCTTAGAATAAAAGCACTTTGGAAGTTACACATTTATACAGAATAATATGCTTTAAAAGAAAGTGCTTTCAAGCATATAATGAGAGCATGTATTCATGTGCCAATCAAATGCTTGTGTGAATGTAGGCGTAATGGTACACAACAAGTGATGTCCTCTGTTGAAACCAATGTTTTAAAACCTAGAAACTTGACTTGATTTAAAATCTTGCTGAGTAGAGTATACTCGGAAACTCGGTCAAAACTCGATCGACTCATCTCTCTCTCTCTCTCTCTCTCTCTCTCTCTCTCTCTCTCTCTCTCTCTCTCTCTCCACTTCGCCCCTGTGAGGTACCAGTCAGC
This sequence comes from Chamaelirium japonicum, assembly GCA_947650365.1. NCBI lineage: Eukaryota > Viridiplantae > Streptophyta > Magnoliopsida > Liliales > Melanthiaceae > Chamaelirium > Chamaelirium japonicum. The sequence goes on along the minus strand of OX393551.1, from coordinate 55,404,982 downwards.
GGTGTTGGTGGGCGTCGGGAAGGGGCAGTCGACGGGCTCGGGAGCCTCCGGTCCGGTGTCGGGAGACAATGTAGGCGTCGGGAAGGGGCGATCGGCGGGCTCAGGCGTCTTCGGTCCTGTGTTGGGAAGCGGAGACAAATAGAGTTTGCTATCAAAGGCGGGTGCTTCATTGCTGATGCCGCCAAAGGCGGCCGGGGGAGTGTTGCCACTGAAGGTAACTAACAGGCACAAGCGTTACTAGTAAATTACATTATTTATTATGCATGTATAATCATAAAATTGAATATTATTATTAGTTATACATACATATATATATATATATATATATATATATATATATATATATATATATATATATATATATATATATATATATATATATATATATATATATATATATATATATATATATATATATATATATATATATATATATATATATATTGATGAAAAATATAACTCGGGTGAGTCTTGGATGAAGTCAACCAAGTTCTTGGTTGAGTCAATCGAGTCTTGGACCGAGTTGCTACCAAGTTGAGTCGATGGCCTAGTCAACCTGATTCCCTGTTGAGTCAAGTCAACTAGTGCGAGTTTTGAGCCGAGTTATCGACCTTTAAAATAGTAGTTGAAACTGGTTTCTTTCTATCCAAATTACTACCATCTATTGTTCTACCTTCCTCTTTCCTCTTATTCCAGTGTCGAAGAAATGCTAGTGTAAGAGATAAAAAACAACCTAAGTAAATTGTAGACCAACATAAATGAGAGTGAGAGAGAGAGAGAGCGATGGGGGCCAAGGAGAAGAACTAGATAACATTGTCATTCCAAGAAATGAGATAAGATGAGATGGGTTTGGATCGATTGTGTTACAAGATCTAGCATCTAGCGACGTGTCTTCGCAGAATCAACACAACTTCTTCATCAGCAATTACACCCCCAATATGTAAATCGGAAGCTCAGGAATCCGGAACTACATCGGCCCACTCTCGAACCTAACCACGGTGCAGGAAAGAACAAAAATCCAGATACGAACAGGAACATTCCACACATTTAATATACTAATTGAAAAATCCAAGCACGAATTATCGCAGTAAACAAGCTCCCACTGCAAGATGAACACATCAAATCAAAAGACACCCGTCCAACGATCGATGAAACCCTAGATCCCAATGTTTGCCCTTTTTATCCAAGAAATAGAGAGAGAGAGAGAGAGAGAGAGAGAGAGAGAGAGAGAGAGAGAGAGAGAGAGAGAGAGAGAGAGAGAGAGAGAGAGAGAGTAGACGGATGTGAGAGAAGGGAGCGAGGATACCTGGGACCAGAGGCTCCGGCAAGCCGTCGTCGTCGTCGGAGGGGATGAGGAGATTGTCTTCCGAGGAGAAGTCGATGAGGGAGAGGCTTTCCATCTCTCGCGTTAGAATTGAACTCCCGGATCGGATTTGGGAGGAAATGGGTTTTAGAGAGAGATTGGGGTTGGGAATTTGGGAGGAAATGGGTTTTAGAGAGAGATTGGGATTGGGAATTTGGGAGGAAATGGGTTTTAGAGAGAGATTGGGATTGGGAATTTGGGAGGGAGGGATCTCTCCAGTGGGAAGTTCAATTTGAAATATACTAATTAAATAACAACATTAATCACGCCGTCCACTTGGATAGAAATTTTAACGGAGATCCGTTACTGTGGTCGGGACGAGGCGCAAGAGACGGAGTACCCTCCTCCCGTCCGACTCTAAGCTCGCGCTCTCTCTCTCTCTCTCTCCCGAAAATTTTCAGCACATCCTGCGTACCATACAACCACTGGGCCCACTGTGATTGAAGAGACATGGGGCAGCGGGCCGCGGCACATGGGGCTAGTGGCTCCCAGCACTCAGAGCGTGCTGATAGGCTCTGGAGGCAGTGGACCCCATGGTTGTATGGTACGCAGGTTGTGCTAAGCTCAGAGCATCTCCAACCAACTCATTCCTAAGTGGGGTCAACTTTAGGTCCCATCCCCCTCCCATTTGCCACATAGGATATGAATCGGTAAGCAAATATTTTTTTTCACATGGGCGGGCCCCGCATGGGAATTACTTTTTGGATCCCAGGATATCCCAGCGGTTTCCGGCTCCTACCGCCACGTAGGATGGGTAGGGGAGTAGGAGCCCGTCGGAGTGTTTTTGGTGACTATCGGACAAAAATGGAGGGTGCCATGCAGGATGGGAGCTCACATGGGAGCCGGTTGGAGATGCTCTTACTGATCTCACCAATCGATGGGAAGGCGGGGGGGGGGGGAGGGCCCGGAGGGTGTTCACTGAACTCCACTTCCTCGTGATATGGAGAGAACCGAGCATTCCCATTTCAGCCTGGGTAAATCTTTGGGTTGGACTCCTCTTCAATATGATGATGGCCTCACCTATCCGTCACTGACTATTTGGTGAGTGACACGTGGCAATTCCATTTTCAATGGCCACAATCTATGGGTCATGGGATGAACCCTAGGGGGATGCCACCCGTCAACTAGCTGCCGCTCACCGTCGCTCGCCCTGGTGGTGGGTGGTGATAGACGGGGTGGTGGCCAGCGGGCTAGCAACGCCTAGTGGTGGTGGTATCCCCCTAGCAGTGGCAAACCCAGAAATAGTAAAATTCAAAATTTTGGATGGATCATTTGTGAATATTTTTTAAAAATTTGAAAACCTCAATGGATGCCTAAAGACCTTTTCAAAATTTTTGGGGGTGGGAACGGTACGGTTTCGAGCAAAACCAAAATTGTGCCATAATACCGAACAAGCACACCGAAACTGTACCGTACTATGACAATGTATCATGATGTAAAACCAAAATCGTACCATGTGGTGCTGTACACCGTATTTTATCATTATAATGGCTTAAAATGGTGCGGTTTATGCGGTTTTGGTCAAAGCCGAAACCGCACCGCTACACCAAAACCAAAAACCAAAACTGCACCGCACCGCGACGGTGTTGTATTTTGACAGATCAAAACGGCACCATGAGTGCGGTTTACTGCGGTTTTCGATTTTAAACCGCAACACTGCCACCCCTATTGGGGGGGCCATGGCCCCCTTTAGTCTCCACATAGGTCCGCCCCTTGCCCCCTAAGGTGTTGTAGCTCGTGTGTCCTTAGCGTGGATTTTCTGTATTAGCATTAATAAAGATGACTTTGGTTATTGCTTTAATTAGAATACTACTCTGGTATATGATAATACTCATATAATAAAAGGACCCTAGGGAACACAGTAGGCCACTGAGGTGCATGGAGGATCCACGCTTGGGAGACCCAGTGGACCAGTTCTGTGTAGACCTAGAACTAGTTCACAGCTTACGTGATGTCGGTCGCTTCACCGAGAACAAGCTGTTGGCAGGTAGAGGATGTGGTGAAGTCTCCACCACGGGAACGTGGGATTCCCATTCACCTGACCAAGCACGATTATCGTGTTGAACAGGAACCAAGACGGTGCACAGTTCAGTGATTCAAACACTGGTGCATAAACTGTCTTAATACTATAGATAATATGTCCTTAACCCTGAGGGACCATGTTCACTGGGCCAACCAGTTGTGTGGTGCTTTGATGTGCCAACGTGTGCGGACCTTCCATAGTCCAATACCACGGTACGTTGGGTTATCCGGCTGACGCTTGAGTGACATGTAATCCCTACAGGTTATCCGACGTCCAGTATTGGATGGGTGTGTTTTGATGAGTCAATCTGTCCACACAGTTAACCCAGGCCTGGTGGTTGTCAGTATGACTGACGATGTTCCGGATGCTAGGCATAGCACCGGAAGGTGTGTGGTGTTATAGATGACAAGTCATCAAACCCTAGTCAGATGATCGATCGGGATCTGATGGTGCTCCCTACCGCCCGAGTCGTATCATGGCACCAGTAATAGGAGGGACTAAGGATTATCGGAGTATAGTAGAGAACAGGGTTACGAGGGAGTAACATAAGTTTCGAATCACTAGAGTTCAACTCGCGTCGCACTCTGGGTGGCTATGTGGGTTAATCGGATTAGGGCTGATTAACGAAACTTTCGGTGTGTCAACGGAACAGTTAATCAGGGATGCGGTTGGAGCTAGAGATCCCGAACCCTGAAGGTTCCACCCTGTCGTTGCGTATAAGAATTGTTTCTCGACCTAGTTGGATATGTTGGATGCGAAATAGCGCGATGGAGCGCAAGCCCGGAGCCAAAGAACCTAATTCACATGTGTTACGTCGGGCCGTAGGGGTATTTTGGTAAATACTGAAATATGGCTCATAACACATTGAATATGGATCTTAAAATGAGCGGAATAATTCCAGGAGCTCATAGGCACTGACGGAACTCGATTCCGAGTAGCGCACCTCACTCAGTCTCTCTTTCAGTTTTCCACTTTTCGTGAAGGGCGTTTTCATCCAGGCTTCACGATAGACACTGGATATCCCCAAAAACCGCCCCCTCTCTATCCTATCCATATAAGGGCCGGCCCTAGCCTCCTTGGAGCCATGGGAGATCGGCCCTATAAAGGAATAGGGAGAGGGAGGGGCTGGCCTAATGGTTCCTCTCCTCCAGTAAAATCTGAACCCCCCTTTGTGCCCCTCCTTTGTGGTTTCGGCCAAGGAAAAGAGAGGAAGAAGAAGGGAGAAGGAAGAGGAAGTAAGGAGAAGGAAGAAGAGAGAAAGAGAAGGAGGAAACCTCGCGGCTCGCCATCGTCTTCGCAACGGATTCCTCCGTCGGCTCGTAATACCTGCACTCAGAGATGGGATTTCGAGGATTTTTCAATTCGCAAAGGACAAGGTGCTATCCGACAGTTTCCCTTGCGATTCACGTGTGGTTCTTCATCATTTCGTCATCTCTGGATCATAGATCCAAAAGGTATGATGATTCTAGACACCTAACTAGATGCATGCATGTCTTCCATAGATCGTAGTATGCCTCTAGGGTGTCCGCACATATGCTAAGATCATAGATTTGCATGTAGATTGTTTTGTAGAATTAATTGTAATGAAACATACACCGTATGATCTTCGGATCTATCTTTTGCTTCCGCTGCGACTCTGATTAGCGGATCCAATTCCAACATAAGGTTCATCCCATATAGCCCATAGATCGTGGCAAATGAAAATGGGATCGGCATGTGTCACTCCCCAAATCATCAGCCATCAACCGATAGGGGAGACGATCATTAGTGGAGAGGAGTCAACCCTTATATGTACATGTAAATAAGCTCTTTTAAGTCAATGTTTTGAAAAACACTAGGGGGTGCTCGTTTAAGACCAATAGAAATGAAAGAACAAAAATAAAATGAAGTATACATAAAGACCAATACAAATGAAAAAAATAAAATAAAATAAAAAACTTGTGCATAAAATATTCTGTAACAAAACTATCTTACATCTATTTATAATAATAATAATCGTAATAAAATAAACTTATAAAAATATTTGAATAATGTGATCATTTGTTGTGTTGTGTTCACAAGTCTGTAGGCCACAGGTGGTTAGCTCCATTGCATCCATCGGACAACTATGATCCATCGGCAGGTTCATGGAACAACAAAAGTGAGGATCGTGCGGGATGACGTCCCATTCCATTTGACTTTTTTTGCCGTACTTGGGGTTCGAAGTGGGACGGGTTGGGCGGGTTGATCAGTCAAACTAGACCCTATCCAAGAGGTTGAATCATTTGCCCTCGGGTTGAACTTTCCTAGCTCAAGCCTAACTTGTCGGGTTGGCCGGATTGATCGGGTTGTGCGGGACGGATTGGCCGGTGTCAACATGGTAGCGGATAAATTTATATAACATGGCACAGCGGTCTACATGCTGACTAGACAAAATGGAACAAGCTGACTAGACAAAAATACATACTGACTAGCCAAAAAACGATGGATACGCTGTCATTTTTGTTTCGCAAATAGCCAAATATGTAAATACATTTGAATAATGTGATCATTTGTTTTGTTGTGTTCACAAGTCTGTAATAATCGTAATAAAATAAACTTATAAAAACATTTGAATAATGTGATCATTTGTTTTGTTGTGTTCACAAGTCTGTAGGCCACAGGTGGCTCCATTGCATCCATCGGACAACTATGATCCATCGGTAGGTTCATGGAACAACAAAAGTGAGTAGCGTGCGGGATCACGTCCCATTCCATTTGACTTCTTTCGCTGTACTTAGGGTTGCAACTGGGATGGGTTGGGCGGGTTCATCAGTCAAACTAGACCCTATCCAAAGGTTGAATCCTTTGCCCAAATCCAACCCAACCCGAGGTCGGGTTGAACTTTCCTAGCTCAAGCCCAACCTGTTGGGTTGGCCGGATTGATCAGGCTATGCGGGACGGGTTGGCCGGTGTCAACATGGTAGAGGATAAATCTATATAATATGGCACGACAGTCTATATGTTGACTAGACAAAATGGAACAAGCTGACTAAACAAAAATGCATGCTGACTAGACAAAAAATGATGGATACGCCATGTCATTTTTGTTTTGCAAATAGTCAAATATGTAAATACATTTTGTCGCTCGATCTTGTTGGTGGTCGTTGTTGGAAAAATCATATGGTAGAGGCTTGCAACGGAAGCGATTAAGCGGTCGGAAGACTGTTCATGGTGCACATTACATGATTAAAACTTTCTTAGAAACTAATCTACATATGCATGCATGTGTGTGCACGTGATTCGAACATCCTAACGACAATTTAGTGTCATGAATATCTAGCATGCATGCAATTCATAGAACTCACTAGATCTATATGTTAGAGATTTGCATACCTTTGTGCGGATCTTTTAACCGCGAAGAATTGTCTTCTTTGTCGATGAAGACAGAAGATCGTCCGCGAAGAAGCCTATTGTTTGCGGGAAGACGATGCCTTCTTGTTCACCCGATCTCACACGATGCACGGAACGTCACTCTCAGATCTCTTAGTACCGCCGAAGAACGACCATTCGTCTTCTCCGAAACTCCACACGAGGAAGACGAAGTCGCAAGCGAGGAAGATAAGAGAGACGAGAGAGAACTTGAGAGAAGAGAGGATAGGGGGTTCGGGTATAGCTAGAAATAGTGGCCGCCCCCCTCCCCTTTTGCTCTTTTATAAGGCCGGCATATCCCCTTTGGATTAGAATCCAAAGTGGATAGGGTTGAACCCTTAAAAATCTCCTTATATCTCTTCTTTATCTTTATCTTTTCCCCACTTTTAGGGCTTGATTTGATCGGTTCAAATCCACCCTATTATCCCTATGGCCGGTCCTATTATTGGGGGATCCAAATCCCTAAAATATAAGGGCCGACCTTGACTAGGTATCCCACATCTAGGGCCGACCACTAATAGTTCATGGGGGTGTGTAGTTTTACCAAAATGCCCTTATGCCACTAAATGACCATTTCTAATATGTGAGACTTAGCAATCCATTTACAAGTGAACAATGACTAGTGATTTCACCATTTACTGAGGTTCCCGGAGGGTTCCCCTAGTAAAGTCAACTAGTCTACTCACAACACGTCCCGGTGCATCGCACCCATGTAGCGAAGTTCACTTATGGCAAAACAAATCTATCGAGGTTCGGCACCAAAGTAATGCTTACGTCCTCACTCCTACTCCAATAATTCCACTATATGAAATTTGAGATTACAAAGACCTTCTTCCTAGGCCTCTGCAACGTAGCTTGAGGATTATAACTCTTCCCTCAATACTCTTGAAAAAATAACAATTTCACTCACAACTCTCTTGTGTGTGGATTACAAACTAGTATATTTTTCTACACCCATCTCCCCTCCTTTTATAGGAAAGAATAGCCTCTTGGTATTCCCCAAGCCATAATGGAACACCTATTCCAATGCGTGCATGCATGCATGGAGAATTCTGGAGAATCGGTCCAGATTCGTGGATGCAGAATATGAACAATCACCCATCTTTGACTGAGCATAACTTCTGAAATATTAGTCCAAATTTGGCGCTTCAAAGCCTGAATTAAATCTGGATACTTCATCTTCAGCTTCCATTCAGATCACCATGTTAAATTCTAACCGTAGATATTTTAAATCTCCCTCCAAAATTGAATCTTATAACAAAATTTTGCATTCTAAATATTGGCAAAGTATTTGGCCGAACCAAACCATAGTTGACCCAACTTCTTGGATCAAACCTGATTCATCTCATCATGGGGATGGACTGCATTTCCCTCAATCTTCCCCTCCATGCACATAAGGAAGGGTCTTCATTTTGTAGCCATGTCCATCAAACTTCTGCAAAGGTCATGCTTATCTTTCGGTAGAGGCTTCGTCATCATGTCCGACGGATTCTTTCTTATGTCAATCTTCATAATTTGCATAAGTTGATTTTCCAAACCATCTTGGATCCAATGGTAACGTACATCGATATACTTTGTCCTTGAGTGATATGTGATATTCTTACTCAAGTCAATGGTGCTCTGACTGTCATAATGAAGTATATATTTCTCTTGATTTTGAGACAACTTTTCAAGAAATACTTCATCCAAAGAAGCTCCTTGCTAGCATATGTAGCAACAAATACTCGGCTACTGTTGTGACATTCTTACTTAAGTCATGGCCCGCATGAATGCCCAAGCTCGATGCCACCTCCTCACTGGCATATCAGCACAGACTTCAGCTATAAAAGGATCTCTATGGTATTTAGAAAAGTGGTTGGTTGATTGATTGGTCATTCAATCAGAGGTTGAGAGGATTCCAGAGCCTGAGCCAGAGCTCTCTTCTCTTCTTCTAGCTACCTTCTAGTTGCTCCGTGCAACCACCCTTGTAAAAAGCTTCTCTCGGCTTGTCGAGAGAACACTCACCCCCCTTCACATTCATTATAGTGCAAACTAGGTGGCACCTCTCGCCCGGAGATGTAGGTCATAAGATCGAACTTTGACAACAACTCATTATGTCATATCTCTCTCTCTCTACTCTCTAATCTCCATAACATACAAACCATCTAATTCAATCAAGAATTATGGGGTGAGGTCTCTAATCAAGACAGTACATAAATTTCCCCCACAAGAGCCAGAAGGCCAAGTTCACGGAGTGGAACCTACCGATCAATGTCATCCTCGAGCAGATCTAGTATGAGGACTTCCTCAAGAGGCTACCCTCTTCCTCCAGACTCTAAGTACACGGAGGACAAGTCGATCTACTGCGACTTTCACTGGTGCCACGACACCCCACAGTGAAGTGCTTTTGATTAAAGTATCACCAAGAGGACCTACTTCAAAAAGGGAACCTATAGGAGTACAAGGGCGAGCACAGATCTAATCGTCGCTATCCTCCTACAGGCAAAGGCAAAGAGTCGTGTTGGATACGTTCAGTTGACTCCCAGCCTTGATCAGAGTTTAAGCCTGTGTTCTACGTTCGGACAATAATTCGGATGACCATACAAAGGTTGGATGGCCATAAAGTGGGCCGGACCATTTTGGGACAAAAGGTATAGGAGTCCAGACCATCGTCTGGACCGTAAACAACTAGTACGGACCATTGTCTGGACGGCTTGTACCCAGAGATGGCTGATTTTTGTTTTCAAGCATCAGATCATGATCATAGGGCTGTAATAAGCTTGTGATTGATCTACCCTATATATACCATTTTCCTCTCACTAGTGTGTGTGGAAAATCAAAGGAGAAGAGGCCTTTGCTTGGATTTTGGATGAGAACCTATTGAAAATCTTTCTCCCTTCTTCCTCCCTTCGAGTCCTACCACTAAGGTAAAATCTCATTTAGCTCGTAAGTTATTTTTCAACATGTGTGCTTCAATTTTGAATATTTCCCTTATGGAATTGATTCAATTATCCATTTGTTTTTAATTCCTCGGGTTTGTATGGTTTTCTTTCTCTTACCCTTGTAAATCCCATGTATTGGGTTCTTTCATGTGTAACGAAAGACGATCGAGTCTTGCTTAGGTGAACCTTGCAAAAAGAACCCTAGTTACCCTTAGTTGGTATTCATGCGAACCGATATAAAATCCTTTGGGGTCCGTCAGACAAGTTACTCCGGTGAAGTAGTCCCTTAAAGGGTGCTACCACCCACAGTGGGGTGCAGTTCATATTTGGGCACGTTCGAGCCTTACAAGGGCGAACATTGGTGTCTCCGTTTGCAAAAGTGAATCAAGGGAGTCCGAGCGGTGACTCAAGTGAGCACTAGAGCCACGTGTATTCGATCACGTGTAGGCAGCTGGGCAGGGATCTTGCAAGAGCTGGAAGGAGCAAGACGGAAGACAGTACGGAGTGGAGGTTTTACTCCTAGTAGGTCTCGTGCATTCATATATCTGTGTCTGTAACCGGACCTTTAAAGCTTAGGTAATTGCTCTCACCATCATGCGTGAAGCCGGTGAGGTTTTTTTCCCACAAATGGTTTCCTCGTAAAAACATCTGTGTGTGTTGTAGTTTAAATTCTAAATTTACATTTGTTTGTTTATGCCCAGAAACCGTAATTTGAATTTTATTTGAGTGCATGCTAGAGAGAGAGAGAGAGAGAGAGAGAGAGAGAGAGAGAGAGAGAGAGAGAGAGAGAACCATCTAACATTTAATCACCGTGCATGTAAAATGTATATTCCATGGTAATGAGAGAACTTAGCAAAGCTGAAATTTTAATCTCATAATCTAGCATAGTGACTTTCGACTGGGGCAATCGTAGGAGGTAGATATTTTTAAGGCGACCGTCGCGCTCCAGTCGTACCTCCCTCGGCTCCCTTCGAAGAGGGACCATCAACCTAGAGGGGTAATTTCATATGTGAGCTTGAGTCTTGCTCGAATCCACTCTTCCTGCTGATTGCAATGTTCTTCTGAAAACCCCCAAATAACATGCATTTAGGGCTGTGCAAAAACCGACCCGAACCACCTAACATAATCGAAATAACCGAACCGAACATCAAACCGAACAAAAAACAAACCAAACCGACAAAACCGATTAAATCGGTTTCGGTTCCCAGGTATGGAACACCGAACCGAAACCGAAAAAACCGACCCGACTCCTTAAATCATTAACCCAACGGCCATAATACTTTTGTTTCCGGTAAGTGCAAGTATGAAGCAATTATGTTACATCTACAATACTTCAAAAGAGTGAACGTTGGTTGATTTTGCTTTGAACTTTCATTTTGGCACTATATAAGGACACAATCATCCACTGATTTGTGATGAACTAACGATCAAGATTCAAGAGCGAAGGGCTCTAGTATACCTCATATCAACCGAAACCGAACCGAAAACCGATCACACTGAACCGACAAAAACCGACCATTTCGGTTTCGGTTTTGATTTTTCAAAAATCGAAAAAAAATAAAACCGACAAAACCGACACCGAAACCGACTGACAAAACCGACGCTCACCCCTACATGCATTTGTCGTTGCCAACAAAAGTAACAGTTTCAGACAATATGTTTAAAACAGGGAATCCTAAGAAACACGTCCCTATATTACTATAGAGGTCACGGGAAATCAACCTATAGTGATATTCCCAACCAATCGATACAAACTATCACACTTATCTTCCTTCAACGGAATTATAATGCCTCAAGAAATAGTCATCATAACTCCACTTTTTTCTAAATTACCACTACCATTAGGGTCTAAAACATAGAATGGAATTAGATTATTGCGTATTTGTGATACATACCCATTGCTGTATCAAAAAAATTGATATTCAATATTCCACATCATCAATCTCGCACGCCACTCATACGAGGAAATTGCCTATAACTACGGAGACTGTCAAAATATATCGATCATCTATAATTCCTGTGTTTTTTATATTGTATTATTTGAGATTCGATTAATAATTAAACTAGATTAGAACTCAATTGTGACGACCAAGATCCAATAGCCAAGACTCCTGAGGCTGTGATACCAAGATGGATAAGATGAGGTGAGGTGTACAAGACCACGAGTTAATCCCACATCGTCTGGAGAGAAGAAGATCATGATCTACTTATTTAATTTTCCCTCCCAATCATAAAAGACACGTTTTAAAACAGTGCGCCGCTACAGATTTCGTAAGAACTTCGTAGTTAAGCGTGCTTGGGCGAGAGTAGTTCAATGATAGATAACCGCCTGAGAAGTCCTTGAGCATGCACGGGCAAGACGGACAATATATTGTGTGTTTGGGACAGATGCTACAAAATGGTATCAGAGTCGGTTCTCCTCGCAATTGGGGGGGGGGGGGGGTCTAACCCTATATGTGGACATGTATCCCTTTAGGAGGGTGGATTGTGACGACCAAGATCCAATAGCCAAGGCTCATGAGGCTGTGATGCTAAGATGGGTGAGATGAGGTGTACTCATATAATTTTTTCTTCCAAAAATAGAAGACATGTTTTAAAACCGTGCGTCGCTACGAATTTTGTAAACAAGGAAATTGCCTATAACTACGGAGACTGTCAACATATATCGATCATCTATAATTCCTGTGTTTTTTATATTGTATTATTTGAGATTCGATTAATAATTAAACTAGATTAGAACTCAATTGTGACGACCAAGATCCAATAGCCAAGACTCCTGAGACTGTGATACCAAGATGGATAAGATAAGGTGAGGTGTACAAGACCACGAGTTAATCCCACATCGTTTGGAGAGAAGAAGATCATGATCTACTTATTTAATTTTCCCTCCCAATCATAGAAGACACGTTTTAAAATAGTGCGCCGCTACAGATTTCGTAAGAACTCCGTAGTTAAACGTGCTCGGGTGAGAGTAGTTCAAGGATAGATAACAGCCTGAGAAGTCCTTGAGCATGCACGGGCAAGACGGACAATATCTTGTGTGTTTGGGACGGATGTTACAAAATGGTATCAGAGCCAGTTCTCCTCGCAATTGGGGGGGGGGGGTCTAACCCTATATGTGGACATGTAGCCCTTTAGGAGAGTGGATTGTGACGACCAAGATCCAAAAGCCAAGGCTCATGAGGCTGTAATGCTAAGATGGGTGAGGTGAGGTGTACTCATTGTATGAGCAAATATTTGATTTTCACTCAAGTACAAATTTCAAAGGACTCGCTTCGAGGGAGCGGAGTACAAAATATATCAGGAGATTGCGGGGAAATCCGTCTTTGATCCTTTGATACTCGATTTCGAAGTACAAAGATTACAACAAGTGAGAAAATGAAAAGAGAAGAGCGTTGTGATGCTTGATCCTTCCGGGCTTTGCGCGTGATCGGCTAGGGGCTTTGCTTTACTCTTCTTCTCCTAGAATCTTCACTTGTTCTTCGCTCGTTCTTCGACTTGCTTTGGACTTGAATCTTCAATTTTTCATCTTCTTCTTCGATCTTCGATTTTATTTGATTTGCTTCGATCTTGGATCCTTCTTTTCCGGGATTTCTTGGAGCTTTGAAGTATCTTCAGTTGGGAGCTTTGTCGGTTCTTCTTGCTATGGCCAAAGATCGTTTCTTCTTTTCTTGTCCCTCCTTTTATAAGGGTCGAAGTAGTTATTGTAGAGAATAACTACTTCGGGTGGTTGAAGCAACCTCTTGGTGGTTTCTATAACTCCCTTGGATGGTTAGAGAAACTTCCAGGTGGTTTACATAACTTCTTGATGGTTAGGATCATATTCAAGTGATTTTGTAACTTCCACTGGTAGTTTAATCCTTTTGAGTTTGAGTGAACCGGTCTGATTAAAACGACTTGTGGTTCGGGTATTAAATCTGAATCGACTTACTGCGACTCAGATTTTAACAAAGTTAACTCTTGATCCGGTCCTTTCTGACTTGGTGGATTCTACGAGTTTGTCGAATCTAGCGTAAGCTTACTTGTAGGAGCTTAAGCTTGATTATTCTTCGGTCTTGTATATCGGCTTATCGAAGGATGCTCATCTCTAAGTATTATTCTATTGACTTAGATATAGCCTTTAGAGGATAGGGCTATAGTACTTTCCTTACTCTCAAACTTGGTCAAATTTCAGAGTGTAAGGAAGCAAGAAAAAAAAATTTCCTGGTCATCAGGGAAATAAAGTATAAGGAAGCAAAATTTCCCTGGTCATCAAGAAAATAAAGCTTTTCAGACTTAGTCAATTTCTGAGTGTAGAGAAAAATTTTCCTGGTCATCAGGGAAATAAAGTATAAGGAAGCAAAATTTCCCTGGTCATCAGAGAAATAAAGCTTTCCAGACTTAGTCAATTTCTGAGTGTAGAGAAAAATTTTCCTGGTCATCAGGAAAATAAAGTATAAGGAAGTAAATTTCCTTGGTCATCAGGGAAATAAAGCTTTCCAGACTTAGTTAATTTCTGAGTGTAGAGAAAATTTTTCCTGGTCATCAGGGAAATAAAGTATAAGGAAGCAAAATTTCCCTGGTCATCAGGGAAATAAAGCTTTCCAAACTTAGTCAATTTCTGAGTGTAGAGAAAAATTTCCCTGGTAGTCAGGGAAATAAAGTATAAGGAAGTAAAATTTCCCTGGTCATCAGGGAAATAAAGCTTTCCAGACTTAGTCAATTTCTGAATATAGAGAAAATATTCCCTGGTCATCAGGGAAATAAACTATAAGGAAGCAGAATTTCCCTGGTCATCAGGGAAATAAAGCTTTCCAGACTTAGTTAATTTCTGAGTATAAAGAAAAATTTCCCTAGTCATCAGGGAAATAAAGTATAAGGAAGCAAAAATTTCCCTGGTCATCAGGGAAATAAAGCTTTCCAGACTTAGTCAAATTTTGAGTGTAGAGAATAATTTCCCTGGTCATCAGGGAAATAAAGTATCCGAGACTTAGCCAAATTTTCGATTCAATATTTCAATGTCTACAAATTGCCCCCTCAAGGATTGACGTTTCAAGCGAGAAGCGAAAAAGATCGGTCCTTGATTTTTTTTTTTTTTTATCTTCTTGCATATCTCTTGCATGATGTTTGATTCTTGGACCTTTTTTCATACTTCTAGATAATATTTGACCATTTATCTACCCGAATCGGTCAGGTTTGACCAGGTCATTTTTTTTTTTTGCCAGGGGCGGCCAGGTTTGACCAGGGCCGGCCAGAAACCCCTAGGGCCGGCCATTTTTTTTTTTTTTTATTTTAAGGATGGCGGTACAGCTCGTCCTTTGACCCCCTTTTTCTATAAAAAGGGGTCTCCTCTCATTTTCTAACTTATTTTTCTGTGTTTCTTTGGAGCTAGGTCAAAAAACCCTACTTCAAGGTTTTTTGCAAAAATCATCTTGCAAACTTGATTCCTTCGGCAAGAAGATGATCAAATCCATTGAAGGTAATCATGCTCTTGATCTTTTCCTTTGTCTTGCTTGCTCTTTGATCTTCGTTTCTCTTTTTGCAATAATCTTTGCGGGCTTATTTGAAAAAAACAAAACCCTAGTTCTAGGTTTTGCAAGAATGATCTTTGATCTCTTTTTTACCTTTTTGAATTTTTGATCTTCATGCATATCTCTTGAATGATATTTGATTCTTAGATCTTCTTTTATACTTCTAGATGATCTTTGATCATCTATCTACTTGAATCGGCTAGGTTTGTAGAAACCCTAGTTCGAGGTTTTGCAAGAATGATTTTTGCTCTCATTTTGACCCTTTTTTTTCTTGCATATCTCTTGCATGATGTTTGATTCTTGGATCTTTTTTCATACTTCTAGATAATCTTTGACCATTTATCTACCCGAATTGGTCAGGTTTGACCAGGTTAATTTTTTTTTTTTTACCAGGGCCGACCAGGTTTGACCAGGGCCGGCCAGGCAATCTCCAGGGCCAGCCAGGTCGGATATTTTTTCTTTAAGGACATCGGTACTTATGAGGGTACATCTCGTCCTTTGACCCCCTTTTTTATATAAAACGGGATTTCTTTCTTTTTCTAACTCCTTTTTTCGGGTTTCTTTGGAACTCGGTCAAAAACCTTACTTCAAGGTTTTTTGGAACAACCATCTTGCAAGCTTGATTCCTTCTGTCAAGGAGACGATCAAATCTATTCAAAGTAATCATACTCTTGATCCTTTTCTTTATTTTGCTTGTTACTTGATCTTCTTTCCTTCCTTTGCAATGATCTTCGATCTTTGATGCTTTTTGGTGGTCAATTTTTGCAAACTGTATCCTAACTTTTAATTCAATCTTCTGTGTATAGGTATGAGTACTTCAGAGAAATATATTGCTATGCCAGAAGACGGTTGGTTAGAAGAAGAAGAAGAACGAGGGGTTACTTATCTTGTTTTCTCTCATGCAAAAGTCAAGCAGCATAGGACAACTCTGAAAAAGAATGGCCCAAACTCTTTGACTACTTTGAGAATCGTTGAGCACGCGAGTTGTGACAGCGATAGTCATGGAGCTGAGAAGAGCGCTGGACCCATTAGCCGTTTTGAAAAGGCTCCGATTCTTACTTTTTCATATCATCATACAACGGCTGAAACGATCCCATTCCTCAAATTGCTTCAAAAATTACTTCAAGATTCACTTGATGGGGGGGAGGAAATACGAGGTCATGGCGATGTCCAGTATCTCAATGGTTTTGGTGAATGGATGCGCGAAGTCTTCGATGCTTTACGTGGTCGAGAGGCTACTAGAAACATATCTGTTATGCTGGAACCTGCTTGTTATGAATATTGTAGACCTGATGGAATATATAGAGCTTTGTGTGAGCTATGGTGTCCAGAAACGAATACATTCCTCACTTCTATTGGGAAAATAGGGATTTTCTTGTCGGAGATCTATCATGTATATTCATACTTGAAATTGAATTTGAGTAACATTCACACGTGTGACTTATATTTTTTTTCTTCTTCTTCCAGATATCAGGTTGTCCCATGAGTGGAGAATATTACCAAGAGAGAGTCCTTAATCTCTTTGAACTTTTCGACTATGTATATACTCCTTCAACACTTTCTTATCTTTTCAAAGCTTTTGCAATTATTGCTGCATCTTGCCATAGTGACCGAGTTTGACATTATGACTGAATCGATTTTTGGTTTCGTGGATACCCTCGAGCTGTTAATTCTCAGAAAACTGATATCATAAGGAAATCCAAAGCTAAACTTGACTAGTCAGGAGATATTGATAGGCCAATTAGTCTTATGCCTCCAGAGAAATGACCTTCTGGATCGAAACCCAGTCCTTACGTTTTGCTAGGATTGTCAGCCAATAGCACTTTGGGGAAGATTGTCTATAGGCCTACGGCGATTGTCCTTTTTCTTTGTAAGTTCGCCCTGCCTTGGAGTGGTGACTTGATTCGTCCTGGTACTTTCATCCCAACTGTAAATATGGTGAAAGGTACCGAATACAATTTGGCTGTTCCAATATTATGCTTACTTTACAACGGTCTGACGCGGACTTATAGCAGTATGTCTACAAGCCCCAAGTTCAATGGTGAGCTAGGCCGGGCGAGTTCCTTTTGTCCCCTTCACTACTTATATGGGTGGATCGGACTTCACTTTCCAAGAGGGATATTTGCTAAGAATCTTCGGCAAAGGAGATTCCCTTTCCTTATAGCAGTATCTGGTGCTCTGGCAGCTTATCAGCCTTAGGAAGGGTCAGCTCAAGACGCTAGAATGATTCTTCGTACTATGGGAGAAACTGATTTTCGTTTTGCCCATGAAGCTTGGAAGCCGATCCCTGATAGAGAAAATGGCATTTTTTATGATAATGGCAAGATGCCATACTCCATCTTCCTCTTATTGCTAAGCTGTAAACCAGGGTTTATTGTATTCCGTCGGAGTAATACGGTACAGATAGCACAGTATAGCCCTCATCGGTTTTCTCGTCAATAAGGTTTTATGCAAATGATACCTAGAACACCTTCCCTTATAAGGAAGAAGTGTCTCTAAAGTTGGCGTTTGGTTATTGGTTAGCATTCAGTGAGAGGTATACTGGAGTTAGTTTTGCTCTCCCGTTACAAGGAGTAAACCTCAGAGACTGCGTATCTTCAGCATATTCAAGTTTAGTAAGAGGGGGAATCAAGAATCGATTGGCTATGTATCCTTCTTTTATGCTGAAATCAAGTGAGAAAAACTCGTTTGAGTTTAAAAAAGATGACGGTATAAGAGATAGGACGGAGATTCGATTCCAAAAGAACTCTCGTCCTGGTTCTTCACGAGCGTGCCATCACCGAACAGAATCTGACAGAAAGGTTGAGTCTTATTGTTCTGGCACTTCTGAGCGTCCTGTTCCTCCAGCAGTGCCTTCTGAGCGACAGGGAGATGAAAGAGGTGCCAGGAAGAGGGCGAGAACATCAGAGGATAGTTCTTCTATTCGGGAGATCATTAATCCTCTTGCGACGTCCCCTACTGGATCGAGGCATCAAATATTGGAGACTGCTCTTGTTGCAGCTTCTCCTCCTGATGTGGCAACTCAAGGTATTGGACTTCAACCAGTTGATATTACTACTTCATGTATAAGTTGTCCATTTTGTAATCCTTGAATATTAATGATTGATGTATGTTTTACCCTATTGCTTTGTTGTATAGGGTATTCTGCTGGCGGCCTTTGCATTCCCAATGATAATCTAACTGAAGTGATTGGCAAATGATTATTGGGGGATGATGCTTTTGAAGCGACATACCCCTTTTTCCAGGACTTGCAAGACGAGGGTGTTGGAAAAAATCATGAGGCATCAGTAACCGTTGAGATGACCATAAAAAAAATAGTGGGTGACTCTATGTTTGAGGAACTTGTAGGTCCTTCCACAACACCAGTGGATTATGAAGTTCAATCTTCTTTGGTATGTCAGAAAACTCAGGCCGAAGTCCCTGTTTTCAAGAAGCCGAGATCGGCTACTGGGATGAGTCCAGTTATGTCTGAGGCAACTGGATTTATACATGGTTCAGTTAAGGAGATGGACCGTTCTTTAGCTGCTATCATGCTGGTTCCCTGTAGGTCATTCATAGACTGCTCACTGAAGCCCTTTCATCAAGCGGGATTTTCAGCATTAGAGAAGTGGTGGACCAATATGGGTGTCATCTTTTGTGATCGTCTTCGAAAATTCAGAGTGAACGATTATGTCTTTGTTGAAAGGATCGAATCGCTTCTTCAAGACAGCCATGCTTATCATAACCGACGTTCATCGTTTGTCAAAGAAAAGGTCATTGTTAGTCCGGACCAGATAGCGAAGATAGAAGAGACTTTAAAGTCGTTCTCCCAGTTCTTGAATGAGGGTGATTATGTACTGTCAGCAGCAAAGTCAGAGGAAACTTCTGCTCGTTTAGCATTGGAGGAGGCTAAAGTGGCGGTTATTTCTTGCAAAAATCATTTGGCTGCAGCTTCTGATGCCGTGACTTTACAACATGATTACCTCAACTCCCTGAAGGCACAGAAGACTGAAAAAGAGAAGGAACTGACCGAACTCAAGGGTCAAGAGGAAGCTGGGGCAACTTCTGTCTTAGCTATTGATGGCGCACGAGAGGAACTTATGCAGCGTTTTCGGGATTTAAGCTCGACTTATTGATTATCAAGCCTTATACTTTTTTCTTTTAGACTTTATTTAAGACTTATGCAATATATGAATTCGCCTGGTATTTTCTTCTTGATTGCTCTGCTGAATATGGGTTTTATTATTTTTTTGTTTGGACTGAACCTGAGGGGTTTCCTCAGATTGCCTACGTACCCTTTTTCAAGGGATCAAGTCACACGTAGTTCCTTTGGATTTTTTTTTTACTTGCATCACCCTGATCGATATGCATCCCAACTCGGTTGGCACCCATATCTATCAAGACTATCGTTTGCAATATAGAGTGATTTTCTTCATGCATAATATCGCTTGAGGAACTTGCCGTTGATTGGGCCAAGTTGTCCTTCTGGTGTCATAAGTAGATATGCTCCATTAGTATAGACTTCTCTGACGACATGAGGGCCATCCCACTTAGTATCGAATTTCTTTCCTGCTCTGTGGGATAAGATGATGGGACGTCGCACTGCTAGGACCAAGTCCCCTTCTTGAAAAGAGCGAGGCTTAACTTTTTTATTGAACGCTCGAGAAATACGAGCTTGATAGTATTCAAGTCGTTGCTGAGCCTCAAGTCTTTTCTCGTCTAGAGCTTCCAATTCCATAAGTCGAAGTTGAGCATTTTCATCAGTAGTAAGACCTTCTTGGATAACAATTCTTAGAGAAGGAATTTGAAGTTCTAGAGGTAGAATCGCCTCTACTCCATACACAAGGGAATATGGTGTTGCTTGAGTCGGAGTGCGGAACATGTTCGATAAGCCCATAGAGCCTCGTGCATACGCTCGTGCCAGTCTTTTTTAGATTTAGAAACCACCTTCTCCAAGAGCTTGCATAAGGTCTTATTGAAAGCTTCTACTAAACCATTGGCGGGAGCATTATACATTGTAGAACATCTCTGTTTGATTTTATACTTAGCACAGAAATTATCCATAGCAGCGTTTTTGAATTGCTTGCCATTATCAGTAACGATGCAACGAGGAACTCCATATCGGAAGATGATATCATTTTGAATAAATTTCATGACTAAATTTTGGTTCACTTCTCTGAGAGGGACTACCTCTGCCCATTTGGAAAAGTAGTCTGTTGCCGCTAAAATATAAAGGTGCTGCTTAGAAGTTTTGGGCAATGGACCGACTATGTCAAGTCCCCAAGAGTCAAATGACTATGAAGCGACTGTAGGATGAAGTGGTTCTGGCGGTTGACGGATAGTCACCATGGATTTGGCATGCATGACACTTTTTGGAGAAGTTTAAACAATCTTTAACCATGGTAGGCCAGTAGTATCCCATTCTTTTGATACAAAAGTGAAGTTTCGGCCCTGACTGATGGGTACCACATATACCTGAATGTGACTCTTGGAGAGCAAACTTGATATCTTCTCCGGTCAAGCACCTCATAAGTGTACCATCATAGCTTCGACGATATAATTCGCCATTGAAATGTAAGAACTTGGGGGCTCGTCTTCTTATCTCAGTTCTGTGTTTAACTTCTTTAGGGAGTTTGCCACTCTCAAGGTAATCAATGAGGGGTTGTCTCCAGTCTTATTCTTCAATGGCATAGGAATGATCTTCATTTTTCTGGCCTATAGCCTGATTGAATTGATCTTCCAGAGTGAGTATCCACCTTCGAAAAACAGGAATATTTAATTGGTCAAGGTCTTGAATAGCAAGCGATGCTGCCAGATTTGCCAATGCATCAGCTTGTTGATTCGAACTTCTTGGCACATGTTGAATGCTTGCTGCTTCGATGCTGTTGAATAAAGTAAGAGCATATTCATGATAAGACTTGAGGTCTTCCTTATTGACTTCATAATCTCCCAAGACTTGATGAATGATGAGTTTGGAGTCACCATATATTCGTAACCCTTGAAGTTTCATGTCCCGAGCGAGTTCAAGACCAATAATTAATGCTTGGTATTCTGCTTTGTTGTTTGAACAAGGCTCTGCCAATAAGAAAGAGTATAGGAGAGTTTCGGAGTTTGGTGAAACGAAAACAATCCCTGCCCCCGCAGCTTGTCGTTTTGCAGCTCCATCAAAGAACATTTCCCAAGAAGGTATTATATTTACAAAGAAGACCTCCTCATCTGGTAATTCTTCAGTTAACTCCCAATCAGCAGGAATGGAGTGATGGGCCAAGAAATCTGCTAAGGCTTGCCCTTTAACTGCTTTCTGGGGGGTGAAGATGATATCAAATTCTGAGAGGAGTAGAGCCCATTTTGCTAGTCTTCCTGATAGAACAGGTCTTGACATAATATATTTGAGGGGATCTGCTTTAGATACAAGTTTAATAGTATGAGCCAACATATAATGCCTTAACTTTTTTGCGGCAAAAATAAGGGCTAAGCATATCTTTTCTATATGAGCATATTTTAACTCTGCCCCCACAAGAGTACGACTCAAATAGTAACAAGCCACTTCCTTCCCGAATTCATTTTCTTGTGCAAGTAATGCCCCCGGAGAGTGTTCTTGTGCGCTTATGTAAAATATCAAGGATATCCCTGGAGCGGGTGCTGTCAAAACTGGTGGTTTCAAGAGATATTCTTTAATATCTTGGAAAACCTTTTGACATGCTTCATCCCATTTGAAAATAGCATCCCTTTTCATGAGCTGGTGAAAAGGATGACATCTCCCGGAGAGATTGGCTATAAATCGTCTGATATAAGCCAAGTAACTTTGTAAGCTTCTAAGGTCATGAAGTGACTTAGGGTTGGGCATGTTGAGAATATCATCAATTTTAGATTGGTCTATCTCAATGCCTCGATGCCTTACGATGAAACTGAGGAATTTTCCGGATGTAACTCCAAAGGCGCATTTAAGCGGATTCATTCGTAGTTGATATCTTCTTAATCTATCAAAGATAGCACGCAAATCATTCAGATGCGAAGACCTTTATTTAGACTTCACGACTAGATCATCAACATAGCATTCTACATTTTGGTGAAGAATGTCATCAAAGAGCCGTTGCATAGCTCGTTGGTAGGTAGCTCCTGTGTTCTTCAGTCCAAAAGGCATTACTTTATAACAAAAGATGCCCTTAGGTGTGCGGAAAGCTGTGAGTTCCTCATCCTTGGGTGCCATTCGAATTTGATTGTATCCTGAGGAGCCATCCATGAAGGATCGAGCTTCATATCCCATTGTAGCATCCACCATAAGTTCGGTGATTGGTAAAGGGAAATCGTATTTGGGGCATGCATTATTCAAGTCTCTGAAGTCGACACATACTCTGATTTGCCCATTCTTCTTCTTCACGGGTACAACACTAGAGATCCAAGTAGGATACTTAACTTCTCTAATGAACCCTGCTTCAATGAGTTTGTTCACTTCGGCTTCAATTTGTGGGATAAGTTCTGGGCGGTATCTTCTTTGGCCTTGCTTGATAGGATTAGCACCACGTTTCACGGCAAGCTGATGAACAGCAATTTTGGGGTCTAAACCTGGCATTTCTTTATAAGACCAAGCGAAGACGTCCTTGTATTCTTGGAGAAGCTTGACATACTCGACTTCTTCGTTCGTTGTTAGGAGAGAACTGACGAATGTCGATCGTGGCTCTTCCTCAGTGCCGAGATTAATTTCTTTTAAATCATCCACAGTGGACTACCCCCCTTCTTCAAGGACTGGAGGTGCATCAGCTAAGTCACTGTCCAAAGAAGAAGACGAGCAATCGCTGTAGTCAGTAGAAATATGATTGACAGATACAACGATTTTTTTTTTCGACCCAGAGGAAGAAGATGCGTTCAAACATGCAGAATTGGTAGTGGAGTCAGAAGTAGCATCTATACTGATTGTCAAAGGAGTATCCTGAAGAGGCGGAACTCGATGCCAGGTTAGACTATGACGCTGAAAAGACCCGCTGTGACCATATGAGATTTTGGCATGGCGAGAATGATAAATCCTGGGTGGGTGGGTGGGATTTACAAAACCAAGTTCAAGTCTGTCAAAGACTGATTGTCGTGGATGATTATTTTTGACGATTTCAGATCTGATTCTTGGTTTTTTTATCCTCTCAAAGACTGAAGTTCGGTTTGGCTTTAACTGGTGATGTACATCGGGCATCTCATATTGTGCCATAAGTATTTCTTTCTTCTTTGCACGTCGTCACCTTCTTCTTACTGACTTAGACAATGTCTGAAAGTCTTTATCTGTGTTACCGAGATACTTCTTTTCTACTGTGTCATTATCTGCATTATATAAAGCTTTTGCATAGTCTTCTTCATGTTGGGCTTCAATGAAGTTTGCAGACATAGTTTCTTTTGCGCTTGTTTTGATCAGAATGGGGATTTGCTTGGCTCCAATGCCAGGTCGCGTTCGTGGTATACTTTCTCCAGCCAAGAAGAGCCGCTCTTGGGTTTTAGTTAAACCGTAAGGGGCTGTTCGTGCTGGTAATGTACCTAAACGTTCAACATCTTTTGGAGTGAACCCAGCTTTGCTCAGGAGACTTGATGCTTCGCTTCCCCATGTTCCTTCTGGTTTGAATGTAGAATTGCCCTTACTTGAGTTAGTAGCCGATGTTAGGCTGTGCAGCGGCAATACCAAGTCTTCTTTTAAAGTGACCAAGTTAGTATCTGTAAAAGAGGTTGATGACTTTGTATGCATAGGAGTGAATGGTGGCTGTCCTATATTTCGGCCTTTATGTGGCACGAAACTTAACATCGGAGCGGATTCAGCCATTTTTGAGGGATATCTATCAACCTTCTGTTTTCCTTTGATACTCTTCTTTTGAACTGGCACTGCTTGCTGATTTGATTTCTTCGGATAAAGGACATAAAAATCGAATTTCCCTGAAGGTTGGCCAAGTAGACCTACTTCTGGGTCACCGTTCTCATATCTTTGTTTGAGAGATTGTTGCGATGACTTCTTGTTTTTCCTTCGCCGATCTTAATCATCTTCGTATTCCAATTCCAGAGCTTCTTCAAGGCATTCGTCACATTCGCAATCACCAAACATCGTATGACGTTGGGTTGGAGGGTTTGGAGAGACCCTGACTGATGGAGTCACTTCTTTTGCCTCTGTTTCTTGGAGAAAATTTGTGGCTTTGTTGGGTGATGTTTCCTTGATAACAGAGCCCTTACTGTGGTAGAATTTGGCGTCGGCGAGATAAGCTTCTGCTTCATTAAATGGTTTATCATCTGCCATAACACACTTCTCAATGCCCCCTTGGTGATATTTGAAACATTGATGTAATGTTGAAGGCATTATTTTATTCATATGTAGCCAAGGTCTTCCAAGAAAGAGTCGATAAGAGGTTTGACAATCTATGACATGGAATAGAGTCATAGTGTCAAGTTCTCCGATTGACAACTTCAAGCGTATGATGCCGACAGCTGACTGTGCCCCTTGGTTGAAGCCTTGAATGACCAATTTGCTTTTGGAAAGTTGATCATTTTTTATGCCCAAGTCCTTCATGGTTTGACTAGGCATGATATTGACAGCCGATCCGCCATCTATCAATATACGAGTTACTGGTTTTTCATGGATATAACCAGAAATATAAAGAGGTAGGTTGTGCAACCGTGCTCCCAACTGCAAATCTTCGTCAGAGAAGGAGATAGTCATATCACATTGGACTGATTTTTCTTCATTAGTCTTCACTTGATGACTTTCTGGGTCAGTTAATGCCGCAGCCATAGCGTGGCGTGCATCTTCCGAAAGATGGAAAGCCTCTATAAGTGGCAAATGTAACATAGCTTCATCATAAGTAGCTACGAGGTTTCCTTCGATCGGCTCAACAGGAGGTATATTATCTGACACTTCTGGAGGCTGAAGAGTTAGTTCCTCATTTGATTCTTTCTCGTGGACTTCTGCCGTATAGCAAGTTGACGAAGAGGATAAATCATTTTCGAAGAAATCTTCAGGAATGAAGTCTTTTAGTGTAAGAGATCCCAAAACGGCTTGATGTAGTATTTCTTCATCATTGACTGTAGGAATTTTAGATATACTTTTCTTTTGGTTTTTCTTCTTCAAAGACTTCTCCACGTAAGTCTTTTCGCTCGTTCCCTTAGACCTATCGAAGATTATGGGGGAGGCTTTATGGAGAGGAGCTCGAGGGGTTCTTTTATTTCGAACCACCAAGGTCCATCCATCCTTCTGTTCAGAATCCTCTTTTTCGAGGGGATAGTCATTCTCTTTTGTAGGCAAAGGGGCTTCTTTCTTTGGTAGACTTTCACAACTCTTGATCTGATTTTTGCACATCTGGATCCTGAGTTGTGCCCCCAAGCTTGCAACCTGAGTAACATGCATAGGCCTCCTTACTGAAGAATGTTGCTTGTTGAGGAGGGCTGAAGTTTTTATCTTGAGAACTAGCTTCTTCCTTGCCGCTGGAATTTGAACTGGTGGGAGAGAACCGAAGACAATGGATGTCATGTTAGTTGCGACTCTCTCATCAGAAGGCAACTCAATATTTCCTTGACGTGCCAACGACATGATTTTCTCTTTGAACACAAAACATTTTTCGATAGGGTGACTCACGACCCTGTGATATTTGCAATATAAAGGATCATCAACTCTATTTTCTTCTTCTGGTCTCTTGGATAAAGGTATTTCAATCATCTTCTCCTCCAAGAGTTGGTCAAACATGGCTGAAACTTCTGAGTCTGGAAAGTGATACTTCTTCGCTTGGAGCTCTTCTAAAGTCATCCGGGGTGGCCTTTGTTGTGAAGACATAGGAATAGGCTTGGTGTTGTCTGGTTTATCTTTCATCTTCAAGGGTTTTGAAGAAGAAGCGACGTTTACAACATTTGTGGCCAATTCTTCGAAGGAGCTGGGTTTGATTCCCTGAAGAATGTAGAGTAATCCCCAATGCATTCCTTGAATGCACATCTCTATTGCTGAAGACTCGGAGAGTCGATCCCGTGAGTTGAGAGCAAGGTTTCTCCATCGATCGATATAGTCTATGACCTTCTCATCCTTGCGTTGCTTGACAGTAGTAAGTTCTACCATACTCACCACACATCGAGTGCTGTAGAACCGAGTAAGAAACTCACGTTCTAATTGTTCCCAGCTGTCGATAGACCCCGGAGTGAGGTCTACATACCATTCGAATGCGGTCCCTTTGATAGACCGAACGAATTGTTTGACCATTTCATCATCATAAGTGCCGGCATTGTTACAAGTTTCTATGAAATGGGCAATATGTTGCTTTGGATTGCCTTTTCCTTCGAATTGCTGGAACTTGGGTGGGTTGTATCCTGCTGGAAAGCGTAAGTCTTGGATACGTTGGGAGTAAGGCTTGGTGTACCCTACTGTGGACTTAGAAAATCCGTCTCCCCTTGCTTGGATCATACTCGCGACCATAGACTGTAATTATTCAACAGTCATAGGTGAAGATGTAGGCATGATTGCACCTATCTCTGGAGAAGTGATCATCGGTGACATCAAAGTCCGAGTAGTCGTAGGGAGGGCCCTGGTTGTTGTAGGAACCAAAGCCTCTTCCTTAGTACCTACTTTTTCGAGAAGACTGTTGATTTGATGATCCTTTTCTGCCATTGTCTGAACCATCTGAGCCATGAGTTGGCTCATTTATCGTACTTCCTCCTCTAGTTTAGCCATTGTGGAGTTAGTAGAATTTGGGCGAACTTCCTGGCGTGCCTCGAGAGTCTCAACATCGTCTTCAGAGACATAGTCATGATGAATAACAGCATCCACATGACCATCTGGATTGAAGATTACTTCGTCTCTCACCTCGAGTTCCTTAGTGCATAGAATATCTCCCTCGGTTCCGACTTCAGGTAGAACTGAAGTAGTCTTCTTGTGCCTAGTGTAGACACGTAGTGCAAGGGCCTCCTCAGATGCCGAAACATTAGCATTCGTGGTGACATTCTCCTGGTTGCCTTGTTGGAGTGTATTTGACTCAACAACGGGCATAGTGACAGGAACGACTATAGCATCGCCTATACCGACCATGTTGAAAACTTGAATTAGAAGAATCCTTCGTAGGGAAGAAAGCTTCGAGTATGAGAACCAACGAAATGGAGGGATGAAAGGAGACGGAGGTCCCACCGGGCGTGCCAAAATATTTGTATAAGCAAATATTTGATTTTCACTCAAGTATAAATTTCAAAGGACTCGCTTCGAGGGAGCAGAGTACAAAATATATCAGGAGATTGCGGGGAAATCCGTCTTTGATCCTTTGATACTCGATTTCGAAGTACAAAGATTACAACAAGTGAGAAAATGAAAAGAGAAGAGCGTTGCGATGCTTGATCCTTCCGGGCTTTGCACGTGATCGGCTAGGGGCTTTGCTTTACTCTTCTTCTCCTAGAATCTTCACTTGTTCTTCGCTCGTTCTTCGACTTGCTTTGGACTTGAATCTTCAATTTTTTATCTTCTTCTTCGATCTTTGGTCTTCGATTTTATTTGGTTTGCTTCGATCTTCGATCCTTCTTCTCCGGAATTTCTTGGAGCTTTGAAGTATCTTCAGTCGGGAGCTTTGTAGGTTCTTCTTGCTATGACCAAAGATCCTTCTTTTCTTGTCCCTCCTTTTATAAGGGTCGAAGTAGTTATTGTAGAGAATAACTACTTCAGGTGGTTGAAGCAACCTCCTGGTGGTTTCTATAACTCCCTTGGATGGTTAGAAAAACTTCCAGGTGGTTTACATAACTTCTTGATGGTTAGGATCATATTCAAGTGGTTTTGTAACTTCCACTGGTAGTTTAATTCTTTTGAGTTTGAGTGAACCGGTCTGATTAAAACGATTTGTGGTTCGGGTCTTAAATCCGAATCGACTTACTGCGACTCAGATTTTAATAAAGTTAACTCTTGATCCGGTCCTTTCTGACTTGGTGGATTCTACGAGTTTGTCGAATCTAGCGTAAGCTTACTTATAGGAGCTTAAGCTTGATTATTCTTCGGCCTTGTATATCGGCTTGTCGAAGGATGCTCATCTCTAAGTATTATTCTATTGACTTAGATATAGCCTTTGGAGGATAGGGATATAGTACTTTCCTTACTCTCAAACTTGGTCAAATTTCAGAGTGTAAGGAAGCAAGAAAAAAAATTTCCCTGGTCATCAGGGAAATAAAGTATAAGGAAGCAAAATTTTCCTGGTCATCAGGGAAATAAAGCTTTTCAGACTTAGTCAATTTCTGAGTGTAGAGAAAAATTTCCCTGGTCATCAGGGAAATAAAGTATAAGGAAGCAAAATTTCCCTGGTCATCAGGGAAATAAAGCTTTCCAGACTTAGTCAATTTTGGAGTGTAGAGAAAAATTTTCCTGGTCATCAGGGAAATAAAGTATAAGGAAGCAAATTTCCCTGGTCATCAGGGAAATAAAGCTTTCCAGACTTAGTTAATTTCTGAGTGTAGAGAAAAATTTTCCTGGTCATCAGGGAAATAAAGTATAAGAAAGCAAAATTTCCCTGGTCATTAGGGAAATAAAGCTTTCCAGACTTAGTCAATTTCTGAGTGTAGAGAAAAATTTCCCTGGTCGTCAGGGAAATAAAATATAAGGAAGCAAAATTTCCCTGGTCATCAGGGAAATAAAGCTTTCCAGACTTAGTCAATTTCTGAATGTAGAGAAAAATTTCCCTGGTCATCAGGGAAATAAAGTATAAGGAAGCAAAATTTTCCTGGTCATCAAGGAAATAAAGCTTTCCAGACTTAGTTAATTTCTGAGTGTAGAGAAAAATTTCCCTAGTCATCAGGGAAATAAAGTATAAGGAAGCAAAAATTTCCCTGGTAATCAGAAAAATAAAGCTTTCGAGACTTAGTCAAATTTTGAGTGTAGAGAATAATTTCCCTGATCATCAGGGAAATAAAGTATCCCAGACTTAGCCAAATTTTCGATTCAATAGTTCAATGTCTACACTCATATAATTTTTCCTCCCAAAAATAGAAGACATGTTTTAAAACCGTGCGTCGCTACGAATCTTGTAAGAACTCCGTAGTTAAGCGTGCTTGGGTGAGAGTACTACTAGGATGGGTGACCCCTGCGAAGTCCTTGTGCGGACACGAACAAAGCGGACAATATCTTATGTGTTTGCAACGGATGTTACACATTTATGATAATTACTTAGCTTAAGACACAGTTCCTACTTTAGATATATTAGATAGGAATACCATGCTTGGTTGCTTGACGGGATGATCAGTGCGTCTTCAAAGTCTTGTACCATCACGATATGGATGACTATAAGATTTACTAGAATTTTCCGAAGGGAGGCTTACCTTGTTTGTTAAAAGTCCACCTTGGGAATATCTAGCGTTCAATGTGTGCCTCCCTTGTCGATGTCAGACTAAACTGGACTATCTCAACACCTCCCTCACACGGAGCATGCATGGCAAGGCATAATCAATAAAGCCACACCCAGAGATGGGACCCAGCTCTGATACCTTGTTAGATACCCTCACACCCCAAAACCCAGGTCGTAAAGAGAGGTCCACAATAGATATATTTAGTAGCCAATGGATGCCTCCCTTACCGATGTGGGACTAAACTGGTGGACTATCTCAACACATACCACTATAGATAAATGAGCAGCGACTCCATAAGGTGTCCCGTGCCTAATTACGGTGGCGTGACTGATGCATCCACAGCCATCAGTTTGCGCTGAGTACCATTCATATGCCGGGTTGCCTGCCATCGGACGGCTCTGATGAATAAGCCCTGCCGCCACCATAAGTAGGGGGCGCATTGTTGGATCATCTCTCTAGATATGAAAGGTGAAATCAGGACTGTGGTGAAGAGATGCCACCAAGCTTCACAAACCTCCTCCCCCAATAAGGAAACAAACCAAAACCCTAATATTTTTATACCAGCACCAGATAATGGGAAAAAAAAGAGCAGCTAGTCATAAAGCAACATAATCTCCATCAAGAAGCATTTTCAGACAATCATAGCTACAGTTATTTGAGTGCACCAGAAGAAATACAAGACACCTGCAGCTGCAAAGGGGCCACATACCCTATTACAAACAAATTACTTATTCCATGAGATAGGTCCTCTCGATACTGAACCGTGCGATCACTATATCATTGATTCTGAACCTCCAATACGTGCACGCGCACCTGCACCATCAAGATTATCGCATCAAATTGTGAGCAAGTATTGAAATATCCAATCATAAGCAAAAATAAGACGATATGTCGGAATAATAGAGCATTGATGAATAGAAATCGAACTTCTCCTCTCTATGTTATTCCTTTTTTCATATTCCCACAGAAATAGGAAAGATAGTGAAGCATTCTTCAATATTGATGGGCTTGCGGTATGTTGGATCTACTATACAGAAGAAAGATCGATGCGGATACATTCAATAGAGTTAGAGTCGGTTGCAAGAAGTGAAGAGGAGCGTTTGAGGGTGCTAATTAAGTGGACGATATATGCTTTTAAGACATACGGGTAAGATTTTACAAAACAACAATAAGTTCATGATGTTGTGCAGCTCAGAATGTTGGGCGCAAATGAGTGTGGCAGAGATGAGGATGTGAAATTGAATTTGCGACAAAACTAGGAGGGATCTGGTGAGGAATAGATATACTAGATAACTAGTAAGACATCTGGGCAGGGCATGAACTTGATGCACGTCACTTAGCACAGACAACATCATAGCTATCTAAAAAGAAGTGTGCAATATGGAGTAATTGTGATTCACTCGACCGGGTGTGATTCACCTGTTAGAGAGAGAAAGAGAGATAGTACTAATGATTTTTCTAATTAATATCCAATGACCATTAAAAGCCGTTGAATTGGTGTTTATCATCTTTATAATATGTTTTTAATAGGATTTATGAGAGAGCCGTGTTCACACACGGGAGAAGGATTCTAGCTCTTCAAAAGTGGTCCACATGTCACAACATGGGAGAGACGGCTCCATTTTAGTATTACACTATTAGATAAAGTGTAGGAGTTGCATTGATTGAGGATAGTATAATAAAGAGCAGAGTAAGATGGTACAATGGATAGGGATGGTGACCCCAATAAGGAGAGGTCTCATAATTGTGGAGAGATCAGATAAAAGAAGGGGAAGAGGAAGAATAACATTAATGAACTTTGTTAAGATATGGAAAAACTTATAGAGGCAATAGAAATAGCCCGAACACCATACAGTCGGCCTTTGAAAATTCGTGCCCGGACCTGATGCCTATTAGTCTGCATACGAACTGAATTGGAGATGCATCAGACTCTAGAATGAATCTCAAAGCCCACCTAGGCCTGTACAGGCTGTACTGCACTCGACCACATATTGAAAAAAAGAATTCCGACGTCGCAGAAGACCTAAACATACCCTTATCCACTCTTCTTTCACTAGAAAAAGGAAGCTAGAATTATTGAAACAATTCAAGATAAACTTAGATCAACAACTTTTATTTGTTTGCATCTGTACATCCATACATAGGCAAGAATTCTGACAGATCGTAAATATTTGGAGACCCATAATGCACAGATCAGGATATTAGTATTATTACCTGCAGATACACGAATATTTTTTTCAAACTATCTGCAAGATGGAAACAAAAAAGGGAATCAATCGTCTCAGTTATAACTCAGGGCCATCTCATCATAGTACCCACATTCAAGAATTTAAAACTGCCAAAATGCTGGAAAGAAGGAATTACCCCAAACACCTTCTTTGTGTAAGCAATCAGCTCTTGAGGATCATATCGGGTTTGCGAGTAGGCATCAATCTTGTTCAACTCCTAAAACAATGTTAAACTCTAATTAATTCTGACCGAGGAATACAATGTAGTATTAGATACCAAATCTCAAAACTATGTGTAAGTGTATAACCCATTTTGGATGTATCTTTATGGCTTCAGAATGATTCGGGGTGTACCTCAATCCATAACGCCAACTTGGGCCTGCCCTTAGTGATGTCATAGTTCTTTATATCCAGGAAGAAAAGTTGAGACCTCTCAATAAATGGACCATATGCAACATCCACCTGATATTTACATTTTAGCCGGTAATCACAAGTCCGATTAGATGGCGAGTACACAAATAATCACGCAACATATTTTCTCGCAAGTAAATATATGTCAGATGCAGTAACAGTGCATAGTACATTGGAGTTGAGAAACCACAAAATATTAAACGATATTAGGAAAAGGTTCACGAGTAAACATTGTGAAAACTATATATTCTTCTCTAAATCAATTTCTGAGAGTATTAATTGTGGAACCATACAAGAAGTCTTTATCAGAAAGGATCTACCAATAGTGCCCTAAAATATTGTGAAACAACTGCAGCCTTTTCAAGGCAATATACCAAGCAATACAGCAAGTACTATCTGCAATTCAATCCACAATTATAGTACAAATCTCGACATAGTAACAAAATTAACATGACTAAAAGCCAAAGGAGACATAAAACATTAAGGAATCCAAATGATAACTAG